>JAGDYQ010000043.1:5486186-5871186 GCA_021962125.1 Bulinus truncatus | reverse complement strand
CGCGGTGAGTTAGTCACAGACTAGACGGGAGGACGCGGTGAGTTAGTCACAGACTAGACGGGAGGACGCGGTGAGTTAGTCACAGACTAGACGGGAGGACGCGGTGAGTTAGTCACAGACTAGACGGGAGGACGCGGTGAGTTAGTCACAGACTAGACGGGAGGACGCGGTGAGTTAGTCACAGACTAGACGGGAGGACGCGGTGAGTTAGTCACAGACTAGACGGGAGGACGCGGTGAGTTAGTCACGGACTAGACGGGAGGACGCGGTGAGTTAGTCACAGACTAGACGGGAGGACGCGGTGAGTTAGTCACAGAGTAGACGGGAGGACGCGGTGAGTTAGTCACGGACTAGACGGGAGGATGTGGTGAGTTAGCCTGAGACTAGACGGGAGGACGCGGTGAGTTAGTCACAGAGTAGACGGGAGGACGCGGTGAGTTAGTCACAGACTAGACGGAAGGACGCGGTGTTTTAGTCACAGAGTAGACGGGAGGACGTGGTGAGTTAGTCACAGAGTAGACGGGATGACGCGGTGAGTTAGTCACGGACTAGACGGGAGGACGTGGTGAGTTAGTCACAGAGTAGACGGGAAGACGTGGTGAGTTAGTCACAGAGTAGACGGGAGGACGTGGTGAGTTAGTCACAGAGTAGACGGGATGACGTGGTGAGTTAGTCACAGACTAGACAGGAGGACGCGGTGAGTTAGTCACAGAGTAGACGGGAGGACGTGGTGAGTTAGTCACTGACTAGACGGGAGGACGCGGTGAGTTAGTCATGGACTAGACTGGAGGACGCGGTGAGTTAGTCACGGACTAGACGGGAGGACGCGGTGAGTTAGTCACGGACTTGACGGGAGGACGCGGTGAGTTAGTCACGGACCAGACGGGAGGACGTGGTGAGTTAGTCACAGAGTAGACGGGATGACTTGGTGAGTTAGTCACAGACTAGACGGGAGGACGCGGTGAGTTAGTCACAGAGTAGATTGGAGGACGCGGTGAGTTAGTCACGGACTAGACGGGAGGACGCGGTGAGTTAGTCACAGACTAGACGGGAGGACGCGGTGAGTTAGTCACAGACTAGACGGGAGGACGCGGTGAGTTAGTCACAGACTAGACGGGAGGACGCGGTGAGTTAGTCACGGACTAGACGGGAGGACATAGTGAGTTAGTCACAGAGTAGACGGGAGGACGCGGTGAGTTAGTCACAGAGTAGACGGGAGGACGCGGTGAGTTAGTCACAGACTAGACGGGAGGACGCGGTGAGTTAGTCACAGACTAGACGGGAGGACGCGGTGAGTTAGTCACAGACTAGACGGGAGGACGCGGTGAGTTAGTCACAGACTAGACGGGAGGACGCGGTGAGTTAGTCACAGACTAGACGGGAGGACGCGGTGAGTTAGTCACAGACTAGACGGGAGGACGCGGTGAGTTAGTCACAGACTAGACGGGAGGACGCTGTGAGTTAGTCACAGACTAGACGGGAGGACGCGGTGAGTTAGTCACAGACTAGACGGGAGGACGCGGTGAGTTAGTCACAGAGTAGACGGGAGGACGCGGTGAGGTAGTTACAGACTAGACGGGAGGACGCGGTGAGTTAGCCACAAACTAGACGAGAGGACGCGGTGAGTTAGTCACAGACTAGACGGGAGGACGCGGTGAGGTAGTCACAGACTAGACGGGAGGGGACGCGGTGAGTTAGTCACAGACTAGACGGGAGGACGCGACGAGTTAGTCACAGACTAGACGGGAGGACGCGGTGAGTTAGTCACAGAGTAGACGGGAGGACGCGGTGAGTTAGTCACAGACTAGACGGGAGGACGCGGTGAAATAGTGACGGACTAGACGGGAGGACACGGTGAGTTAGTCACCGTGGACTAGACGGGAGGACGCGGCGAGTTAGTCACTGACTAGACGGGAGGACGCGGTGAGTTAGTCACGGATTAGACGGGAGGACAGCGTGAGTTAGTCACAGACTAGACGAGAAGACGCGGTGAGTTAGTCACACACTAGACGGGAGGACGCGGCTGCTAGTCACAGACTAGACGGGAGGACGCGAAGAGTTAGTCACAGAGTAGACGGGAGGACGTGGTGAGTTAGTCACAGAGTAGACGGGAGGACGCGGTGAGTTAGTCACGGACTAGACGGGAGGACGCGGTGAGTTAGTCACAGACTAGACGGAAGGACGCGGTGAGTTAGTCACAGACTAGGGCGGGAGGAGGCGGTGAGTTAGTCACAGACTAGACGGGAGGACGAAATGAGTTAGTCATAGACTAGACGGGAGGACGCGGTGAGTTAGCCACACACTAGACGGGAGGACGCGGTGAGTTAGTCACTGACTAGACGGGAGGACGCGGTGAGTTAGTCACAGACTAGACGGGAGGACGCGGTGAGTTAGTCACAGACTTGACGGGAGGACGCGGTGAGTTAGCCACACACTAGACGGGAGGACGCGGTGAGTTAGTCATAGAGTAGACGGGAGGACGCGGTGAGTTAGTCACAGACTAGACGGGAGGACGCGGTGAGTTAGTCACACACTAGACGGGAGGACGCAGTGAGTTAGTCACTGACTAGACGGGGAGGACGCGGTGAGTTAGTCACAGACTAGACGGGAGGACGCGGTGAGTTAGTCACAGACTAGACGGGAGGACGCGGTGAGTTAGTCACAGACTAGACGGGAGGACGCGGTGAGTTAGTCACAGACTAGACGGGAGGACGCGGTGAGTTAGTCACAGACTAGACGGGAGGACGCGGTGAGTTAGTCACAGAGTAGACGGGAGGACGCGGTGAGTTAGTCACAGAGTAGACGGGAGGACGTAGTGAGTTAGTCACAGAGTAGACGGGAGGACGCGGTGAGTTAGTCACGGACTAGACGGGAGGACGCGGTGAGTTAGTCACGGACTAGACGGGAGGACGCGGTGAGTTAGTCACGGACTAGACGGGAGGACGCGGTGAGTTAGTCACGGACTAGACGGGAGGACGCGGTGAGTTAGTCACAGACTAGACGGGAGGACGCGGTGAGTTAGTCACAGACTAGACGGGAGGACGCGGTGAGTTAGTCACGGACTAGACGGGAGGACGCGGTGAGTTAGTCACAGACTAGACGGGAGGACGCGGTGAGTTAGTCACAGACTAGACGGGAGGACGCGGTGAGTTAGTCACAGAGTAGACGGGAGGACGCGGTGAGTTAGTCACAGACTAGACGAGAGGACGCGGTGAGTTAGCCACACACTAGACGGGAGGACGCGGCTAGTCACAGACTAGACGGGAGGACGCGGTGAGTTAGTCATAGAGTAGACGGGAGGACGCGGTGAGTTAGTCACAGAGTAGACGGGAGGACGCGGTGAGTTAGTCACGGACTAGACGGGAGGACGCGGTGAGTTAGTCACAGACTAGACGGAAGGACGCGGTGAGTTAGTCACAGACTAGACGGGAGGACGCGGTGAGTTAGCCACACACTAGACGGGAGGACGCGGTGAGTTAGTCACAGACTAGACGGGAGGACGCGGTGAGTTAGCCACACACTAGACGGGAGGACGCGGTGAGTTAGTCACAGACTAGACGGGAGGACGCGGTGAGTTAGTCACGGACTAGACGGGAGGACGCGGTGAGTTAGTCACAGACTAGACGGGAGGACGCGGTGAGTTAGTCACAGACTAGACGGGAGGACTCGGTGAGTTAGTCACAGACTAGACGGGAGGACGCGGTGAGTTAGTCACAGACTAGACGGGAGGACGCGGTGAGTTAGCCACAACTAGACGGGAGGACGCGGTGAGTTAGTCACAGACTAGACGGGAGGACGCGGTGAGTTAGTCACAGACTAGACGGGAGGACGCGGTGAGTTAGTCACAGACTAGACGGGAGGACGCGGTGAGTTAGCCACAGACTAGACGGGAGGACGCGGTGAGTTAGTCACAGACTAGACGGGAGGACGCGGTGAGTTAGTCACAGAGTAGACGGGAGGACGCGGTGAGTTAGTCACGGACTAGACGGGAGGACGCGGTGAGTTAGTCACGGACTAGACGGGAGGACGCGGTGAGTTAGTCACGGACTAGACGGGAGGACGCGGTGAGTTAGTCACGGACTAGACGGGAGGACGCGGTGAGTTAGTCACAGACTAGACGGGAGGACGCGGTGAGTTAGTCACGGACTAGACGGGAGGACGCGGTGAGTTAGTCACAGACTAGACGGGAGGACGCGGTGAGTTAGTCACAGACTAGACGGGAGGACGCGGTGAGTTAGTCACAGACTAGACGGGAGGACGCGGTGAGTTAGTCACAGACTAGACGGGAGGACGCGGTGAGTTAGTCACAGACTAGACGGGAGGACGCGGTGAGTTAGTCACAGAGTAGACGGGAGGACGCGGTGAGTTAGTCACAGACTAGACGGGAGGACGCGGTGAGTTAGTCACAGACTAGACGGGAGGACGCGGTGAGTTAGTCACAGACTAGACGGGAGGACGCGGTGAGTTAGTCACAGACTAGACGGGAGGACGCGGTGTTTTAGTCACAGAGTAGACGGGAGGACGTGGTGAGTTAGTCACAGAGTAGACGGGAGGACGCGGTGAGTTAGTCACGGACTAGACGGGAGGACGTGGTGAGTTAGTCACAGAGTAGACGGGAGGACGTGGTGAGTTAGTCACAGAGTAGACGGGAGGACGCGGTGAGTTAGTCACAGAGTAGACGGGAGGACGTGGTGAGTTAGTCACAGACTAGACAGGAGGACGCGGTGAGTTAGTCACAGAGTAGACGGGAGGACGTGGTGAGTTAGTCACTGACTAGACGGGAGGACGCGGTGAGTTAGTCATGGACTAGACTGGAGGACGCGGTGAGTTAGTCACGGACTAGACGGGAGGACGCGGTGAGTTAGTCACGGACTAGACGGGAGGACGCGGTGAGTTAGTCACGGACCAGACGGGAGGACGTGGTGAGTTAGTCACAGAGTAGACGGGATGACTTGGTGAGTTAGTCACAGACTAGACGGGAGGACGCGGTGAGTTAGTCACAGAGTAGATTGGAGGACGCGGTGAGTTAGTCACGGACTAGACGGGAGGACGCGGTGAGTTAGTCACGGACTAGACGGGAGGACGCGGTGAGTTAGTCACAGACTAGACGGGAGGACGCGGCGAGTTAGTCACAGACTAGACGGGAGGACGCGGTGAGTTAGTCACGGACTAGACGGGAGGACATAGTGAGTTAGTCACAGAGTAGACGGGAGGACGCGGTGAGTTAGTCACAGAGTAGACGGGAGGACGCGGTGAGTTAGTCACAGAGTAGACGAGAGGACGTAGTGAGTTAGTCACAGACTGGACGAGAGGACGCGGTGAGTTAGCCACACACTAGACGGGAGGACGCGGCTAGTCACAGACTAGACGGGAGGACGCGGTGAGTTAGTCATAGAGTAGACGGGAGGACGCGGTGAGTTAGTCACAGAGTAGACGGGAGGACGCGGTGAGTTAGTCACGGACTAGACGGGAGGACGCGGTGAGTTAGTCACAGACTAGACGGAAGGACGCGGTGATTTAGTCACAGAGTAGACGGGAGGACGTGGTGAGTTAGTCACAGAGTAGACGGGAGGACGCGGTGAGTTAGTCACAGACTAGACGGGAGGACGCGGTGAGTTAGTCACAGACTAGACGGGAGGACGCGGTGAGTTAGTCACAGACTAGACGGGAGGACGCGGTGAGTTAGTCACAGAGTAGACGGGAGGACGCTGTGAGTTAGTCACAGACTAGACGGGAGGACGCGGTGAGTTAGTCACAGACTAGACGGGAGGACGCGGTGAGTTAGTCACAGACTAGACGGGAGGACGCGGTGAGTTAGTCACAGACTAGACGGGAGGACGCGGTGAGTTAGTCACAGACTAGACGGGAGGACGCGGTGAGTTAGTCACAGACTAGACGGGAGGACGCGGTGAGTTAGTCACAGACTAGACGGGAGGACGCGGTGAGTTAGTCACAGAGTAGACGGGAGGACGCGGTGAGTTAGTCACGGACTAGACGGGAGGACGCGGTGAGTTAGTCACGGACTAGACGGGAGGACGCGGTGAGTTAGTCACGGACTAGACGGGAGGACGCGGTGAGTTAGTCACGGACTAGACGGGAGGACGCGGTGAGTTAGTCACGGACTAGACGGGAGGACGCGGTGAGTTAGTCACAGAGTAGACGGGAGGACGCGGTGAGTTAGTCACGGACTAGACGGGAGGACGTGGTGAGTTAGTCACGGACTAGACGGGAGGACGCGGTGAGTTAGTCACAGACTAGACGGGAGGACGCGGTGAGTTAGTCACAGACTAGACGGGAGGACGCGGTGAGTTAGTCACAGACTAGACGGGAGGACGCGGTGAGTTAGTCACAGAGTAGACGGGAGGACGCGGTGAGTTAGTCACGGACTAGACGGGAGGACGCGGTGAGTTAGTCACAGAGTAGACGGGAGGACGTGGTGAGTTAGTCACAGAGTAGACGGGAGGACGTGGTGAGTTAGTCACAGAGTAGACGGGATGACGTGGTGAGTTAGTCACAGACTAGACAGGAGGACGCGGTGAGTTAGTCACAGAGTAGACGGGAGGACGTGGTGAGTTAGTCACTGACTAGACGGGAGGACGCGGTGAGTTAGTCACGGACTAGACGGGAGGACGCGGTGAGTTAGTCACGGACTAGACGGGAGGACGCGGTGAGTTAGTCACGGACTTGACGGGAGGACGCGGTGAGTTAGTCACGGACCAGACGGGAGGACGTGGTGAGTTAGTCACAGAGTAGACGGGATGACTTGGTGAGTTAGTCACAGACTAGACGGGAGGACGCGGTGAGTTAGTCACAGAGTAGATGGGAGGACGCGGTGAGTTAGTCACGGACTAGACGGGAGGACGCGGTGAGTTAGTGACGGACTAGACGGGAGGACGCGGTGAGTTAGTCACAGACTAGACGGGAGGACGCGGTGAGTTAGTCACGGACTAGACGGGAGGACGCGGTGAGTTAGTCACGGACTAGACGGGAGGACATAGTGAGTTAGTCACAGAGTAGACGGGAGGACGCGGTGAGTTAGTCACAGAGTAGACGGGAGGACGCGGTGAGTTAGTCACAGAGTAGACGAGAGGACGTAGTGAGTTAGTCACAGACTGGACGAGAGGACGCGGTGAGTTAGCCACACACTAGACGGGAGGACGCGGCTAGTCACAGACTAGACGGGAGGACGCGGTGAGTTAGTCATAGAGTAGACGGGAGGACGCGGTGAGTTAGTCACAGAGTAGACGGGAGGACGCGGTGAGTTAGTCACGGACTAGACGGGAGGACGCGGTGAGTTAGTCACAGACTAGACGGAAGGACGCGGTGTTTTAGTCACAGAGTAGACGGGAGGACGTGGTGAGTTAGTCACAGAGTAGACGGGATGACGCGGTGAGTTAGTCACGGACTAGACGGGAGGACGCGGTGAGTTAGTCACAGACTAGACGGGAGGACGTGGTGAGTTAGTCACAGAGTAGACGGGAGGACGCGGTGAGTTAGTCACAGAGTAGACGGGAGGACGTGGTGAGTTAGTCACAGACTAGACGGGAGGACGCGGTGAGTTAGTCACGGACTAGACGGGAGGACGCGGTGAGTTAGTCACGGACTAGACGGGAGGACGCGGTGAGTTAGTCACGGACTAGACGGGAGGACGCGGTGAGTTAGTCACGGACTAGACGGGAGGACGCGGTGAGTTAGTCACGGACTAGACGGGAGGACGCGGTGAGTTAGTCACAGACTAGACGGGAGGACGCGGTGAGTTAGTCACAGAGTAGACGGGAGGACGCGGTGAGTTAGTCACGGACTAGACGGGAGGACGCGGTGAGTTAGTCACGGACTAGACGGGAGGACGCGGTGAGTTAGTCACGGACTAGACGGGAGGACGCGGTGAGTTAGTCACAGACTAGACGGGAGGACGCGGTGAGTTAGCCACACACTAGACGGGAGGACGCGGCTAGTCACAGACTAGACGGGAGGACGCGGTGAGTTAGTCATAGAGTAGACGGGAGGACGCGGTGAGTTAGTCACGGACTAGACGGGAGGACGCGGTGAGTTAGTCACAGACTAGACGGAAGGACGCGGTGAGTTAGTCACAGACTAGACGGGAGGACGCGGTGAGTTAGCCACACACTAGACGGGAGGACGCGGTGAGTTAGTCACAGACTAGACGGGAGGACGCGGTGAGTTAGCCACACACTAGACGGGAGGACGCGGTGAGTTAGTCACAGACTAGACGGGAGGACGCGGTGAGTTAGTCACAGACTAGACGGGAGGACGCGGTGAGTTAGTCACAGACTAGACGGGAGGACGCGGTGAGTTAGTCACAGACTAGACGGGAGGACGCGGTGAGTTAGTCACAGACTAGACGGGAGGACGCGGTGAGTTAGTCACAGACTAGACGGGAGGACGCGGTGAGTTAGTCACAGACTAGACGGGAGGACGCGGTGAGGTAGTCACAGACTAGACGGGAGGACGCGGTGAGTTAGTCACAGACTAGACGGGAGGACGCGGTGAGTTAGTCACAGAGTAGACGGGAGGACGTAGTGAGTTAGTCACAGAGTAGACGGGAGGACGCGGTGAGTTAGTCACGGACTAGACGGGAGGACGCGGTGAGTTAGTCACGGACTAGACGGGAGGACGCGGTGAGTTAGTCACGGACTAGACGGGAGGACGCGGTGAGTTAGTCACAGACTAGACGGGAGGACGCGGTGAGTTAGTCACAGACTAGACGGGAGGACGCGGTGAGTTAGTCACAGACTAGACGGGAGGACGCGGTGAGTTAGTCACAGACTAGACGGGAGGACGCGGTGAGTTAGTCACAGACTAGACGGGAGGACGCGGTGAGTTAGTCACGGACTAGACGGGAGGACGTGGTGAGTTAGTCACAGACTAGACGGGAGGACGCGGTGAGTTAGTCACAGACTAGACGGGAGGACGCGGTGAGTTAGTCACAGAGTAGACGGGAGGACGCGGTGAGTTAGTCACAGACTAGACGGGAGGACGCGGTGAGTTAGTCACGGACTAGACGGGAGGACGCGGTGAGTTAGTCACGGACTAGACGGGAGGACGCGGTGAGTTAGTCACGGACTAGACGGGAGGACGCGGTGAGTTAGTCACAGACTAGACGGGAGGACGCGGTGAGTTAGTCACACACTAGACGGGAGGACGCGGTGAGTTAGTCACAGACTAGACGGGAGGACGCGGTGAGTTAGTCACAGACTAGACGGGAGGACGCGGTGAGTTAGTCACAGACTAGACGGGAGGACGCGGTGAGTTAGTCACACACTAGACGGGAGGACGCGGTGAGTTAGTCACAGACTAGACGGGAGGACGCGGTGAGTTAGTCACAGACTAGACGGGAGGACGCGGTGAGTTAGTCACAGACTAGACGGGAGGACGCGGTGAGTTAGTCACAGACTAGACGGGAGGACGCGGTGAGTTAGTCACAGACTAGACGGGAGGACGCGGTGAGTTAGTCACAGACTAGACGGGAGGACGCGGTGAGTTAGTCACAGACTAGACGGGAGGACGCGGTGAGTTAGCCACACACTAGACGGGAGGACGCGGTGAGTTAGTCACAGACTAGACGGGAGGACGCGGTGAGTTAGTCACAGACTAGACGGGAGGACGCGGTGAGTTAGTCACGGACTAGACGGGAGGACGCGGTGAGTTAGTCACAGACTAGACGGGAGGACGCGGTGAGTTAGTCACAGACTAGACGGGAGGACGTGGTGAGTTAGTCACAGACTAGACGGGAGGACGCGGTGAGTTAGTCACGGACTAGACGGGAGGACGCGGTGAGTTGGTCACAGACTAGACGGGAGGACGCGGTGAGTTAGTCACAGAGTAGACGGGAGGACGCGGTGAGTTAGTCACAGACTAGACGGGAGGACGCGGTGAGTTAGTCACAGACTAGACGGGAGGACGCGGTGAGTTAGTCACAGACTAGACGGGACGACGCGGTGTTTTAGTCACAGAGTAGACGGGAGGACGTGGTGAGTTAGTCACAGAGTAGACGGGATGACGCGGTGAGTTAGTCACGGACTAGACGGGAGGACGTGGTGAGTTAGTCACAGAGTAGACGGGAAGACGTGGTGAGTTAGTCACAGAGTAGACGGGAGGACGTGGTGAGTTAGTCACAGAGTAGACGGGATGACGTGGTGAGTTAGTCACAGACTAGACAGGAGGACGCGGTGAGTTAGTCACAGAGTAGACGGGAGGACGCGGTGAGTTAGTCACGGACTAGACGGGAGGACGCGGTGAGTTAGTCACGGACTAGACGGGAGGACGCGGTGAGTTAGTCACGGACTAGACGGGAGGACGCGGTGAGTTAGTCACGGACTAGACGGGAGGACGCGGTGAGTTAGTCACAGACTAGACGGGAGGACGCGGTGAGTTAGTCACAGAGTAGACGGGAGGACGCGGTGAGTTAGTCACAGACTAGACGGGAGGACGCGGTGAGTTAGTCACGGACTAGACGGGAGGACGCGGTGAGTTAGTCACAGACTAGACGGGAGGACGCGGTGAGTTAGTCACGGACTAGACGGGAGGACGCGGTGAGTTAGTCACGGACTAGACGGGAGGACATAGTGAGTTAGTCACAGAGTAGACGGGAGGACGCGGTGAGTTAGTCACAGAGTAGACGGGAGGACGCGGTGAGTTAGTCACAGAGTAGACGAGAGGACGTAGTGAGTTAGTCACAGACTGGACGAGAGGACGCGGTGAGTTAGCCACACACTAGACGGGAGGACGCGGCTAGTCACAGACTAGACGGGAGGACGCGGTGAGTTAGTCATAGAGTAGACGGGAGGACGCGGTGAGTTAGTCACAGAGTAGACGGGAGGACGCGGTGAGTTAGTCACGGACTAGACGGGAGGACGCGGTGAGTTAGTCACAGACTAGACGGAAGGACGCGGTGTGTTAGTCACAGAGTAGACGGGAGGACGTGGTGAGTTAGTCACAGAGTAGACGGGAGGACGCGGTGAGTTAGTCACGGACTAGACGGGAGGACGCGGTGAGTTAGTCACAGAGTAGACGGGAGGACGTGGTGAGTTAGTCACAGACTAGACGGGAGGACGCGGTGAGTTAGTCACAGAGTAGACGGGAGGACGCGGTGAGTTAGTCACAGACTAGACGGGAGGACGCGGTGAGTTAGTCACAGACTAGACGGGAGGACGCGGTGAGTTAGTCACAGACTAGACGGGAGGACGCGGTGAGTTAGTCACAGACTAGACGGGAGGACGCGGTGAGTTAGTCACAGACTAGACGGGAGGACGCGGTGAGTTAGTCACAGACTAGACGGGAGGACGCGGTGAGTTAGTCACAGACTAGACGGGAGGACGCGGTGAGTTAGTCACAGACTAGACGGGAGGACGCGGTGAGTTAGTCACAGACTAGACGGGAGGACGCGGTGAGTTAGTCACAGACTAGACGGGAGGACGCGGTGAGTTAGTCACAGACTAGACGGGAGGACGCGGTGAGTTAGTCACGGACTAGACGGGAGGACGCGGTGAGTTAGTCACGGACTAGACGGGAGGACGCGGTGAGTTAGTCACGGACTAGACGGGAGGACGCGGTGAGTTAGTCACGGACTAGACGGGAGGACGCGGTGAGTTAGTCACGGACTAGACGGGAGGACGCGGTGAGTTAGTCACAGAGTAGACGGGAGGACGCGGTGAGTTAGTCACGGACTAGACGGGAGGATGTGGTGAGTTAGCCTGAGACTAGACGGGAGGACGCGGTGAGTTAGTCACAGAGTAGACGGGAGGACGCGGTGAGTTAGTCACAGACTAGACGGGAGGACGCGGTGAGTTAGTCACAGACTAGACGGGACGACGCGGTGTTTTAGTCACAGAGTAGACGGGAGGACGTGGTGAGTTAGTCACAGAGTAGACGGGATGACGCGGTGAGTTAGTCACGGACTAGACGGGAGGACGTGGTGAGTTAGTCACAGAGTAGACGGGAAGACGTGGTGAGTTAGTCACAGAGTAGACGGGAGGACGTGGTGAGTTAGTCACAGAGTAGACGGGATGACGTGGTGAGTTAGTCACAGACTAGACAGGAGGACGCGGTGAGTTAGTCACAGAGTAGACGGGAGGACGTGGTGAGTTAGTCACTGACTAGACGGGAGGACGCGGTGAGTTAGTCATGGACTAGACTGGAGGACGCGGTGAGTTAGTCACGGACTAGACGGGAGGACGCGGTGAGTTAGTCACGGACTAGACGGGAGGACGCGGTGAGTTAGTCACGGACTAGACGGGAGGACGTGGTGAGTTAGTCACAGAGTAGACGGGAGGACTTGGTGAGTTAGTCACAGACTAGACGGGAGGACGCGGTGAGTTAGTCACAGAGTAGACTGGAGGACGCGGTGAGTTAGTCACGGACTAGACGGGAGGACGCGGTGAGTTAGTCACGGACTAGACGGGAGGACGCGGTGAGTTAGTCACAGACTAGACGGGAGGACGCGGTGAGTTAGTCACAGACTAGACGGGAGGACGCGGTGAGTTAGTCACGGACTAGACGGGAGGACATAGTGAGTTAGTCACAGAGTAGACGGGAGGACGCGGTGAGTTAGTCACAGAGTAGACGGGAGGACGCGGTGAGTTAGTCACAGAGTAGACGAGAGGACGCGGTGAGTTAGTCACAGACTAGACGGGAGGACGCGGTGAGTTAGTCACAGACTAGACGGGAGGACGCGGTGAGTTAGTCACAGACTAGACGGGAGGACGCGGTGAGTTAGTCACAGAGTAGACGGGAGGACGCGGTGAGTTAGTCACAGAGTAGACGGGAGGACGCGGTGAGTTAGTCACGGACTAGACGGGAGGACGCGGTGAGTTAGTCACAGACTAGACGGGAGGACGCGGTGAGTTAGTCACAGAGTTGACGGGAGGACGTAGTGAGTTAGTCACAGAGTAGACGGGAGGACGTGGTGAGTTAGTCACGGACTAGACGGGAGGACGCGGTGAGTTAGTCACGGACTAGACGGGAGGACGCGGTGAGTTAGTCACGGACTAGACGGGAGGACGCGGTGAGTTAGTCACGGACTAGACGGGAGGACGCGGTGAGTTAGTCACGGACTAGACGGGAGGACGTGGTGAGTTAGTCACAGAGTAGACGGGAGGACGTGGTGAGTTAGTCACAGACTAGACGGGAGGACGCGGTGAGTTAGTCACAGAGTAGACGGGAGGACGCGGTGAGTTAGTCACGGACTAGACGGGAGGACGCGGTGAGTTAGTCACAGACTAGACGGGAGGACGCGGTGAGTTAGTCACGGACTAGACGGGAGGACGCGGTGAGTTAGTCACGGACTAGACGGGAGGACGCGGTGAGTTAGTCACAGACTAGACGGGAGGACGCGGTGAGTTAGCCACACACTAGACGGGAGGACGCGGCTAGTCACAGACTAGACGGGAGGACGCGGTGAGTTAGTCATAGACTAGACGGGAGGACGCGGTGAGTTAGTCACAGACTAGACGGGAGGACGCGGTGAGTTAGTCACGGACTAGACGGGAGGACGCGGTGAGTTAGTCACAGACTAGACGGAAGGACGCGGTGAGTTAGTCACAGACTAGACGGGAGGACGCGGTGAGTTAGTCACAGACTAGACGGGAGGACGCGGTGAGTTAGTCACGGACTAGACGGGAGGACGCGGTGAGTTAGTCACAGACTAGACGGGAGGACGCGGTGAGTTAGTCACAGACTAGACGGGAGGACGCGGTGAGTTAGTCACAGACTAGACGGGAGGACGCGGTGAGTTAGTCACAGACTAGACGGGAGGACGCGGTGAGTTAGTCACAGACTAGACGGGAGGACGCGGTGAGTTAGTCACAGACTAGACGGGAGGACGCGGTGAGTTAGTCACAGACTAGACGGGAGGACGCGGTGAGTTAGTCACAGACTAGACGGGAGGACGCGGTGAGTTAGTCACAGACTAGACGGGAGGACGCGGTGAGTTAGTCACAGACTAGACGGGAGGACGCGGTGAGTTAGTCACAGACTAGACGGGAGGACGCGGTGAGTTAGTCACAGACTAGACGGGAGGACGCGGTGAGTTAGTCACAGACTAGACGGGAGGACGCGGTGAGTTAGTCACGGACTAGACGGGAGGACGCGGTGAGTTAGTCACAGACTAGACGGGAGGACGCGGTGAGTTAGTCACAGACTAGACGGGAGGACGCGGTGAGTTAGTCACAGACTAGACGGGAGGACGCGGTGAGTTAGTCACAGAGTAGACGGGAGGACGCGGTGAGTTAGTCACAGACTAGACGGGAGGACGCGGTGAGTTAGTCACAGAGTAGACGGGAGGACGCGGTGAGTTAGTCACAGAGTAGACGGGAGGACGCGGTGAGTTAGTCACAGACTAGACGGGAGGACGCGGTGAGTTAGTCACAGACTAGACGGGAGGACGCGGTGAGTTAGTCACAGACTAGACGGGAGGACGCGGTGAGTTAGTCACAGACTAGACGGGAGGACGCGGTGAGTTAGTCACGGACTAGACGGGAGGACGCGGTGAGTTAGTCACAGACTAGACGGGAGGACGCGGTGAGTTAGTCACGGACTAGACGGGAGGACGCGGTGAGTTAGTCACTGAGACTAGACGGGAGGACGCGGTGAGTTAGTCACAGACTAGACGGGAGGACGCGGTGAGTTAGTCACAGACTAGACGGAAGGACGCGGTGTTTTAGTCACAGAGTAGACGGGAGGACGTGGTGAGTTAGTCACAGAGTAGACGGGATGACGCGGTGAGTTAGTCACGGACTAGACGGGAGGACGTGGTGAGTTAGTCACAGAGTAGACGGGAAGACGTGGTGAGTTAGTCACAGAGTAGACGGGAGGACGTGGTGAGTTAGTCACAGAGTAGACGGGATGACGTGGTGAGTTAGTCACAGACTAGACAGGAGGACGCGGTGAGTTAGTCACAGAGTAGACGGGAGGACGTGGTGAGTTAGTCACTGACTAGACGGGAGGACGCGGTGAGTTAGTCATGGACTAGACTGGAGGACGCGGTGAGTTAGTCACGGACTAGACGGGAGGACGCGGTGAGTTAGTCACGGACTTGACGGGAGGACGCGGTGAGTTAGTCACGGACCAGACGGGAGGACGTGGTGAGTTAGTCACAGAGTAGACGGGATGACTTGGTGAGTTAGTCACAGACTAGACGGGAGGACGCGGTGAGTTAGTCACAGAGTAGATTGGAGGACGCGGTGAGTTAGTCACGGACTAGACGGGAGGACGCGGTGAGTTAGTCACGGACTAGACGGGAGGACGCGGTGAGTTAGTCACAGACTAGACGGGAGGACGCGGTGAGTTAGTCACGGACTAGACGGGAGGACGCGGTGAGTTAGTCACGGACTAGACGGGAGGACGTAGTGAGTTAGTCACAGAGTAGACGGGAGGACGCGGTGAGTTAGTCACAGAGTAGACGGGAGGACGCGGTGAGTTAGTCACAGAGTAGACGGGAGGACGCGGTGAGTTAGTCACAGACTAGACGGGAGGACGCGGTGAGTTAGTCACAGACTAGACGGGAGGACGCGGTGAGTTAGTCACAGACTAGACGGGAGGACGCGGTGAGTTAGTCACAGACTAGACGGGAGGACGCGGTGAGTTAGCCACACACTAGACGGGAGGACGCGGTGAGTTAGTCACAGACTAGACGGGAGGACGCGGTGAGGTAGTCACAGACTAGACGGGAGGACGCGGTGAGTTAGTCACAGACTAGACGGGAGGACGCGGTGAGTTAGTCACAGACTAGACGGGAGGACGCGGTGAGGTAGTTACAGACTAGACGGGAGGACGCGGTGAGTTAGCCACAAACTAGACGGGAGGACGCGGTGAGTTAGTCACAGACTAGACGGGAGGACGCGGTGAGTTAGTCACAGACTAGACGGGAGGACGCGGTGAGTTAGTCACAGACTAGACGGGAGGACGCGGTGAGTTAGTCACAGACTAGACGGGAGGACGTGGTGAGTTAGTCACAGAGTAGACGGGAGGACGCGGTGAGTTAGTCACGGACTAGACGGGAGGACGCGGTGAGTTAGTCACGGACTAGACGGGAGGACGCGGTGAGTTAGTCACGGACTAGACGGGAGGACGCGGTGAGTTAGTCACGGACTAGACGGGAGGACGCGGTGAGTTAGTCACGGACTAGACGGGAGGACGTGGTGAGTTAGTCACAGACTAGACGGGAGGACGCGGTGAGTTAGTCACGGACTAGACGGGAGGACGCGGTGAGTTAGTCACAGACTAGACGGGAGGACGCGGTGAGTTAGTCACAGAGTAGACGGGAGGACGCGGTGAGTTAGTCACAGAGTAGACGGGAGGACGCGGTGAGTTAGTCACGGACTAGACGGGAGGACGCGGTGAGTTAGTCACAGACTAGACGGGAGGACGCGGTGAGTTAGTCACAGACTAGACGGGAGGACGCGGTGAGTTAGTCACAGACTAGACGGGAGGACGCGGTGAGTTAGTCATAGACTAGACGGGAGGTCGCGGTGAGTTAGCCACACACTAGACGGGAGGACGCGGTGAGTTAGTCACTGACTAGACGGGAGGACGCGGTGAGTTAGTCACAGACTAGACGGGAGGACGCGGTGAGTTAGTCACAGACTAGACGGGAGGACGCGGTGAGTTAGCCACACACTAGACGGGAGGACGCGGTGAGTTAGTCACAGAGTAGACGGGAGGACGCGGTGAGTTAGTCACAGACTAGACGGGAGGACGCGGTGAGTTAGTCACAGACTAGACGGGAGGACGCGGTGAGTTAGTCACTGACTAGACGGGAGGACGCGGTGAGTTAGTCACAGACTAGACGGGAGGACGCGGTGAGTTAGTCACAGACTAGACGGGAGGACGTGGTGAGTTAGTCACAGACTAGACGGGAGGACGCGGTGAGTTAGTCACAGACTAGACGGGAGGACGCGGTGAGTTAGTCACAGACTAGACGGGAGGACGCGGTGAGTTAGTCACAGACTAGACGGGAGGACGCGACGAGTTAGTCACAGAGTTGACGGGAGGACGTAGTGAGTTAGTCACAGAGTAGACGGGAGGACGCGGTGAGTTAGTCACGGACTAGACGGGAGGACGCGGTGAGTTAGTCACGGACTAGACGGGAGGACGCGGTGAGTTAGTCACGGACTAGACGGGAGGACGCGGTGAGTTAGTCACGGACTAGACGGGAGGACGCGGTGAGTTAGTCACAGAGTAGACGGGAGGACGCGGTGAGTTAGTCACAGACTAGACGGGAGGACGCGGTGAGTTAGTCACGGACTAGACGGAAGGACGCGGTGAGTTAGTCACAGACTAGACGGGACGACGCGGTGTTTTAGTCACAGAGTAGACGGGAGGACGCGGTGAGTTAGTCACAGAGTAGACGGGATGACGCGGTGAGTTAGTCACAGACTAGACGAGAGGACGCGGTGAGTTAGCCACACACTAGACGGGAGGACGCGGCTAGTCACAGACTAGACGGGAGGACGCGAAGAGTTAGTCATAGAGTAGACGGGAGGACGCGGTGAGTTAGTCACAGAGTAGACGGGAGGACGCGGTGAGTTAGTCACGGACTAGACGGGAGGACGCGGTGAGTTAGTCACAGACTAGACGGAAGGACGCGGTGAGTTAGTCACAGACTAGACGGGAGGACGCGGTGAGATAGCCACACACTAGACGGGAGGACGCGGTGAGTTAGTCACAGACTAGACGGGAGGACGCGGTGAGTTAGCCACACACTAGACGGGAGGACGCGGTGAGTTAGTCACAGACTAGACGGGAGGACGCGGTGAGTTAGTCACAGACTAGACGGGAGGACGCGGTGAGTTAGTCACAGACTAGACGGGAGGACGCGGTGAGTTAGTCACAGACTAGACGGGAGGACGCGGTGAGTTAGTCACAGACTAGACGGGAGGACGCGGTGAGTTAGTCACAGACTAGACGGGAGGACGCGGTGAGTTAGTCACAGACTAGACGGGAGGACGCGGTGAGTTAGTCACAGACTAGACGGGAGGACGCGGTGAGTTAGTCACAGACTAGACGGGAGGACGCGGTGAGTTAGTCACAGACTAGACGGGAGGACGCGGTGAGTTAGTCACAGACTAGACGGGAGGACGCGGTGAGTTAGTCACAGACTAGACGGGAGGACGCGGTGAGTTAGTCACAGAGTAGACGGGAGGACGCGGTGAGTTAGTCACGGACTAGACGGGAGGACGCGGTGAGTTAGTCACGGACTAGACGGGAGGACGCGGTGAGTTAGTCACGGACTAGACGGGAGAATGCGGTGAGTTAGTCACGGACTAGACGGGAGGACGCGGTGAGTTAGTCACAGAGTAGACGGGACGACGCGGTGAGTTAGTCACGGACTAGACGGGAGGATGTGGTGAGTTAGCCTGAGACTAGACGGGAGGACGCGGTGAGTTAGTCACAGAGTAGACGGGAGGACGCGGTGAGTTAGTCACAGACTAGACGGGAGGACGCGGTGAGTTAGTCACAGACTAGACGGGAGGACGCGGTGAGTTAGTCACAGACTAGACGGGAGGACGCGGTGAGTTAGTCACAGAGTAGACGGGAGGACGCGGTGAGTTAGTCACAGACTAGACGGGAGGACGCGGTGAGTTAGTCACAGACTAGACGGGAGGACGTGGTGAGTTAGTCACAGACTAGACGGGAGGACGCGGTGAGTTAGTCACAGACTAGACGGGAGGACGCGGTGAGTTAGTCACAGACTAGACGGGAGGACGCGGTGAGTTAGTCACAGAGTAGACGGGAGGACGCGGTGAGTTAGTCACGGACTAGACGGGAGGACGCGGTGAGTTAGTCACAGACTAGACGGGAGGACGCGGTGAGTTAGTCACAGACTAGACGGGAGGACGTGGTGAGTTAGTCACAGACTAGACGGGAGGACGTGGTGAGTTAGTCACAGACTAGACAGGAGGACGCGGTGAGTTAGTCACAGAGTAGACGGGAGGACGTGGTGAGTTAGTCACTGACTAGACGGGAGGACGCGGTGAGTTAGTCATGGACTAGACGGGAGGACGCGGTGAGTTAGTCACGGACTAGACGGGAGGACGCGGTGAGTTAGTCACGGACTAGACGGGAGGACGCGGTGAGTTAGTCACGGACCAGACGGGAGGACGTGGTGAGTTAGTCACAGAGTAGACGGGATGACTTGGTGAGTTAGTCACAGACTAGACGGGAGGACGCGGTGAGTTAGTCACAGAGTAGATTGGAGGACGCGGTGAGTTAGTCACGGACTAGACGGGAGGACGCGGTGAGTTAGTGACGGACTAGACGGGAGGACGCGGTGAGTTAGTCACAGACTAGACGGGAGGACGCGGCGAGTTAGTCACGGACTAGACGGGAGGACGCGGTGAGTTAGTCACGGACTAGACGGGAGGACATAGTGAGTTAGTCACAGAGTAGACGGGAGGACGCGGTGAGTTAGTCACAGAGTAGACGGGAGGACGCGGTGAGTTAGTCACAGAGTAGACGAGAGGACGTAGTGAGTTAGTCACAGACTGGACGAGAGGACGCGGTGAGTTAGCCACACACTAGACGGGAGGACGCGGCTAGTCACAGACTAGACGGGAGGACGCGGTGAGTTAGTCATAGAGTAGACGGGAGGACGCGGTGAGTTAGTCACAGAGTAGACGGGAGGACGCGGTGAGTTAGTCACGGACTAGACGGGAGGACGCGGTGAGTTAGTCACAGACTAGACGGAAGGACGCGGTGAGTTAGTCACAGACTAGACGGGAGGACGTGGTGAGTTAGTCACAGACTAGACGGGAGGACGCGGTGAGTTAGTCACGGACTAGACGGGAGGACGCGGTGAGTTAGTCACAGACTAGACGGGAGGACGTGGTGAGTTAGTCACAGACTAGACGGGAGGACGCGGTGAGTTAGTCACAGAGTAGACGGGAGGACGTGGTGAGTTAGTCACTGACTAGACGGGAGGACGCGGTGAGTTAGTCACAGACTAGACGGGAGGACGCGGTGAGTTAGTCACGGACTAGACGGGAGGACGCGGTGAGTTAGTCACAGACTAGACGGGAGGACGCGGTGAGTTAGTCACAGACTAGACGGGAGGACGCGGTGAGTTAGTCACAGACTAGACGGGAGGACGCGGTGAGTTAGTCACAGAGTAGACGGGAGGACGTGGTGAGTTAGTCACAGAGTAGACGGGAGGACGCGGTGAGTTAGTCACGGACTAGACGGGAGGACGCGGTGAGTTAGTCACGGACTAGACGGGAGGACGCGGTGAGTTAGTCACGGACTAGACGGGAGGACGCGGTGAGTTAGTCACGGACTAGACGGGAGGACGCGGTGAGTTAGTCACGGACTAGACGGGAGGACGCGGTGAGTTAGTCACAGAGTAGACGGGAGGACGCGGTGAGTTAGTCACGGACTAGACGGGAGGACGCGGTGAGTTAGTCACAGACTAGACGGGAGGACGCGGTGAGTTAGTCACAGACTAGACGGGAGGACGCGGTGAGTTAGTCACAGACTAGACGGGAGGACGCGGTGAGTTAGTCACAGAGTAGACGGGAGGACGTGGTGAGTTAGTCACAGAGTAGACGGGAGGACGCGGTGAGTTAGTCACGGACTAGACGGGAGGACGTGGTGAGTTAGTCACAGACTAGACGGGAGGACGCGGTGAGTTAGTCACAGACTAGACGGGAGGACGCGGTGAGTTAGTCACAGACTAGACGGGAGGACGTGGTGAGTTAGTCACAGACTAGACAGGAGGACGCGGTGAGTTAGTCACAGAGTAGACGGGAGGACGTGGTGAGTTAGTCACTGACTAGACGGGAGGACGCGGTGAGTTAGTCATGGACTAGACGGGAGGACGCGGTGAGTTAGTCACGGACTAGACGGGAGGACGCGGTGAGTTAGTCACGGACTTGACGGGAGGACGCGGTGAGTTAGTCACGGACCAGACGGGAGGACGTGGTGAGTTAGTCACAGAGTAGACGGGATGACTTGGTGAGTTAGTCACAGACTAGACGGGAGGACGCGGTGAGTTAGTCACAGAGTAGACGGGAGGACGCGGTGAGTTAGTCACGGACTAGACGGGAGGACGCGGTGAGTTAGTCACGGACTAGACGGGAGGACGCGGTGAGTTAGTCACAGACTAGACGGGAGGACGCGGTGAGTTAGTCACAGACTAGACGGGAGGACGCGGTGAGTTAGTCACGGACTAGACGGGAGGACATAGTGAGTTAGTCACAGAGTAGACGGGAGGACGCGGTGAGTTAGTCACAGAGTAGACGGGAGGACGCGGTGAGTTAGTCACAGAGTAGACGAGAGGACGTAGTGAGTTAGTCACAGACTGGACGAGAGGACGCGGTGAGTTAGCCACACACTAGACGGGAGGACGCGGCTAGTCACAGACTAGACGGGAGGACGCGGTGAGTTAGTCATAGAGTAGACGGGAGGACGCGGTGAGTTAGTCACAGAGTAGACGGGAGGACGCGGTGAGTTAGTCACGGACTAGACGGGAGGACGCGGTGAGTTAGTCACAGACTAGACGGAAGGACGCGGTGTTTTAGTCACAGAGTAGACGGGAGGACGTGGTGAGTTAGTCACAGAGTAGACGGGATGACGCGGTGAGTTAGTCACGGACTAGACGGGAGGACGTGGTGAGTTAGTCACAGAGTAGACGGGAAGACGTGGTGAGTTAGTCACAGAGTAGACGGGAGGACGTGGTGAGTTAGTCACAGAGTAGACGGGATGACGTTGTGAGTTAGTCACAGACTAGACAGGAGGACGCGGTGAGTTAGTCACAGAGTAGACGGGAGGACGTGGTGAGTTAGTCACGGACTAGACGGGAGGACGCGGTGAGTTAGTCATGGACTAGACGGGAGGACGCGGTGAGTTAGTCACGGACTAGACGGGAGGACGCGGTGAGTTAGTCACGGACTAGACGGGAGGACGCGGTGAGTTAGTCACGGACCAGACGGGTGGACGTGGTGAGTTAGTCACAGAGTGGATGGGAGGACGCGGTGAGTTAGTCACGGACTAGACGGGAGGACGCGGTGAGTTAGTGACGGACTAGACGGGAGGACGCGGTGAGTTAGTCACGGACTAGACGGGAGGACGCGGCGAGTTAGTCACGGACTAGACGGGAGGACGCGGTGAGTTAGCCACACACTAGACGGGAGGACGCGGCTAGTCACAGACTAGACGGGAGGACGCGGTGAGTTAGTCATAGAGTAGACGGGAGGACGCGGTGAGTTAGTCACGGACTAGACTGGAGGACGCAGTCACAGACTAGACGGAAGGACGCGGTGAGTTAGTCACAGACTAGACGGGAGGACGCGGTGAGATAGCCACACACTAGACGGGAGGACGCGGTGAGTTAGTCACAGACTAGACGGGAGGACGCGGTGAGTTAGCCACACACTAGACGGGAGAACGCGGTGAGTTAGTCACAGACTAGACGGGAGGACGCTGTGAGTTACCACACACTAGACGGGAGGACGCGGTGAGTTAGTCACAGACTAGACGGGAGGACGCGGTGAGTTAGTCACAGACTAGACGGGAGGACGCGGTGAGTTAGTCACAGACTAGACGGGAGGACGCGGTGAGTTAGTCACAGACTAGACGGGAGGACGCGGTGAGTTAGTCACAGACTAGACGGGAGGACGCGGTGAGTTAGTCACAGACTAGACGGGAGGACGCGGTGAGTTAGTCACAGACTAGACGGGAGGACGCGGTGAGTTAGTCACAGACTAGACGGGAGGACGCGGTGAGTTAGTCACAGAGTAGACGGGAGGACGCGGTGAGTTAGTCACGGACTAGACGGGAGGACGCGGTGAGTTAGTCACGGACTAGACGGGAGGACGCGGTGAGTTAGTCACGGACTAGACGGGAGGACGCGGTGAGTTAGTCACGGACTAGACGGGAGGACGCGGTGAGTTAGTCACGGACTAGACGGGAGGACGCGGTGAGTTAGTCACAGACTAGACGGGAGGACGCGGTGAGTTAGTCACGGACTAGACGGGAGGATGTGGTGAGTTAGCCTGAGACTAGACGGGAGGACGCGGTGAGTTAGTCACAGAGTAGACGGGAGGACGCGGTGAGTTAGTCACAGAGTAGACGGGAGGACGCGGTGAGTTAGTCACAGACTAGACGGAAGGACGCGGTGTTTTAGTCACAGAGTAGACGGGAGGACGTGGTGAGTTAGTCACAGAGTAGACGGGATGACGCGGTGAGTTAGTCACGGACTAGACGGGAGGACGTGGTGAGTTAGTCACAGAGTAGACGGGAAGACGTGGTGAGTTAGTCACAGAGTAGACGGGAGGACGTGGTGAGTTAGTCACAGAGTAGACGGGATGACGTGGTGAGTTAGTCACAGACTAGACAGGAGGACGCGGTGAGTTAGTCACAGAGTAGACGGGAGGACGTGGTGAGTTAGTCACTGACTAGACGGGAGGACGCGGTGAGTTAGTCATGGACTAGACTGGAGGACGCGGTGAGTTAGTCACGGACTAGACGGGAGGACGCGGTGAGTTAGTCACGGACTTGACGGGAGGACGCGGTGAGTTAGTCACGGACCAGACGGGAGGACGTGGTGAGTTAGTCACAGAGTAGACGGGATGACTTGGTGAGTTAGTCACAGACTAGACGGGAGGACGCGGTGAGTTAGTCACAGAGTAGATTGGAGGACGCGGTGAGTTAGTCACGGACTAGACGGGAGGACGCGGTGAGTTAGTCACAGACTAGACGGGAGGACGCGGCGAGTTAGTCACAGACTAGACGGGAGGACGCGGTGAGTTAGTCACGGACTAGACGGGAGGACATAGTGAGTTAGTCACAGAGTAGACGGGAGGACGCGGTGAGTTAGTCACAGAGTAGACGGGAGGACGCGGTGAGTTAGTCACAGAGTAGACGAGAGGACGTAGTGAGTTAGTCACAGACTGGACGAGAGGACGCGGTGAGTTAGCCACACACTAGACGGGAGGACGCGGCTAGTCACAGACTAGACGGGAGGACGCGGTGAGTTAGTCATAGAGTAGACGGGAGGACGCGGTGAGTTAGTCACAGAGTAGACGGGAGGACGCGGTGAGTTAGTCACGGACTAGACGGGAGGACGCGGTGAGTTAGTCACAGACTAGACGGAAGGACGCGGTGTTTTAGTCACAGAGTAGACGGGAGGACGTGGTGAGTTAGTCACAGAGTAGACGGGATGACGCGGTGAGTTAGTCACGGACTAGACGGGAGGACGTGGTGAGTTAGTCACAGAGAAGACGGGAAGACGTGGTGAGTTAGTCACAGAGTAGACGGGAGGACGTGGTGAGTTAGTCACAGAGTAGACGGGATGACGTTGTGAGTTAGTCACGGACTAGACGGGAGGACGCGGTGAGTTAGTCATGGACTAGACGGGAGGACGCGGTGAGTTAGTCACGGACTAGACGGGAGGACGCGGTGAGTTAGTCACGGACTAGACGGGAGGACGTGGTGAGTTAGTCACAGAGTAGACGGGAGGACGTGGTGAGTTAGTCACAGACTAGACGGGAGGACGCGGTGAGTTAGTCACAGAGTAGACGGGAGGACGCGGTGAGTTAGTCACGGACTAGACGGGAGGACGCGGTGAGTTAGTCACGGACTAGACGGGAGGACGCGGTGAGTTAGTCACGGACTAGACGGGAGGACGCGGTGAGTTAGTCACGGACTAGACGGGAGGACATAGTGAGTTAGTCACAGACTAGACGAGAGGACGCGGTGAGTTAGCCACACACTAGACGGGAGGACGCGGCTAGTCACAGACTAGACGGGAGGACGCGAAGAGTTAGTCATAGAGTAGACGGGAGGACGCGGTGAGTTAGTCACAGAGTAGACGGGAGGACGCGGTGAGTTAGTCACGGACTAGACGGGAGGACTCGGTGAGTTAGTCACAGACTAGACGGAAGGACGCGGTGAGTTAGTCACAGACTAGACGGGAGGACGCGGTGAGTTAGTCATAGACTAGACGGGAGGTCGCGGTGAGTTAGCCACACACTAGACGGGAGGACGCGGTGAGTTAGTCACTGACTAGACGGGAGGACGCGGTGAGTTAGTCACAGACTAGACGGGAGGACGCGGTGAGTTAGTCACAGACTAGACGGGAGGACGCGGTGAGTTAGTCACAGACTAGACGGGAGGACGCGGTGAGTTAGTCACAGACTAGACGGGAGGACGCGGTGAGTTAGTCACAGACTAGACGGGAGGACGCGGTGAGTTAGTCACAGACTAGACGGGAGGACGCGGTGAGTTAGTCACAGACTAGACGGGAGGACGCGGTGAGTTAGTCACAGAGTAGACGGGAGGACGCGGTGAGTTAGTCACAGACTAGACGGGAGGACGCGGTGAGTTAGTCACAGACTAGACGGGAGGACGCGGTGAGTTAGTCACAGAGTAGACGGGAGGACGCGGTGAGTTAGTCACGGACTAGACGGGAGGACGCGGTGAGTTAGTCACAGACTAGACGGGAGGACGCGGTGAGTTAGTCACAGAGTAGACGGGAGGACGTGGTGAGTTAGTCACAGAGTAGACGGGATGACGCGGTGAGTTAGTCACGGACTAGACGGGAGGACGCGGTGAGTTAGTCACAGAGTAGACGGGAAGACGTGGTGAGTTAGTCACAGAGTAGACGGGAGGACGTGGTGAGTTAGTCACAGAGTAGACGGGAGGACGCGGTGAGTTAGTCACGGACTAGACGGGAGGACGCGGTGAGTTAGTCACAGAGTAGACGGGAGGACGTGGTGAGTTAGTCACAGACTAGACGGGAGGACGCGGTGAGTTAGTCACAGAGTAGACGGGAGGACGCGGTGAGTTAGTCACGGACTAGACGGGAGGACGCGGTGAGTTAGTCACGGACTAGACGGGAGGACGCGGTGAGTTAGTCACGGACTAGACGGGAGGACGCGGTGAGTTAGTCACAGACTAGACGGGAGGACGTGGTGAGTTAGTCACAGACTAGACGGGAGGACGCGGTGAGTTAGTCACAGACTAGACGGGAGGACGCGGTGAGTTAGTCACAGAGTAGACGGGAGGACGCGGTGAGTTAGTCACAGAGTAGACGGGAGGACGCGGTGAGTTAGTCTGGACTAGACGGGAGGACGCGGTGAGTTAGTCACAGACTAGACGGGAGGACGCGGTGAGTTAGTCACAGAGTAGACGGGAGGACGCGGTGAGTTAGTCACAGAGTAGACGGGAGGACGCGGTGAGTTAGTCACAGACTAGACGGGAGGACGCGGTGAGTTAGTCACAGAGTAGACGGGAGGACGCGGTGAGTTAGTCACAGACTAGACGGGAGGACGCGGTGAGTTAGTCACAGACTAGACGGGAGGACGCGGTGAGTTAGTCACAGACTAGACGGGAGGACGCGGTGAGTTAGTCACAGAGTAGACGGGAGGACGCGGTGAGTTAGTCACAGAGTAGACGGGAGGACGCGGTGAGTTAGTCACAGAGTAGACGGGAGGACGCGGTGAGTTAGTCACAGAGTAGACGGGAGGACGCGGTGAGTTAGTCACAGAGTAGACGGGAGGACGCGGTGAGTTAGTCACAGAGTAGACGGGAGGACGCGGTGAGTTAGTCACAGAGTAGACGGGAGGACGCGGTGAGTTAGTCACAGAGTAGACGGGAGGACGCGGTGAGTTAGCCACAGACTAGACGGGAAGACGCGGTGAGTTAGTGACAGAGTAGACCGGAGGACGCGGTGAGTTAGCCACACACTAGACGGGAAGACGCGGTGAGTTAGTGACAGAGTAGACCGGAGAACGTTGTGAGTTAGTCACGGACGAGACGAGAGGACGCGGTTAGTCACTCGCCTATACAGTCGGTAAGAATGTTTTACCAGTATAGAAAAATATATATTTTTTTTAAAATGTTTTATTAAAATAATATGAGAGCTCATTTACAGCGAGATATACAAATATTATATACATTATGCTAAGAAACATTTAAAACTTACAACAATAATCAATTTCTTGCCTGTTTTTGCAAGTTAAAAATAATTAATTAAATGTAACTTAATGTTATTAATTTCTAAACATCACCGAGCTGTATTATAAATGCAATTCACATTTATAATATTTGCTATTAATTGGTAGTCCTTAATAGTGCAAAATTATTCATCATATATCATAATACTCATTTCCAGTGTGCGTTAAATCGAAAGCGGAAAACAAGAATTCGAAATGGCGTCATCCCCTGTGTCTCGATTCAATTTTTCTTTTTGAAATATCTACAGTTTTCAATAGTTTCTGTGCTTTTAATTATGAAATGTAAAAGTCCCCAATATTAAAAATTAATAATTAGCATATAATATCATTCAAATCATTGTAGTTTTTATTACAACAGAGAATTTTAACATCGACATACGTAAACAATATTAATAATCGAAAATCTCCGACATCGGAGACGATAAGACTATTGACCGTGTTTTCGCATCTAATTTCGTAAAACAAGTTCTTTTTAAAAGTCGATATAATATTTGAAAAAAGAAATTCTGCAAATTTCTATACTAATTAAGTTCTCAGCTTTTAAAATATTTATGATTTTAAATAAAAACGGCTTTGAATTATTTCTTAATTACAAAATAACAATATAGACCTAAAAAAAACTAGGTCAAAAGGCAATGAAAACATAACCGAGCAATATTTTTCTAATAGTACATTAAAATTGCAATTAATGTGTGTGGCGCTGTGGCAGAATGGTTATGCAACTTGCACCATATTCACTTTTTATGCAGATCTCCGGGGTCGATTTCTCCAAGAGACATTTTTTTTATTGTTTTTTTTTTTTCAGAATATATCCTTTCAGTTGTTTTAATGAAAAGTAACTAATTAGATCTCTTTGACATTTTTTAAATTGAAATAATTTATCTTTTAGGATGTTGTAAGAAAAAGAAACAACAACTAATTAGTTTTTTTTTTACTCATTTCATAACTCAAAAAGAAAAAACGAAATAATTTTGGAAAAACGTATGAAATCTGAACACAGAGGCGTAACTAGGTTGGAGGGGGGGGTCCAAAATCGAAAGTCCCACCGTGCTCTAGCTTGAGGGGAGCCCCCAAAATTATTTTTTACATTAAATATTAAGTATTACATTAATCTCATGACATGGTATCCAGAGTCAAAATGCAGGGGCCCAAAAGAGGCCAAGCCCCGGGTCCCCTAATCCCTTGGTTTGGCACTAGCTTTAGAGTAGTCGATCTCTATGCAAAGGCTGTGCAGGGTACAACATGTTTGTGTGACCTGGTGGCTGAATGGCTAAGCATCTTAGGTTATTCTTTTTATGCTGACTATCCAGGTAAGATACCTCTCTTGGACATTTTTTTAGAATGTATCCTTTTAGTTGTTTTAATGAAAAGTAACTAATTAGATATTTTTGGCATTTTTTTATTGAAATAATGTTTCCTTTAGGATGTTGTAAGAAAAAGAAACAACAACTAATTAGGTTTTTAACTATTTCATAACTCAAATAAAAACGAAATAATTTGGAAAAATGTATCAAATCTGAACACAGAGGCGTAACTAGGGTGGGTGGGGGGGTCCAAAATCGAAAGTCCCACCGGGCTCCAGCTTGAGGGGAGCCCCCAAAATTATTTTTTACATTAAATATTAAGTACATAATCTCATGTCATGGTATCGTATGTAAAAATGCAGGGCCCCTAAATCCTAGGTTCGGCAATGGCTTTACAAGGCTATCTTCCTGCAAAGGCTTTGCAGGGTACAGCTAGTATTGTTGTATTATTCATTTGCACATCAAAATATTTTACGTCGTCATGTTTTAATCCCCTTATATTATGAGATATATAAACAGGCTTTATTATTTGCCGAGCATAAATTTCTTCCTTCATTAGCTTTCATCTTCTGTTTTAAGTAGTTTAAGCTTTCCTTTTAAAATATTTGCCTAAATGTATTTATACCTTCGCTATATACTTACAGAACTATACTGTCCTTAAAATATTCCAAATGGCTGATGAGTTCTTTCAATCTCTGGGTCTGATACCGATGCCTCATGAGTTCTGGAACAAGTCAATGTTCGAGCAACCAACAGACAACAGGCCAGTTGTTTGTCATGGCTCATCTTGGGATTTTCATAACGGCAAAGATTTCAGGTCACCATATAGTAGATCATTAGTTCTTTTTGCAAAGACAAATTTCAAGTGAAATCATATTAAAATTGTTTGAGTATTATATTCATTGGTTATTTGCAAGATGTTGTATTTCTGTAATAACTAAACAATTATTTTTATTATCTTATGAGATATTTCAACTCAAAACAATGTAAAATATCTTACTGATTGATATAACGAAATAATTAAACTTATTTTTTTTCTTTTATAGAATGTTGATGTGTGCCGACGTCAACCAGATATTCCTAGAAATAGTTCACCATGAAATGGGCCACATACAATATTTTCTACAATATGCAGACACACCGATATCATTTAGAAGGGGCGCTAACCCAGGTATGTTTATTTTACACCTGCTTCATGTATTTTGTTTGTTCGTTTGCACCCAGTCCATTTTTCCCTAAAGCACTTCGTCTATCTGAGGGTTCATTTTGCTATTAACTGCACATGTCAGAGCTAAAAGACGAGGCAATTTTTTCTATAAAACTAAATGTATATAGGTGAAGTAATTTTTAAAATAAAATTAAAGATAATGAGATTTTAAACTGGTTGATTAAAACAGGTGATAATGTAATGTCTGGATACAATATATGTAATTATTTTTGTCAGCATTTCACGAAGCTGTCGGTGATTTGATATTACTGTCAGTTCAAACACCAGAACATATGCACTCCATTGGTCTTCTGAAAACACTTAACAATGATACAGGTTCGTTCTTTTGCATATTTCCAGTTTAAGGTTAAATTATTCAAGAAAATAATAACCAATGTACATTATATACATTTTTAAATCTCTTTTTTTTTTGCACTGCAACTGTTAGCATGACATGGTGTTGTGTACCGGCTTTACCAGCTTTCTTGGTGGCGCTGATGCGTGTCTGCCATGCCTACACTACGGCGAGGTGTGTCCGCTACATCTGTTGGCATGGCAAAATAAACTGGTTTGAACACTTGTTCAAACTGGCCAGGGTGTGTGTACGGCGGATCGTCCAGACTGGCTAGGCAAGGATTTTGGGTTTTCCCGCCACTAAAGGCAGAGGGGGAGGGTGTAGTTAGCCTAACCAGTATGCCAGAAATGGCATGCATCGAAAGTGTTTTTTAGGGGGTCATAGTGGAAAGTTGCTGAGTGCCTACCACAACCGCAAGCTGTGAATACAATGTTATCAGATTATCTTCAATGACAACGGTACCACCTGTCATGGGTATTTTTCTTATAGTATTTCTTAATGTATTATTTATGGTATATATATTTTCTGTTCTGTGGAACTTTACTTCTGGTAAGGTGTATACATATATTTGTAGAATAGTCTCTTCGGAGTTAATATTTACTGGTGTATAATTAGAATTAAATGTCCACAGACATGTGTGAGACGCAACACATACAGGCAGTTGTAAAGCACTGAATAAACAGTTGATTAATATATCTTTATTTATTCAAATATAAAATATCTTCTTATTTTATGATATATACACATTAGGGTGCATCACCACAATAGAGAAAAAAATTAATTGTTTGTTTTTGAGCTGTCTATGTTCTAATTTGTTCTAATATCATTAATAATAACTTGTGTAAAATATTTTTCAAATCAGAGTTGATTTAGAGGTCCCCCCTCGCCCCCCCTCTCCAAGAAATCACAAAACATGACATGTAGAGAAAAAAAAATTACATAAAAGTATTGAATTGTTTATTACTGTTGTTTTTGATTCAGTTTCTCTTTGTTGCACGTTTGATAGTTTTACGCAAATTTTAGATGTTTTTGCGGTCCATTTCTACCACTTGAAGAATGTTTTGAAAATGTTTATCCGTTCACGTTGCTTTAACAAAGTCGGATGCTAGTTTCACTCCTCTCTCGGCACAATCGTTAACAACGTTAATAACAGCAACATTTTCTGCACTGGCAATGTAAGAAGCTGTTTGGCACCAATCATCAACAGGCAGTTCGAGGAATCCTATTGAAGTTTGTATATAGTAAACCACAAGTTAATTCCATCCAGATCACACAACCGAGTTGAAGAATCAATTGATTGGAATCGTGGTTTTCCCCAACCATTTCCAAATCGATTCTGTGGAGTTTGGAGGACAACCACCGGTCGAAGCCTTAGTAGAGCATCTGCTAGAGCTTGCTTTTCCAACACAGGCACTTCATTGCTGAACAGAGCAAGTGGGATCATTTCAGCAGTGAGGTATCGTAGATGCCTATTCAGGGCACGGATTGCTGACTTGGATATGTCTTTGTTGACATCTTTGTAATCCAAAAGTCGCTTGTAGAGGTGTAGATCATTCCATGGTGCATCCACACTCTTTTTGCAAGTGAGCCACCACACGACATAAACATGTGTTACAACTGTAGCAAATGCACGAATCTTTGGCACTTGGTCACGTGTGGTAATAGTACCTGGAGGCAATAATTGAATTTGTTCCTCACACAGTGCAATCTTGAGGCAATATATTAGCTTTGATATATCAGCTTTGCCATCCATCTTGCTCTGTGCAGGGCACCTAGTCTTTTAAAGTTAACCTTCTTATTTGTAGCATTCAAGTAAAAAAGGGACAGCTCAAAGAATTCGTGGTAGTCGTCTTGCAAGAATTCGGTTTGTTTACTAGAGTTGGCATGAGCAATTACCGCATCTCTGATTATCGTCAGTCGCTCTTGAGCCTTCAGATCATGATCAGCTAACGTAAACGAATGACGTACATGAGACCAATCATGTACCGTCAATTCCTAATTATTTTGCAGCCTGGTGAACAAAGTTATATCCGGGGATTTGGAAACTTATTTTTTCATGACTGCAAATACATGCGAGAGGAGAACTTCACCAATGTGATGGCGACAATCTGACCACAGAACAGCACGTTGCAGCTTATTTTGTATGGCAATGCAGGCAGCAGTCTGATGACCAGTGTTTGAGCTTGTTGTGTCGAATGTCATATTAACGATACAATCATTACAATGTCACTCATGCCGTTAGCTTCATGGTTAATTCTGCAATTATTTCACCAACGGGTTTCTTTGTTGCCTTGGCATAATTTGGCACTCCTAGCAGTTTCAATTGCTTTGCATCAACAACAACAACTGTTATGTGTTCTTCAGTGACACGATGATTTTTTAGAAAAGGTGTTAGTTTGCCATCCCAGTGGAACGTGCAGAGTTTGTGTGGTTCCCAGGAGTCGTGAATCTTTATAGCTATCTCAGTTACAACTTTGTGACATTAACGATCTGCAATGACATAGGAAGAAGCCACCATTGATACATCATCCCCAGACTCACTAATAAGACCCTGTATGAAAGCTGCCTGCTGTGTTGGTGTATTCTTTAATCTTGTCGCTAGAGACACAAGACTTTGTCGGCTTAAAACATCTGGAGGTACAAATACCAAAGTTCCTGTTGGCTTTCTTCGCTTTTGCAATGGCATTATATCATCAAAACAGTTATCAACAAACTCTATATTATCTTCAGATTTAGAAGTAGAATCATCGGGTTCGTCACTGCTACCCACGTTGGGAGGAACTGATATCGTTGAAAGTGCTGCATTTTCTTCTCTTGCGCGTTTCTGACTTTCCAATGCTGCGGCATCTAGTGAATGGCGTCGAGCGACTTTTTTTGCAAGTGTTTTGTCAAATGATCCAAAGCTGGAACACCTGTCTCCTTTCATAGGCCTTTAGAATGCTAGATCTTCTACATTCTTGATAATAGTCTCAACATTTGGTGGCCACAGTTGAAAAGTTGTTGCCAACATAGATTTCATTTGTTCCAGTTTACGCAGTAATAACTGGATATGACACAGTTGAAGTGGTGTCAGGGTCAGCCAGCATGTCCTTAGAAGGTGTAAAAACATATTGTTGTTTTCCATATTATTTCCATGTTCTAATTTTATAGGTCATGTGTATCAGAGATTAAAATTATATAAATAAAGAAATTAAAATGCTTACCTTGGTCATCAATATGCGGTAAGGAAAAGTGTTGTTTTTGCTAACAAAATGTGAATTTTAAATTTAATTTCTAGCACAACTGTTTATCAAAATCAATCATGGCTGCCAAACATTATAAAACCAAAGACTATAAAACAATTTATATAGCGCTTCACTTTTTGTATGTAAGTCTGTAAGACTTTACAAGTAAGGATGGTTTTATCTAGTTTTCGCTTAATTATGCAAACTTTGTTGAAGTCCGGGGGACCTCTAAACATTGTCAAATATTTTTTTATTTTTTTACACAATGCTTTTTTTATCAATGGAACAAATTTAAATAGCAGACAGATCGAATATTAAACTTTTTTTTTGGTGATGCACCCTAATACACATAATATTATACAGTGTTATGAGATATGAATTAACGTCCTTCTCTTTATCAAAGTCTCAAGTCGTCTGTCTGCAATTATCTATCGTCTGAAAAATACAACTTCCGCCCATTGGCCAGATAATTAAACTAACTACAACTCTAGGCCAAATATAATTCTTACAGTCCAATATGGTTATTACACCACTACTGTCGCCAAAAATGTTTTTGGCTTCCTGGCCTGTAGACCCCAAGAATCTATTATATTTTAAAGGGTGTGAATGGTATACTAAGGTGATGGTGATAACACGAATAAGGCAGTCAGAATAATTGTAACAAATAATGGTTTCGTTTGTATGTAAATGTGTGAGTATATAGATAGATAGATAGATAGATAGATAGATAGATAGATAGATAGATAGATAGATAGATAGATAGATAGATAGATAGATAGATAGATAGATAGATAGACAGACAGACAGACAGACAGACAGACAGACAGACAGACAGACAGACAGACAGACAGACAGACAGACAGACAGACAGACAGACAGACAGACAGACAGACAGACAGATAGATAGATAGATAGATAGATAGATAGATAGATAGATAGATAGATAGATAGATAGATAGATAGATAGATAGATAGATAGATAGATAGATAGATAGATAGATAGATAGATAGATAGATAGATAGATAGATAGATAGATAGATAGATAGATAGATAGATAGATAGATAGATAGATGGATGGATGGATGGATGGATGGATGGATGGATGGATGGATGGATGGATGGATGGATGGATGGATGGATGGATGGATGGATGGATGGATGGATGGATGGATGGATGGATGGATGGATGGATGGATGGATATTGGAGCTGTTGTTTGATTTAAAAAAATAATTGAATTGCATCTATTTGTATTCGATTTTTTCCTAATATCAAAGCATAACATTGGCATAACATTGGCATAACATTGGCATAACATTGGCAAAACATTGGCATAACATTGGCATAACATTGGCATAATAAACAAGTCAGATAATTCACGAAAGAGGTAAAATTAATTGTAACATATTTATTAAGCTTTAGCACAAATGTCTGATGAATTAGTTATTGAGGCCAGTTTATTGACATGTATCAATCACGTCAAGTGATGCGTGTTGTTGTTTTTTAAATCAACAACAATGCCAAACAAGTGTTTTTCTCATACCGTAGGTTCCGAGCTAATGACGTATTTCAACCCATCTCCCCTACACCCTGTTATATTTCGCCACAATTCGCCCCCACGTAAGTCTTGTTTACCCTACCCTCCAATACCGTACCTAGCCCCTCCACTTCCCATCCCAAAAAATACACATACGTCATTTATATCTCATATGTGTCTTTACTTTTATAAAATAATAGTATAGCCAGAATGTATTATTAGTGCGGTTTTATCTTCTTGATTTTACCCCCTTTCCCATCCCAGTTACATTTTTGACACACTTCGCAGCCTCTGTCCCCACAAAGATGACGTTAATTATGGCTTACCCAACCACCGCACTCCTTCTGTCCCACAACAAGTTGATATAAGTTCTATTGATTCAAACTCATGGCATCTGTCAATCAAACTAGTAGCTCGCGTCTGCAGATGTACAACTGTATCATTCAGGGCCATAAATTAGAATAAAGAAATGACAATCCTATTGTTTCAAGGTCATATGTCTGCTATGCTTTAAAATAAACATGACAGTTTCTGTGTTCGGGTATTTGTTCTTGCTTTTCTTTAAAATCTTGTCTGATCTATTTCTTTTAAAAGAATTGGGTTATTTACTGGTTTTATTGGTTTGATTTTTTTCACGTAACTCAAAAATAACAGCATTATGGTAAAATTTAACGCAGTTAGGTGTTTGCGTTAAAAAATGTAATCATATAGATGTTTCAATTTTTACAAAGCATTAATGACGCGTTAATGCAGTTTAATCAACAGCCCTAATCCTACTTATAAAGCAGCTAGCTTGTCCGGGTCGAGTGTGGGGAATACGTTCTATAAATAAACACCTCCAGAAATAGATAAAACAATAGTATTTGATAAAGTAAACACGTGACCAGCGAGGTCACGAAAACATAATGCAAAATGGCGTCTTCGATTCTATTTTAAATAGTTTCTGTGGTTTTTTATTATGAAATGTAAAAGTCTTAAATCTTAAATAATAATATATATTTATATATATATATATATATATATATATATATATATATATATATATATATATTATCATTCAATTTATTTTAGCTTTTATTACAACATATAGCATTTTAATCAGACTAGGTCACTAGCGAGCGCGTTCGTAAATAACCTATGACCTATGACATTGCACTTTTTTAATGCTTTGTTTTGACTTTAACTATAAATAGAATTCAGGGCAAAATGCTATAAATAAAAATCCTCTGTTACGTCATATAAAAAAATAATAATTCTGCACTTGATTTCACTTAAATCGGCTAAGCATTTCACGTAAATCGGCTGCGCATTTGATAATCATGCTCAGTTATAGTTTGTTAACATTGTGTACTGGAGGTTATTGTTCCCTCGATGGATTACTTTTTTGATGATGGTTTGTTGGTTATGGCAGCAACATCATTTGACGTATGGAATGTAGGTCATTTCTGCACATTAGGAAGGTGGCATAAATCAGCACATACATATTTAAATGAAAAAGAAGGATTAAAAGCTTTAAGAATCAACAAAGTTGGTACCATGCCGTGTCCCATGGGACATGGAAAATATATATAAACTAGTATTTTAGACCGTCGAACGACGGGTGGAATTTGCTATTTTTGTATACACATTTTTTGAAAAAAAAAATGTGGACAAAAAAACAAAATAGACTTTCCAATATATCTTAATACATAATCACAATAGATAACAAACTGCTCGTCCATTTTTCAATACAATTAGAATCATCTGTCAACAACCAATTAATCTCATTATAATTAATTACATTATAAAAAAATATTTTATAAAAAAACAACGTTTTTCTTGCGTACTAAACAGCAGAAAATAATTTTTCTATGAGCCTGAGAAAATTTCTGAATAAATTGGTCACATGGTAAGAGCTTCTAATTTTTATAAAACGAAATTAATATTATTAGAAATTAATTATTATTATTAGAAATTATTATTATTTAATATTTGGGACTTTTACATTTCATAATTTAAAAAAACACAGAAACTATTTAAAACTGTAGATTTTTCAAAAAGAAATATCGAATCAAGACGCGGGCATAACGCCATTTTGAATTTTTGTTTTCGCTGGTCACGTGATTACTTTATCAAATACCATTGGTGGAATAAATAACGCACACTGCTAAATTATATATATATATATATATATATATATATATATATATATATATATACATATTATTTATAAGCAGAAACTTACATCAATTTTTTGATGAGCATGGCATTAAAGACACTAGCTTTTTTACCTTTTGCTTATTTGATTGACCAATGGCGATGGAAAGTGTTTCGAGGAGACGTAACTCCAGATGAATACAATAAGGAATGGTGGAATCTAAAGTATGTACTTTGTGAAGTATTTTATCATTTCTCTTTTTACATATGGTCATAATGTTAATTTACATATGGTCATAATGTTAATTTACATATGGTCATAATGTTAATTTACATATGGTCATATGTTAATTTACATATGGTCATAATGTTAATTTACATATGGTCATAATGTTCATTTACATATTAATCAAAATAAAATATAAAGAAGAGCGCTATTTTTGTGTTTATTTATGTCTTAAATATTGAGTAATTTGTAATGAAATTATTTGTTTGTCAATGTTTCACTAAATACGTTTGTTTAACATAGATGTCGTTATCAAGGATTCTTCCCACCTGTGGAGAGAACATCTGAAGACTTTGATCCAGGTTCTATATTTCATATTTCCTCGAGTGTTCCTTTTGTCAGGTAAAATATAACATGCAACAAATACTATTACTATACTCACTAGAGATCCCGTTATCCCAGTCGAGATTTAGCTAATTATACCTTCCCGTGAAATTGTATTTTCCCAAGGTATTCTGGGAAACTTGCCAAATTCACTATTAATACTTGGAGATACAAAGATTATCTGTATAATTCAGATCTCACTACTCAAAAAATGAAATAGTTATTAGTTTACCAGTTGATAAACGTAACCACTGAGGACATTCTCTTTAATCCATTTGCATCAGAGATGAGCGGACAGCGGACGCGTCCGCTTGCTGACGCAGACCCGCAGACTTTTCCGAATCCGCGGACTGACAGCGGACGCACTGTATAGTTAAGTTGCGGACTCGCGGACTGACGCGGATCTTCTTTAGCGTTACCATAAAAAATTTCAAGTCATTTAAACAGCTAAATTTCAGCTATGCGGCCGCGCGGACCAGTCCGCAGACCAATGTTGTAAGATTCTGCGGACGCGGACGCGGATCATTGATAGAAATCCGCGGACGGACGCGGACGCTAAATTTCAAGATCCGCACACCTCTGATTTGCATACACTATATCAATTAATTTATGTCTTGGTGCGTGGTTTCTGGGTATGCCTTCATTGCTGCAGGAGTGAGGGATGACTTATCAGAAGTGAAGTTTTTTACTTATCAGGAGTGACGGTTGACTTATCGGACGTGAGGGTTGACTTATCACGAGTGATGGTTGACTTATCAGGAGTGATGGTTGACTTATCAGGAGTGAGGGTTGACTTATCAGGAGTTATGGTTGACTTATCAGGAGTGAGGGTTGACTTATCAGGAGTGATGGTCGACTTATCAGGAGTTAGGGTTTACTTATCAGGAGATAGGGTTGACTTATCAGAAATGATGGTCGACTTATCAGGAGTTAGGGTTTACTTATCACGAGTGATGGTTGACTTATCAGGAGTGAAGGTTGACTTATCGGAAGTGACGGTTGACTTATCGGAAGTGATTTTTGAATTATCACAATTCATCCATTAATTACTTCAAGAAATTTACAGTCAACAACTGTCAAAAGTCCGGTGACCCCCTAGTAAAATTAATTCAGTTTCTTAACAAACCCTCCCCTCTCCCCTAAAAATACAAACTTACAAAAAAAACGAATAAAAAAGTATAAATAGAATACCCCTTCCTCCCTTCCCACAATCACACATATCATGTTAAAAAAACAAAACTTAAACTCCACCCGCTAATTGTAATTCAAATTTTAATTTATTTGACCAATAGAATAAAATCAACCAGTCGCCTTACAAATATATCACGAGTTTCACAAAAACTGGAACACATCTCTTAGCCCTCAAATATTGCATGCTGCTCTTCAATTAGTCTTGTTTGTACAGTATTGACTGTCTGGTTTGTAAGTACTACACTATCCGTAGATCCGTAGCTAGCTATTGTGGCATCATTTGCAAGTACTACACTATCCGCAGATCAGTAGCTAGCTATTGTGGCATCATTTGCAAGTACTACACTATCCGTAGATCCGTAGCTAGCTATTGTGGCATCATTTGCAAGTACTACACTATCCGTAGATCCGTAGCTAGCTATTGTGGCATCATTTGCAAGTACTACACTATCCGTAGATCCGTAGCTAGCTATTGTGGCATCATTTGCAAGTACTACACTATCCGTAGATCCGTAGCTAGCTATTGTGGCATCATTTGCAAGTACTACACTATCCGTAGATCCGTAGCTAGCTATTGTGGCATCATTTGCAAGTACTACACTATCCGTAGATCCGTAGCTAGCTATTGTGGCATCATTTGCAAGTACTACACTATCCGTAGATCTGTAGCTAGCTATTGTGGCATCATTTGCAAGTACTACACTATCCGTAGATCCGTAGCTAGCTATTGTGGCATCATTTGCAAGTACTACACTATCCGTAGATCCGTAGCTAGCTATTGTGGCATCATTTGCAAGTACTACACTATCCGTAGATCCGTAGCTAGCTATTGTGGCATCATTTGCAAGTACTACACTATCCGTAGATCCGTAGCTAGCTATTGTGGCATCATTTGCAAGTACTACACTATCCGCAGATCCGTAGCTAGCTATTGTGGCATCATTTGCAAGTACTACACTATCCGTAGATCCGTAGCTAGCTATTGTGGCATCATTTGCAAGTACTACACTATCCGTAGATCCGTAGCTAGCTATTGTGGCATCATTTGCAAGTACTACACTATCCGTAGATCCGTAGCTAGCTATTGAGTTATCCTGTGCGAGTATTTGTACCACCCCCCCCCTCTTCTACCCACCGTTCTGAAAAGTGTGAAACCCTTAACAATATAAACCATCATTTAGCTATACATTTCTTGTTTAATTACTGTGTAAGATCACTTCCATCATGTATTGACTGTTCTGTATGTAGTGTTCTAAAACGCAGGCTTGTCAATGGGAATGGGATTCCCGCGGGACGTGTCCCATGGGTTGGATGGGATGGCACAGCACACATTTGTATTTTCCATGTCCCATGGGACACGGCATGGTACCAACTTTGTTGATTCTTAAAGCTTTTAATCCTTCTTTTTCATTTAAATATGTATTGAGTAATCTGTTCTATATCTTGTGGTGGGACACCGGATAGCAGATAATAAATAAATAAATACACATAACCTTTTATCATATAAGATGCTTCGTTTGCATTTTGGTGCGTCACGCCAAAAGATGTGCTATAAACAACCATTTTGAGCGCAAGCTATTAACACCAATAGTACGGCCTGATTTTGAGAAATGGGCGGAGATTACATATAAATTTGTCATGCGTAGCCGAAGCAATACGCATTTATACATAACCTGTTTACTGCTTGCGTGTAGCGGAGGCACAACCGTTACGTCAGTAAGCAGACTTTTTTATAAAATAGTATTGAATATTCACAATATCAAATTTATTAAATTCTGTTGTTTTACATGTTTGTGTATGTAGTCCAATCCAGTAGACACTAAACTTAAACTTTCAGAAATGTCTTATTTTTATTTCAACGGCATTCCATAACGTTAATATTATCATGAGAATCCCATGGAACAAAACAGACATAAATTGCCATGGGATGGGATAGGATGGGACAGAAAAATCTGTCCCATGGACAAGCCAGCTAAAACGTCTTCGAAGAAAAGTTCTGGAACATCCATTTTGTATCATTGTGTGTAGCCATGATTTCATTCCAGTATTTTGTATACTTTGAATGGCCACTGATAGTGTAGTGCTTTTAAGTATGTCCTTACTCGCAGTGATCTGCTGACTCAGACAATCATTAACCACAATATTTACCAACATCCCAGCATAGGCCTACACTTTAAAGAGGAAAAATTAATTTAAAGTACTATATTGGCTGCTCTTGATTAAGTATAAAGTTACATTCCGCATACTCCGATATATCTTGAAGTAGACCAACTTCAGTTACTTCAATGGAAAGAGCATTCACTGATGTTGCTCTTGATGTCTATTACTAGTGAATGTTACACGTACAGATTTTTTCTCCCATCGTAATGGACTTCGAACACAGTTAGAAATCGACTGAACGGTAAATTTGTTTATTTTCTGTACATATTTTATACGCTAGTTACAATCCTCACCCTCTTCTCCTCTGCAGTTTGACACCTACAGATCATCACATACCAATTTTTTTTTTACATTTCATCAACATGACATTTTAATGTACAAGTGAGATTACATTTCATCAACATGACATTTTAATGTACAAGTGAGATTACATTTCATCAACACGACATTTTAATGTACAAGTGAGATTACATTTCATCAACATGACATTTTAATGTACAAGTGAGATTACATTTCATCAACATGACATTTTAATGTACAAGTGAGATTGACTTTGTAGAGCAGTGTGCAATATTTGACGAAAGAACAGATTTAGATTTATAACCACTGAAGGTCCGTGAGTTCTTAAATTTGATTGAATGAGCTGACCAAGTGCAGATTAAGAGAGTATTTATAATAATTTAGATAAATTAACATAAATTAAAATTAAACGTCATTGATGTAATGTACAGCGGGTCGGATCAAACGGATTGTACTTGACCTTGAAGCCATACATTGCCCAAGTCTGTTCTAGAGCCACTCAACGGATCGTACGACCTTCAAGCCATACATTGCCCAAATCTGTTCTAGAGGCTGAAAATCATTTTCAATATTACTATTTCGGCGCCCCCTCGTGTTCGGCGCCCCCTCGTATTCGGCGCCCCCTCGTATTCGGCACCATGTGCAGCCGTAAAAGCCACACTACCCTTCCTACGCTACTGAATGATTTTAAATAGTATTAATAATAATGCACAAAATACAAATAACTTTAATAATATTACTGTAATAATTAGTATGTACTTATCTACGTTTACAACAGTATCGGGAATGTTCAAGTATCTTTCTGGAACATTATGTGGGATAGTCGTAAGTCTTCTGTACCTAATGATACAATCCAGCAGCCTGAAAATGTATCTCTGAAGTTGGGTGTTCCATGAGGTGGCATCTAAAGGGTTAGCAATAATCATGTATGGGATTTAACTCTCATAGTTCATGATGAATGAAATGAGTAATGAATAAAGTCATTCCCAACAGGCATTAGGACAAATGTAATAAAGTCTACATTTATTCCACCACTTTCATATCTAGACGTATCAATTGAATTCTAATGTTAACAGAATCTCTGAAACAATATTTGTTTGGTTAACTGGTTGGTTAGATCAGTGGTTTAAAGATCTTAGCAATGATTGGTTCCACTATAGGATGACGATATTTCAAGATAACGAGATCCGTTGCCTAGATGTACATATCCGTCAGCTTGCATTACTGTGTTTTCTGGCTATAGAGTCAAAACACATGAACCGAATGCGACCAGTGAGATTTCATTCCTGATTCCGATTACATATTGCAGTCCCTACCCTGTCTAGTTCCAACGGGTAATTTTCCATTTTCCATTCACTTAATTGTTCCATCTCAAAATAGAAAAGTTTAGGAACATAAATTTAGCATATTCCTTTGACTATCGCACTTTCATTGGACAATGTGGTTTGAATGATGCTCAAATATTTATTTCAGCTGGTACAGGTCAATTGCAGCCCAGTTTATCTCTCTATGTCTGATGTTAAATTACAGCCCATCTTAACTCTCTATGTCGGATGTTAAATAACAGCCCAGTTTATCTCTCTATGTCCGGTGTTAAATTACAGCCCATCTTAACTCTCTATGTCGGATGTTAAATAACAGCCCAGTTTATCTCTCTATGTCTGATGTTAAATTACAGCCCATCTTAACTCTCTATGTCGGATGTTAAATAACAGCCCAGTTTATCTCTCTATGTCTGATGTTAAATTACAGCCCATCTTAACTCTCTATGTCGGATGTTAAATAACAGCCCAGTTTATCTCTCTATGTCTGATGTTAAATTACAGCCCATCTTAACTCTCTATGTCGGATGTTAAATTACAGCCCAGTTTATCTCTCTATGTCGGATGTTAAATTACAGCCTAGTGCAAAGTTTTGCTCTGGTGGTTCTCCATGTTGAGCCGGCTCAACACATTACTTTTTGTATCTCCACTGCATTTCAGGCCTTGCAATCAGGGCTGGGGAGCCGGTGTCGGCGGTGCTTGCAATTTCAGCCGATGTCGGTGACGGCGTTTGTACTTTTTCCGGGTCTGTGTCGGCATTTGTAAATTGTCCAATTCGGTGTCGGCGCAAAAACTTGCCCCAAAAACGTGAGAGAAAAAAACCCTAGATTAAATAATCAAGAACATCGTCAGACACTACTTAGCCAATCTTTAATTTAAAGTGATCATCAAGGTTTTTTTCTTTTTAAATAAATACTTAGTAAATCTGTTTATCAACGAATGTATAATTTTTCAAAGCGAGATTTTCTACAGTACAACGACTTGTCAAAATTAACAGAATTGTGACTGAAAGCAGATAGAAAGTCTACTGGCTATGTTCACTTTGTTATTCACTCAATCATTTTAAATCATAAGAAATGTTTAGTTTGCATCTCTCTATCAATATCCATGTTGGAGAAAGATTACACACAAACCTATTCAAATCGTTTAGAACCTCAACGAATGACCAGTTTAAATGTTCGTACAAAGTTAAGTCACAACTAACACTCTCCACAGCTTAATTCCTCTTAGCCAGAATGAAACAATACCAATCTACGTTGCATTGGCACTACATAAAAGCACAGTCCGTAGCTATTGAGGCGCCATGTGCGAGTTTTTTGGCGCACCCAGCCCTCCACTTCCCCCTGACCCACCGTTCTGAAAATTGAGCAACCTATTAAAATACAAACATTTTCACTACATATTTCAGGTTTAATTCGGGTGTAGCTTTGATTCCTTCCTCTATTAACTGTTAAGTATGTAATGTCTTCATACGTCTTTCTCTCCCCTCTAAAAAATTAGGTCTGGAACATCCATCTTTTATTATTGTCTGTAGCCCTTGCCATGATTTCATTTCAACATTCTGCATACCTCTGAATATGTTCACTTATAAACATCCAAGCATCATTGCTCTAGTGTTGTTGGATATGTCTGTACTTTGCTAATTGATTTGCTGACTTAGTCCAATCGTTGATATAATAATCTTGACCAATATTTGAGCAGAAGCCTACACATATGTGAGAAATTATTAAAAGTAGCGAATTGGCCGCTTCATATTTACTATAAAAATAGCATTCCGCATACTGTGGCATATCTTGAAGAAGACCATACACTTTTATTACTTAAGTATATTCGCTGCAGCTACTTTTGATATTTAGTGTTTTCGTGACCTTTCAATGTTACATGTACAACTGATAACTTTGTTTTTTCATCGTAATGGACATGCTGCGAAATCGCAGATCACAGATGTAAATTTATAACTACTGAAGGACCACAATAGGTTCTTAAATTTGATTGAAGAAGGGCTAGACCAAGAGCAGGTCAATGGAGTGTTTATAATACTTTATCTGAGCTAACATACATATAAATGTTATCAATGTAAATGAACGAAGGGAGTGTACTGCGAGTCTAATCAAAACGTTTAACGGGACGTTGATTGCCCTTGTCTGGTTTAGAAGCTGAACATTGTTTAGACATTTCGGAGACCCGTCTAGCTCGGCACCATGTGCATAATAATTAACTACATAGTTCGGGCATTTTATTTATTTACTATTGTTATTTAGTAATTACATTACAAATGTGACCAAAAATAAACTATTTCATATTAGGCCCATACAATGCATGCTGCCTAACATAATTTTACCTACTTTAAATTTTTATATATTCATCTATAAAATTATGTATATTCATGGTGGGGTCGGAAAATAATAAATGCAGACAAACATGCTTTTTTAAAGATCAGCATAATTAAGATATTACGGGCAATTTTTATTTTGTTAAAACAAAATAAAAGCTACCGGTACCATAGAAGTGGTGTGTGTGTGTGTGTTAGTGCAGTGGTCCCCAACATTTTTCTGCCGCGGACAGGTTGACGTTTGATAATTTCACCGCGGCCCGAGAGAGGGTAGGCGTCGCACTATACCTGAGAAAAAATACTACAATAAATAAAAAGGATATAATTTAATGTTTCTTGGGCGACCCACTGTCACTTGATCCACGGACCCGGTTCGTGGCCGAGGGTTAGGGGACCACTGTGTTAGTGGGTGTCTAGACAGCCGGTCAGTTTGGTTATACTTTAGAGCGGCAACTTCCAGATAGCTGAATAGGAAGAGATAGGATGAAAACCGCTGCAAATGTACCGGTATATCAAACTTGTATCAAACTTTATAGTTGCATAATATGTGCTACAAATAGCTTACCAGTCGATTTAATTATACACTGTATGATGTTGGTTCTCCAAATGTGTTTATATTTTTAGCGCATTTTCGAGAAAAAATGCGTTATTTTCCCCACGTTTTGTCTGTCTGTCATCACCCTAGATCTAAGCGACCATAAGTCCCGTAAACCCATGATGTATATACTATTTTGTAGGTCTTGGCCTGCCATGTGTGCATCAAAAGTCAATTTCGCGATCTGACCTCTGAGGGCTGGGCATCAGTGTTTTTTACCGTTTTTACTATATAAACTATATTGATAATTATTTCATTTTCATGGCCCCATTCTACACCTTTTACGTTCAATAACCCATTCATTTCGTGCAAAATACTTCAGCGCGTAGTTTCACCAAGATTGGCAACAACAATTTATCAAACAACAATTGACGGAGTTTTCGGACGATTAAATGGCTACAATTTAGAATGTTTCAATTATGAATCCCATTTTAGTGACCACAAACCACTTGTAGTTAGATTTGAGGAGGGCTCAAAAGAAGGGGCCCCAGTTCATTAACAAAAAATTTGGTGCAAAATGGGAAAAGAGCAGGGGCCCCAGTTGTCATAGTTTGTCTGAAGGGGTGGTCTTCTGTATGGCAGCAAATAATGACAAGATTCCAGGGCCACACCTGGCTGGAATAAATAAAATTGACATTCCAGAGTGACATGAACCAGTGTTAACAAAAATCTTTCATTTGTACCATCTCTCTCTCTCTCTTTTTTTTTCTCCCTCTCTTTCTCTCTCCCTCCCCCTCTCTCTCTCTTTCTCTCTCTCCCGTTCCTCCCCCTCCAGCCTACCCTCAACACATACGTGTATACTCCTCTATCTGAAACAACCACCCACACAAACATAAACAGTTTTTGATTGATTTCTTATGGCGTCACATTACCAGATCCAAGAATCAACGGACCGATTAATAGTATGTCTGTCTGACAAATAGATTACACTTACACAGACTCACACAGATCAACACAGCCACACAGACTCACAAAAATCAACACAGACTCACAAATCAACTCAGCCACACAGAGTCACACAGATCAACACAGACTCTATTTACTTATATATTTCTTAATCTTACTTCTAAAATACCTTACTTTATTTTATTTTTTAAGATTTTTGTTTGAGGGGAAACAATTCAAATAGTCAATGTCTTCATTTGTTAGCTCCCCTTTATAGAAGTTTTAAAAATGACATGTACTAAAAATACGATACAACTCAAGAGTAATCAACTGAAGATTTCCTAATGAACTTATGATTATCTATGATTACAACAGATACGGTGACTTGGGTCTGCAAGTCTTCAGGGAATCTAAAGCTACAATATGAAATAGAGAATTTACCCCAATATGATAATCATTTGTAGGTATTTTCAAATCCCTGTATGGGTGAGATAATTTATATCATAATGATGCAAGCCGCTAGTCGGATGACTGGGACATAGATAAGTGTCAAGATTTGAACCCGTAGCACAGCATACAGATAGAGATAATAACCAAAGCGCCACCAAGTCCCTAATATAAAAAAAAATATTAAAAAAACTGAAAGAATAAACAATCAAATATAGTTCTATGATATTGATTACAGTAAACAAACTCTAAAAAATAATGTAAAACAGCTGTAAAAAAAAGTCCAAGCTAATTTGAATGACTTATATATATATATATATATATATATATATATATTCATGTTGGTTTCTACGGCCTACAGAAGTAACTATAACCGGCCCTGAGTTTACAGCAACCAAGGTTCCACTACTCTAACACTTAGAATCTTCTCTATCAAGAAGAAAAAAATTACTTCACTTTATTTACAAGGGGAAGGGGGCGTAGGGGGGTGGCGAGCAACAGGACAACAGTCAATGTGAAGAGGAGAGGTAGGAGGAGGGGGAGAGAATATCTGCTGGTAAAGGGGGGAGCTCTAGGGAGAGGTGGAAAGAAAACAACATAACTTGAGGCAAAAAAAAAAGCAAAAAAAAAAAAACAAAAATTGCAAAGCTCCTCGGTTGTTGTAGGGTTTCCAATCACGAAGTGCTTTTAGGCCACTTCAATCATATGGGGACCCCTGCACGGCTTCTCGCCGACATGACGCCTAAATTGACACGTTGGGAGGGGGCAAGAATATCAAAAAAAAAATGTTCCCCCCTCCGAGGCCATGCGGGGCTTCCGGCTACTGGTCTGTTGTTTTGTCGTCCAGTGCAACCGTGGACTCGGTTATTGGATAGGAGGGGGACCACAACGTTATATTTTTTAAAGTTTATTGAAGTGTGGGGCACCAGGGTTCTCAGCGTAACTTGATGGGGCATCAATGTAAAAATAGAAGTCTCAAAGTGGAAAAAAGCTCTTAAAGTGGATTGGTGGGGGGGGGATGGGGGAGGGGGAGGGTCAAACGTCTTTTAGTTTATTGTAGTGTGTGTCAGGTGTGTGTGTCAGGTGTGTATGTCAGGTGTGTGTGTCAGGTGTGTGTGTCAGGTGTGTGTGTCAGGTGTGTGTGTCAGGTGTTCTCAAAGTAACTTGGCTAGGATCAATCAATATAAAGTAAGTCTGAAAACGTGGCTGGGGGTCAGTGTAAAATAAGTCTAAATCCATGACTCTGGTTTAGAGAGTAATTTGGTTAGGGTCTGATTCTCCTCTAATCTACATATGCGGGTTGGGTTCCCGACTTTATTTCCATAAACTACTTGACGACTAAAAGATTTTGTGGAATATAGGTTACATTGAGCTTGAAAAAATCCTAAATGGGTCAAAAAATGTTTTCTAATACGATGGCAATTGCGATATTAGATAGAAAGAAGGACGAACTGACGGACATACGAATAGACAGACAGATTAAATAGACAGACAGACAGACAGACAGACAGATAGATAGATAGATAGATAGATAGATAGATAGATAGATAGATAGATAGATAGATAGATAGATAGATAGATAGATAGATAGATAGATAGATAGATAGATAGATAGATAGATAGATAGATAGATAGATAGATAGATAGATAGATAGATAGATAGATATTGGTTCTCTCTTGTTTGATGCAGTCCCTTTCCTTCTTTACCAACCAGGGGACTGAACTCATGAAATCTTCCAGACTAATTATAAACTTCAGACTTCCGGAAAATAAGTTCATTTGGCTATCAGATATCTCCCGTATCGGGGGATTAAAGATTCCAGATAAATAAATAAAAATAAACTGAAGCAAAAAAATATAAGGAAACTTGTGATTACCAGTATATATATATATATATATATATATATATATATATATATATATATATAAATATATATATATATAATGAAAGATTCACCAACAGCTTTGGTGGGAAGGCAGGTTCAAATTGTTTCAGTGAATTAAATCCTTATTTTGAAAATCCGGAGTTGTCGGAGTTTCATTTTGCAACATTGGTACCAACATTGGTACCAACATTAGTACCATATTACCAGCATTGAAACTTCATATTGTTTTCAAAGCCAAATTTAAATAAAGAAATATTTTCTTTGACCGGACAATCTATAAATAGATTCCGGATAGTCATGAAACAGGTATGTAAGAGTCAACTCAGTGCTAACGGAATAGGTGTGTGATGTCCCTGTAAGGATGAGATAAAATGTCTTAGATCCCATGAATCACTAAAAGTGGCCCGGTTTTGATGGTGCCCTTTCTTTCATCCCCACCACAGCCGATAGTGTCATGGCCATGGGCACCACGGGAGATATATCGGGAACTTGAGCCAGATCTTGGTCTCCGGAGATCGAACCAGGTACCTTCAGGTCGAGCGCTTTACCACACGACCATCCGTCCCCTCGCTAACGGAATAAGACTTCTAAAGTCGATAGAGTAAGGGACAATAACAACTGGACATAAAACTAAATACATGGAGAAATTCTGATGAAATTACAAACAATAAACAGTATAAGTGTGCTAATGTGTTTTAAATGTTGGAGTGAAGACATGACTAATGGATGAACTACACCTCCAACATGCCTGCATCATCATGACAAAGTTTTACAGCTAACAAAGATGACTAGATACTTTGAGAAATCTTGTTTTTATTAATATATATATATATATATATATATATATATATATATATATATATATTAAAATGTACTAATAAAGTTATAACGTTGCATTGAACACATCAAAACATACATACGTACATAACCAGCCCAGATTTGTAATTTTTACCACTTATGGAGGGGATGGAGAGAGGGGTGCAAACATAAATGGATGGAGAGAGGGGACAAACATACGACACACGCGGAAATGTGGTGATTCGTCAGGCTTCTTGTAGCGGCCATTTATCACCTCACATCATCTGTACTACATGGGAGGAAACCCTCACCGTGTCCTTACCTCGAACGATGGGGGGGGGGAGGGGGGGGGGCACAAAAAAATAATTAAAAACAAAGTCTGGAGAAAACACACGGAGACACACACACACACACACACACACACACCCTTCTCCCCTCTCCCTTTTACATTTAAGCCCACCCCTCCCTTCTTCTCTTCTCAAGCTAAGTAATTATGTTATAAAAAGCTCCTCAACCCACCCACCCCCTTTCCCTGGCCGCCCCACCGTCTGTCCAACAGCACCCCCCTTCACATCTCAACATTATTAGCTCCTCTTTCGCTACCCTCTATACCCGGTTCATCGTGTCTCTGAGCCAAAGTTCGTTTGTTCAATTCACCCCCCCACTATAGCAATAAACATATGGGGCCACTGAGGTAATGAAGAGACATGATGGGGCCACTGAGCTAATGGAGATGTGGTGGCCATAGATATTCAACATTATGTCACATTCACAAGGTCTCATCATCACTGTTGGTTATATTTTTATATTTTAAAAAAATCATTCAATGAATCCTATTCACAAGTACTCGAGTCCTTGTAATATATAATGGCATAGCTATCAAGCTATCGAAATTTTTATTCTGTATTAGGACACAGATGTCAACCCATATATAACTTTCATCTCTTAGACTGAACGTGGTTTCCATTTGCCCTGATTTGTCGTCTGCTATAGAAACCCCAGTGCCGAAAGTACATATGTAAGAATCCAACTCAGCAAGCATTCGTCCAATAATCTTCTGTGCCGAAAAGCTTCAGAGATCGAAAAACCCAGATCTCGTTTTTCTTCACACAAAAAACCAAAGCTCTCGTTTTTCTTACACACACACACACACACAAATGCAACCAAGACCCAAGTTTCCAAAACTGACAACTGCGCACAAAACATTTAATAAAGTTTAGTTCATACAACAAGGATGTTTCAGCTAAGTCGATCAGTAACCAAACATGTCCGTCTCTAAGGAGGGGGGAGGGGGGTTAAACCTCGTCATGTCCCAATATTTAAATCTATGATTATGATGTCGTAAAGTTAATGTCTTGATTTTTTTCTGCTTGATGCAGTTCATGTGTGACCTAGCCCAGAGTGCAAATGTTATATATACGGTCATAGTCGTAGATATTTATCTACGGTTAAAGTCGTAGATATATATATCTACGGTTATAGTCGTAAATATACGGTTATAGTCGTAAATTTATATATATATATATATATATATATATATATATATATATATATCTACGGTTATAGTCGTAAATACGACGCAATGCCTCCTGGGTAATTGGGACTCTACGGTTATAGTCGTAAATATATATCTACGGTTATAGTCGTAAATATATATCAACGGTTATAGTCGCAATCAAGTAAGAGATAGCCACAGGGCTGGACTAGATTTAAGCACGGCTTACACCGGGGGGGGTTCCAAAACCTAAGCCCGCGGGTAACACTGTGTGCATCGACAAGTTTATCATTGCCCGCTGGTGAAAGAAGAAAAAAAATCGGCACCTCTTTCAATGAAATTGAATCTCACTGAGCCAGGGGCGAATATAAGGGCAGGGTACACCGTGACCTGGGCCCTGAGATTCTAAATGGCCCCACACAGAGCCTCAAATGTTACACTTGTTACTTGATTTTTATGTAGGGAGTTCACTATTTTATTGGTTCAACAGAAGCTCCCAAACGGCAAATGTCGATCCCGCTTTGAACACAAGTTTGTTGTTGGAGCCATTTATCGCATTTCGATAACATTTCATTTGCAAATATGATATGCATCCAACGTATAACTTTTAAGCTATATATAAGTACGCAACAACATTGTATAATCCAGACCCAAGCTGAGATCGAACTACCGTATTAATCTAAAGTAAATGACTCCTTCCAGACCAATGCTGAGAGACGGGACCACTGTAATAATGATGATGATTTAAGAGCCACTGGCTTGCACCTAGAAAGCGCGCAGTTAAATTAAAAGTTATGGGATCGTGTCATTTGGAACTAAGGATGGGTGTTGACATTGTACGAGTCAGGAATAGTTCAAGGTAGATCATTCTTACACAATATGTTGTACTGGAAGGGAATGAAAGTATTTGGAAAATTTGGGATCGTGTCAACTTTTGTAAAAAATAATGGGTTTAAAACTATAAGATCGATACTTAAAGAAGTAAAGACAAAGATGTCAAAGAGGTTGTAAACAATAGTTGGATTGATGGAGCAGTGATATTAGAAAAAAAAAAAGGAGAAGAAACATAACTGTAAATTAAGACGAAGAAACAGAAAACTCCATTGTGAAAGAGGCAACAGACGCCTACATCTTGAGAAGGTCATAATGAGCTAGCAGCAGGGGGAGCTAACCACCGCCAATCCAGCAGACGGAACAACACCTGGGGACAGGCAGGAGTTATTGATCTTGATCAGCCGCACTTCTCTCACCCCGCCCCCTCCCTCACAGGACACACATCCCCCCCGCCACTACACTCTGCTTTCACTAAACCTTGCTGGGGCAACCGACTCCCAAACATATTGAGGATTAGGCCCGCAAGTTCGTTGGATGGGGTAGTGTCTCTTTGTGAATGTGTTATCATATATGTGTCAGTGTGTATCATATGTGTGTGTATGTGTGTCAGTGTATATCATATGTGTATCATGTGTGTGTATGTGTGTCAGTGCGTATCATATGTGTGTATGTATGTGTGTCAGTGTGTATCATATGTGTTTGTATGTGTGTCCAGTGTGTATCATATGTTTGTCAGTGTGTATCATATGTGTGAGTATGTGTGTCAGTGTGTCAGTGTATCATATGCGTGTCAGTGTGTATCATATGTGTGTATGTGTGTCATTATGTATCATATGTGTGTCAGTGTATCATATGTGTGTGTGGGTGTCAGGCTATATCGTATGTGTTTGTATTGTGTCAGTGTGTATCATATATGTGTGTAGTATGTATGTATGTATCATATGTGTGTGTATGTGTAACTTTGTGTATAGTATGTGTGTGCTGTGTATCTTAGTGTATCTTAGCTGTGTTGTGTATATGTGTGTGTTATGCGTGTGTATAGTGAGTGAATGTGTGTCTGTGTGTATGTGTGAATCACATGTTTTGTGTAGTGTGTATGTGTGTACCATGTGTTTCGTAAGTGTTTGTCATTAGTGTGTGTCTGTGTGGTGTCTGTATGTGTGTATGTGTGTGTGTTTGTATTTATGTGCATTTGTGCGTCTGGACATATAACCTTGTTAGTATGTGTATAATGTGTGTGTCTGTGATTACCTGAACGTCCGATTGTGTAGGTGTATGCCTATGTTTATTGTATGATTGTGTGTGTGTGTGTGTGTCTATGTATGTGTGTGTTTTGTGTCTATGCTTATAATATGTTTAAAAAGTGTGTCTATGTTTATAGTGTGTGCATGTGTTTGTGTCTATGTTTATAGTGTGTACATGTGTGTGTGTGTGTATCTATATTTATAGTATTTTTTATGGAATAACCTCAAAGAAGTGAAACTAATATCATTCAGTATAATTGTTTAGAAACAAAAGGAATTAACGCTGTTACAAGTATAGTTAGCCACATCGTGTGGCAGGTCACTTCCATACAGTTTATGACCAATGTAAGTATGATTTATGACTGCTAAACCCGACACAGACTTAAGGACATAATGCCAGATGGACATCTTCTATTGACTTTTCCTTCCGCTCTGTTTATTTAATCGAGGCATGATTATTTGTTTTAAAAATCTGGACATTGTCGTAATGTAAAAGCGACATTAAGAAGTTAAGAAATGGTTATGTTGCATCTTCTAAATGAGATTTAAAAAAACAATACAAAACTATATATCTCATCGCCAATAGTTCTTGAGAATAACTAGGTGGTCTAAATACCAAGAAATACCAAAATATAACCTTTCATGTGAACAATTTATGAACTATTCAATTCGATCTTTATTAGTGGAAACAAGTATCTCGGGGCGTATTACTTATAAACTAAATACAGTGCCGTAGCGGACTTAACTCGCACCCGGGGCACAATACCTTTAAATACCTTAATAGCCCCCCCCCCCCATCCATTCAGGAAATCATACAATATTATATATAAAATATACAATTTGGCGCCGCTTAGTGGTAGCGCCTGGGGCATGATGCCCCCTTTGCCCACCCTCGCTACGCCTCTGACTAACTGCATCAGAACATGTCTAGACAATAGTTGTCTCATATAGACATGTCCCATTCATACATAAATTTAAAAAAAAAAAAACCAAAATGGTATTTATAAAATAACAAAATTTAAATAGAAATGTTACATTATCTAAAGAAATATCTGAATGTAGGCTAATACTAATAAAATACACAAACAGGTAATTACTTTTTTTTTAATTTAATTAAATGTCTAGTGCTACTATATCAATAAATAGACATATACATATATTCTATAACAAAAATGTTCAGACACCAAATAAACCAGATCAGATGGATTTGTCAGTATATTATATACGAAAACAACCAGATACCAAATAAATCGTTCAAATGGGCATATCATTTATTCTATAACCAAATGTCCAGATACAATGGGCAAGTCGAATTTATTCTTTAGTAAAATGTCCAGATACAATGGGCAAGTCAATTTATTCTTTAGTAAAATGTCCAGATACAATGGGCAAGTCAATTTATTCTTTAGTAAAATGTCCAGATACAATGGGCAAGTCAATTTATTCTTTATTAAAATGTCCAGATACAATGGGAAAGTCAATTTATTATTTAGTAATATGTCCAGATACAATGAGCAAGTCAATTTATTCTTTAACAAAATGTCCAGATACAATGGGCAAGTCAATTTATTCTTTAGTAAAATGTCCAGATACAATGGGCAAGTCAATTTATTCTTTAGTAAAATGTCCAGATACAATGGGCAAGTCAATTTATTCTTTAGTAAAATGTCCAGATACAATGGGCAAGTCAATTTATTCTTTAGCAAAATGTCCAGATACAAACATACCAAATGGGCAAGTCAATTTATTCTTAAACAAAATGTCCAGATACAAACCATACCAGTTCAAATGGACATGTCACTTCATGCCACTCTTCAGTAGCACACAGTCACGTGATATAATAAATCTACTCTCCAACCTCACTCAGTGCATGTCATTCTTAGAGGAATTTTCACTTCGATTCAAGGAAGAGACCACAAAAAAAAATGGAACAGAAAATAAAAAAAAACTGTGGCACCGAGGTAGCTGGGAGATGGGGCGATTTAGTTTTTTTTTTTTTTTGGAGGGGGGGTTATGGGGGGGGAGGGAGGGGTGGGGCGGCGGGGGGGGAAATCTGGAGAGAAGGGATTGACTCGGCAGAGGAAGTGTCCGTGTCACGTGCCGCGCTAACGACGCGCAATGCCTCCTGGGTAATTGGGACTCGAGCGTCCCGGGGCGCGGTAGTGGCAGAGTGAGGACGTCCAGGACCGCTAATCAAGTCCCCCCCAGCACCCACGGGCATAGTTTCTTCCTCGACGGGATGCTGACAAGAACTTTATCCTCTTACTCTCCCTCCCCCTTCATCCCCCCCTTCCCCTCCCCCAGTGTCCAATGTGTTTTTTTTTCATTTCCCTCTTGTTTTTTTTTTATATTCGTCCATATGGAGCTTTATTCTATCTCCCAGCTGAGAACTTTCCTATAAAAGTGAGAAAAAGAGTGAACGAAAGAAGAAAGAATAAAATAAAGCGTGAAGGCTGGAGAGGGGGGGGAGAATAAAACTCAGAGGAAGAAATAATTTGTTTGGGTAAACTATCATCACTCATTATACCATCACTCATTATACCATCACTCATTATACCATCACTCAATATACCATCACTCAATATACCATCCTCATTATAACATCACCCATTATACCATCATCATTTTATACCATCACTCATTATATCATAATTTACTTTACTATCACTTATTATACCATCATTCATTATACCATTATTCATTATGCCATCACTCATTATATCATAATTTATTTTACTATCACTCATTATACCATCAAAAATTATACCATCACTCATTTTATCATCACTCATTATATCATAATTCATTTTACCATCACTTATACCAACGCATATGCCATCACTCAATTTAGTGTTGGTTCAATCAGATGATAATATTGTAAATAAATATAATCGTCGTATGTGTGATAGTAGACAATAGTTTAAGAGAAGTCGTGTGAATAGATATTTTGGTTTCTTAAGTTTAAATTAAGTCGTTTAAAAATGTCTTTTATTGACTCTCCATTCACGCGAAATAATCGGACGAAAGAAGATAGATCATTCATTGCAAATTATTTCAATTGGAACAGAAATACGAAAATTATCATACGGGTATTTTTTTTATAATTGAAAACTGACATTTATTTGGTTTGGTCTTACGCTTGTAATCTCTTATTTGACTTGTTAAATTGTAGGTGTTCAAGTGGGTTATTTCTCCCTATGTCTTTTATTATTTGCTTCTTTAGTTCACCTTTAGGATATGCTATACGGAGTATACTGTGCATTGTTTGTCCAATTTTAACATTATCTGATTTAATTAAATTCAGACGTTTCTTTAATCTGTGTGTATGTTTTGTATCCGTGTGAATACGAGTTGTGTTTATGTGTTGCATATCCTGAATACGTGATATCATATTTATTAAGTTTATATATATATATATATATTATATATATATATATATATATATATATATATATGTGTGGGTGTGGAGTGTGTGTGTGTGTACACGTATATGTGGCCATACATATGTATGAAAGTGTTTCTGCATCTGTGTATGTGTATCTATGTGTATATGAGTACACAATCTGTATGTGTCATTATGTGTGTATGTTTATCTATATGTCCAAGACCCTCCCCACCCCACACTTCCCCACATTCATTCCTAAGAACTTTTCACGGCTATTACCTGTGCGCAGAGCCGTTCACATGTATCTGGAGGCAAAGAGAATTGCTAAGATGTTTGGGGGTCCTTACAGATAAGTTCTAAGATGTTTGGGGGCCCAGACAAATAATTGCTAAGATGTTTGTGGGCCTTACAGATAAGTTCTAAAATGTTTGGGGGCCAGACAAATAATTACTAGATGTTTATGGGCCCTAACGGATAATTTGAAGATGTTTGGGGGCCCTTAACAGATAACTTCTAAGATGTTTGGGGGCCCACACAATAATTACTAAAATGTTTGGGGGCCCATACAAATAAATTATAGATGTACAGATAATTACTAAAGTTTTGTGGGCCCTAATAGATAATTTCTAAGATTATATAGGCATTTTAGTAAAGGGACTCCTTTTTTTAAATCTATGCGGGGCCTAGGTAGTCACCTTATTCGCCCATGCCGCCCTTTCCTCTAAGGTACAATACATGGTTAAATTTTTTTCAGCTAATTATCTTTTTTTGTAAAACCAGAACATTTCAAAACAAAATCAACGTATATAATTATTGTTGGGATAATTTTGTATTTTGTAAGTAGCGAACAAAAATCTGTTCATTACATTATTCACGTAAAAACAAAAAAATGAAGTGTTTGTATCTGACAAGAGGAGATAGAAGGGCGTGCACTGGGTCATCCCGGACCATTATAGAGTCCCCACTAATGGATTGTACAGTGATGAAAGGGACGTGTGCTGCCAACTTGCCATTTTAAGCGTGTTTTACTGGCAGATAACACCGGGACGCTGCAATTTTCCAAGATGGAAACTTCTGCCTAAACTTTTATTATTATTTATTTTTACAAGGAAGGGGGGGCGGAGAAATCACTCTTGTAAGATCAGAAAGTGTGAATGTGTGTCATATGTTGCATGATATATTGACAGATTCTTATAGTAAATCTTTACTTGTGTGTTTTAACATAATGTATATAACAAAGATGGCAAATATGGCTCCTAGGGCCGTATATAGCTCCCAGGACCTTATATAGCTCATAGATCCGTATGTAGCTCGTTGGGTCGTATGTAGCTCCTAGGGCCTTATATAGCTCATAGGGCCGTATATAGCTCGGAGGGCCGTATATAGATCGTAGGGCCGTATATAGGTCTTAAGGCCGTATGTAGCTCCTAGGGCCGTATGTAGCTCATAGAGCCGTATGTTTAACGTGGTCCAATTGAATATGTTTTTTTCTTTATCAATTCACTCATAAATCTTGCAACACTTACTATGGTACGACTATGAGTACGACTCATGGTACGACTATGGTACGACTCTTGGTACGACTAAGGTACGGCTATGGTACGACTCTTGGTACGACTAAGGTGCGGCTATGGTACGACTCTTGGTACGACTAAGGTACGACTCTTGGTACGACTAAGGTACGACTCTTGGTAGAATCTCTTGCAAAATAAACTATAAAAAACGTAATGTTGCACTCTGTGACGTCATACCCAGCCATTGCATTCTAGTGTTATACAATACTGCATTGCATTATATTTGTAAAAAAAAATGTCTTAAGTCAGTTTTTGAGTTATTCATTTTTGTATCCAGACTTCTGTGGTAAAGTTTTATTGAGACAAAGATGTATATCTAAACTAAATGCAAAGTATATTTTAAATTGAATCGAAAAAATACTTTCAGATCAAGGAGTATCAGTGGAATGAAATCAGTGGAATGTTCGATGTTTGTTCTAATGAAATCAGTGGAATGTTCGATGTTTGTTCTAATGAAATCAGTGAAATGTTCGATATTTGTTCTAATGAAATCAGTGGAACTTTAAGGATAAAAAGACATACAGAAGACAACAATGCAGATGTATGCGTTTATGATGGCTGAAGCTGTTATTGAGATGAGTACACTGCAGAACTACTCACCGGGGTTTTGATGTTTATAGATAAAGTATATCATACACATGGCTTGAATCAACAATGGTTCATTTATGACCTTGATACATGTACATTGAATAGAGAGTCCATATCTCAAGACATTATGCGATGCTGTATCTAGCAAAGCACTTAATTTTAAAAGCACGTTTAGGAACTGAATGGGTAGATTGAGGTTTCACCCTATGTGCTCCCCCCACGCCCCACAACAAGAATCTGGCTACGCCAATGAGCAACCTGTAAGTTGCGGTTTTCTTCTTTAATATAAAATTGTCTCACGTTCAACTCTACAACAACAACAACACAAAAGCAAATAGCCAAAAAAATCAACTGTCAACTTTTTTTTTTTACACAAATTTTCACCTAAAGATGTTACTGACAAAGAAAGGGGGGGGGGGGGGGATAATGGGGGTTGGGAGGGAAGGAGGACACAAAACCTATCGAAAGACTTGGGGTAAAAACAATTAGAAGAAAAATCCCGGACGGAAAAGAAATCTGGTTTCCTTGGAAACCCTTTTGACGACTTTGGGACGGTTGCAAGAAGGGAGGGGTTAGTCCTGTAGCATCCAGGGGTAAACTACTGGCGTCAGTTAGATGTCAAGGGGAGAGAAGGCAAGATGATGGGAAATAGGATGTGAGGGAGTTATCGGAGGGTCAAAGATGGCCTGAATTTAGAAGGGGGGGATAAAAACGGAAATTCTGGGATTGATGGGAAATGAACTTTAAAAAATAATTTTAAAAAATGTTCTCTTTTTTTTCCTATGGCATTTAATTTGGTGGTAAACTTGTATAATTCCAATATTTGGTTGTAAACTTGTATAATTCCAAATATTTGGTTGTAAACTTGTATAATTCCAATATTTGGTTGTAAACTTGTATAATTCCAATATTTGCTGTCTAAATAATCTAAAGTAAGTTACTTAAAACATTTACAATTCTGGATTTTTACTACCCAAGTGCAAATGTCACATTTTTAATTTGAAAGTATATGTATGGCTGTAAGCTTTACTTTTGACAATTGTAAACATCAAATGTATTGTGTTGGTACTGAGTGAATATAGGGAACATCAAATGTATTGTGTTGGTACTGAGTGAAGATGGACATCAAATGTATTGTGTTGGTACTGAGTGAAGATAGGGAAAATCATATTCATTTGTTGGTACTGAGTGAAGATAGGGAACATCGAATGTAGTGTTGGTGTTGACTGAAGATAGGGACATTAAACATTTTAAATCAGATTATTTTCCCCAATAAATAGATGATGCGTGTATAGATGGATGATGGAAATGTTTTAGATGATAAGATACTAACAGATAGGTAAATATTGACAGACAGATACATAGATAGATAATATATAGATAGTTTATAGACAGACATACATACAGGCAGACAGACAGATAGATAGATAGATTGATAGATAGATAGATAGATAGATAGATAGATAGATAGATAGATAGATAGATAGATAGATAGATAGATAGATAGATAGATAGATAGATAGATAGATAGATAGATAGATAGATAGATAGATAGATAGATAGATAGATAGATAGATAGATAGATAGATAGATAGATAGATAGATAGATAGATAGATAGATAGATAGCGGGTATAAAAGTTTTAAATGCTGGACATTTCTACTTCGCATTAATAAACAGGCTAGTCATAGTGAAGTATAACCCAGCTGTTTAAGTTGGAGACCATTTGTGATAAATTTTGATAAGAAATTATAACTTTGTCCCTACAGTCTATACAACATTAGAATATGTTTACATTTACAGCTTCATTCTACAAATCTGGAGAATGCATTTCCAACCATTCAGAAACAATTTCTTTAAACAAATATATTACACACTTATTTTTGGTCAGATGATTTTTTTTTTTTAAAGCCATCTGTCACGTTCCTCCCTCCCCCTGCCCCCCCCACACACACAGAGAATTTATGTTTTTTTCTTAATAATGACTGCATGACAAACTAAATCTTTAACAAAACAGGTTGTTTTTTTTTTTTAAAAAAGAAAATGGGGAAAAAAGGTGAAATTTTTTCTTTAAAATGTGTCATGTTGATTTAATAGAAGGTGCTGCTTAGGGTGCTCCGAAACCAACCAATGGTCTGATGCGAGGTAGTTGCTGTGCCGGATGGAGGGGGGGAGGGGCTCACTGGCACATAAATGACAAGCATGCCCTATCTTTGTTTTTGTTTTCAATGATCACCAGTCGCTAATACTCGCTAATGAGTGGGGTTTTTTTACAGCTTTGTGGATGTAGCCTGGGACTGTTGAATGTATACATGTCAGTGATGATTAATAAGTTGTATAAAAGTGGTGATTTAGATCAGGGGTAAGCACATTTTTGAAACGCGAGACACATTGGTTTCTTAAATTTTAAATGCGGGCCGGAATAATCGCACGAAATTCGATACAAACGGCCGAACCAACAAAAGATGGAATAAGTATTTGGTGACATTAGAACCGTGGTTTCAAAACTATTTTTATGTGATTCATTACCACTGCGTTTTCAGCCATTGCTATTACAGTGACCCACTAGAAAAACTGTACAATTTTAGTGACCCGCTGAAAAGGATAAAAAGTAAACAATTAATTGTTGTCTGTATGCCACCCACACTTGAGAAATACTATATGCGCTGAATAAATCGCACTGGAAAAATGACCGAACAATAGGAAAACCGATAGAATAATAGATTTTTTTTACTTCACTATACTAACTATTCAGTAAAGCCTACTAATATCAGTTATACCAACATTGGTATCTAAAGTACAACTGTTAACTGATGTAGAACCACATTCAGATCTAGTCCAACACTCTTATGTGATTGTTGACAGGTGTGTTTATTCGAGTGCTACTGGATGATTTATTAGAATAAGCAAACCAATAGATTCTTGCCAATTAAAGATAATATTTGTCTAACACCTCAGATGTGCAACTCTTGTCTACTAGTATAGGACAGGGGTCTTTGCGGGGTTGGCTGTCAGTGTGTGGGCTGACTATCAGTGTGTGTGAAGCTGTCATAAGTGGGTTAGCTGTCAGTGAGTGGACCGACTGTGAGTGAGTGGGCTGACTGTCAGTGTGTGGGCAATCTGTCAGTAAGTCAGGTTAGCTGTCAGTGAGTGAACCGACTGTGAGTGAGTGAGCTGACTGTCAGTGTGTGGGCTGACTGTGAAAGAGTGGGCTGACTGTCAGTGTGTGGGCTGACTGTGAGTGAGTGGGCTGACTTTGAGTGAGTGGGCTGACTGTCAGTGTGTGGGCTGACTGTGATGAGTGGGCTGATTGTGAGTGAGTGGGCTGACTGTGAGTGAGTGGGCTGACTGTCAGTGTGTGGGCTGACTGTCAGTGTGTGGGCTGACTGTGAAAGAGTGGGCTGACTGTCAGTGTGGGCTGACTGAGTGAGTGGGCTGACTTTGAGTGAGTGGGCTGACTGTCAGTGTGTGGGCTGACTGTGAGTGAGTGGGCTGATTGTGAGTGAGTGGGCTGACTGTGAGTGAGTGGGCTGACTGTCAGTGTGTGGGCTGACTGTCAGTGTGTGGGCTGACTGTGAGTGGGTGGGCTGACTGTGAGTGAGAGGGCTGACTGTCAGTGTGTGGGCTGACTGTGAGTGAGTGGGCTGACTGTCAGTGTGTGGGCTGACTGTGAGTGAGTGGGCTGACTGTCAGTGTGTGGGCTGACTGTCAGTGTGTGGGCTGACTGTCAGTGTGTGTGGCTGACTGTGAGTGGGTGGGCTGACTGTGAGTGAGTGGGCTGACTGTCAGTGTGTGGGCTGACTGTGAGTGAGAGGGCTGACTGTCAGTGTGTGGGCTGACTCTGAGTGAGTGGGCTGACTGTGAGTGAGTGGGCTGACTGTGAGTGTGTGGGCTGACTGTGAGTGAGTGGGCTGACTGTCAGTGTGTGGGCCTGACTGTAGTGGATGGGCTGACTGTGAGTAGGTGGGCTGACTGTCAGTGTGTGGGCTGACTGTGAGTGAGTGGCTGACTGTCAGTGTGTGGGCTGACTGTGAGTGAGTGGGCTGACTGTGAGAGGTGGGCTGACTGTGAGTGTGTGGGCTGACTGTGAGTGAGTGGGCTGGCTGTGAGTGTGTGGGCTGACTGTCAGTGAGTGGGCTGACTGTCAGTGAGTGGGCTGACTGTGAGTGAGTGGGCTGACTGTCAGTGTGTGGGCTGACTGTGAGAGAGTGGGCTGACTGTGAGTGAGTGGGCTGACTGTCAGTGTGTGGGCTGACTGTCAGTGTGTGGGCTGACTGTCAGTGGGTGGGCTGACTTTAGTGAGTATGCTGACTGTCAGTGTGTGGGCAATCTGTCCAGTAAGTGGGTTAGCTGTCAGTGAGTGGACCGACTGTGAGTGAGTGAGCTGACTGTCAGTGTGTGGGCTGACTGTGAAAGAGTGGGCTGACTGTCAGTGTGTGGGCTGACTGTGAGTGAGTGGGCTGACTTTGAGTGAGTGGGCTGACTGTCAGTGTGTGGGCTGACTGTCAGTGTGGAAGCTGACTGAGTGAGTGGGCTGACTGTCAGTGTGGGCTGACTGTGAGTGAGTGGGCTGACTGTGAGTGTGTGGGCTGACTGCATCAGTGTGTGGGCTGACTGTCAGTGTGTGGGCTGACTGTCAGTGTGTGGGCTGACTGTGAAAGAGTGGGCTGACTGTCAGTGTGTGGGCTGACTGTGAGTGAGTGGGCTGACTTTGAGTGAGTGGGCTGACTGTCAGTGTGTGGGCTGACTGTGGTGAGTGGGCTGATTGTGAGTGAGTGGGCTGACTGTGAGTGAGTGGGCTGACTGTCAGTGTGTGGGCTGACTGTCAGTGTGTGGGCCCATTTCAGTGTGTGGGCTGACTGTGAGTGGGTGGGCTGACTTGAGTGAGAGGGCTGACTGTCAGTGTGTGGGCTGACTGAGTGGTGCTGACTGTCAGTGTGTGGGCTGACTGTGGTGAGTGGGCTGACTGTCAGTGTGTGGGCTGACTGTCAGTGTGTGGGCTGACTGTCAGTGTATTGGGCTGACTGTGAGTGGGTGGGCTGACTGTGAGTGAGTGGGCTGACTGTCAGTGTGTGGGCTGACTGTGAGTAGGAGGGCTGACTGTCAGTGTGTGGGCTGACTGTGAGTGAGTGGGCTGACTGTGAGTGAGTGGGCTGACTGTGAGTGTGGGCTGACTGTGAGTGAGTGGGCTGACTGTCAGTGTGTGGGCTGACTGTGAGTGGATGGGCTGACTGTGAGTGAGTGGGCTGACTGTCAGTGTGTGTGGGCTGACTGTGAGTGAGTGGGCTGACTGTCAGTGTGTGGGCTGACTGTGAGTGAGTGGGCTGACTGTGAGAGAGAGTGGGCTGACATGTGAGTGTGTGGGCTGACTGTGAGTGAGTGGGCTGGCTGTGAGTGTGGGCTGACTGTCAGTGAGTGGGCTGACTGTCAGTGAGTGGGCTGACTGAGTGAGTGGGCTGACTGTCAGTGTGTGGGCTGACTGTGAGAGAGTGGGCTGACTGTGAGTGAGTGGGCTGACTGTCAGTGTGTGGGCTGACTGTCAGTGTGTGGGCTGACTGTCAGTGGGTGGGCTGACTGTGAGTGGGTGGGCTGACTGTGAGTGAGTGGGCTGACTGTCAGTGTGTGGGCTGACTGTGAGTGAGTGGGCTGACTGTCAGTGTGTGGGCTGACTGTGAGTGAGTGGGCTGACTGTGAGTGAGTGGGCTGACTGTCAGTGTGTGGGCTGACTGTGAGTGAGTGGGCTGACTGTCAGTGTGTGGAGCTGACTGTGAGTGGGTGGGCTGACTGAGTGAGTGGGCTGACTGTCAGTGTGTGGGCTGACTGTGAGTGGGCTGACTGTCAGTGTGTGGGCTGACCGTGAGTGAGTGTGCTGACTGTGAGTGAGTGGGCTGACTGTGAGTGTGTGGGCTGACTTTGAGTGAGTGGGCTGACTGTGAGTGTGTGGGCTGACTGTGAGTGAGTGGGCTGACTGTCAGTGAGTGGGCTGACTGTGAGTGAGTGGGCTGACTGTCAGTGTGTGGGCTGACTGTGAGTGAGTGGGCTGACTGTGAGTGAGTGGGCTGACTGTCAGTGTGTGGGCTGACTGTCAGTGTGTGGGCTGACTGTCAGTGTGGGCTGACTGTGAGTGAGTGGGCTGACTGTCAGTGTATGGGCTGACTGAGTGAGTAGGCTGACTGTGAGTGAGTGGGCTGACTGTGAGTGGGCTGACTGTCAGTGTGTGGGCTGACTGTCAGTGTGTGGGCTGACTGTGAGTGTGTGGGCTGACTGTGAGTGGGTGGGCTGACTGTGAGTGAGTGGGCTGACTGTCAGTGTGTGGGCTGACTGTGAGTGAGTGGGCTGACTGTCAGTGTGTGGGCTGACTGTGAGTGAGTGGGCTGACTGTGAGTGAGTGGGCTGACTGTCAGTGTGTGGGCTGACTGTGAGTGAGTGGGCTGACTGTCAGTGTGTGGGCTGACTGTGAGTGGGTGGGCTGACTGTGAGTGAGTGGGCTGACTGTCAGTGTGTGGGCTGACTGTGAGTGGGCTGACTGTCAGTGTGTGGGCTGACTGTGAGTGAGTGTGCTGACTGTGAGTTTGTGGGCTGACTGTGAGTGTGTGGGCTGACTGTGAGTGAGTGGGCTGACTGTGAGTGTGTGGGCTGACTGTGAGTGAGTGGGCTGACTGTCAGTGAGTGGGCTGACTGTGAGTGAGTGGGCTGACTGTCGTGTGTGGGCTGACTGTGAGTGAGTGGGCTGACTGTGAGTGAGTGGGCTGACTGTCAGTGTGTGGGCTGACTGTCAGTGTGTGGGCTGACTGTCAGTGTGTGGGCTGACTGTGAGTGAGTGGGCTGACTGTCAGTGTGTGGGCTGACTGTGAGTGAGTAGGCTGACTGTGAGTGAGTGGGCTGACTGTGAGTGGGCTGACTGTCAGTGTGTGGGCTGACTGTGAGTGAGTGGGCTGACTGTCAGTGTGTGGGCTGACTGTGAGTGAGTGGGCTGACTGTGAGTGTGTGGGCTGACTGCCAGTGTGTGGGCTGACTGTGAGTGAGTGGGCTGACTTTGAGTGAGTATGCTGACTGTCAGTGTGTGGGCTGACTGTCAGTGTGTGGGCTGACTGTGAGTGAGTGGGCTGACTGTCAGTGTGTGGGCTGACTGTGAGTGAGTGGGCTGACTGTGAGTGAGTGGGCTGACTGTGAGTGGGCTTACTGTCAGTGTGTGGGCTGACTGTGAGTGAGTGGGCTGACTGTCAGTGTGTGGGCTGACTGTGAAGAGTGGGCTGACTGTGAGTGATTGGGCTGACTGCCAGTGTGTGGGCTGACTGTGAGTGAGTGGGCTGACTTTGAGTGAGTATGCTGACTGTCAGTGTGTGGGCAATCTGTCAGTAAGTGGGTTAGCTGTCAGTGAGTGGACCGACTGTGAGTGAGTGAGCTGACTGTCAGTGTGTGGGCTGACTGTGAAAGAGTGGGCTGACTGTCAGTGTGTGGGCTGACTGTGAGTGAGTGGGCTGACTTTGAGTGAGTGGGCTGACTGTCAGTGTGTGGGCTGACTGTCAGTGTGTGGAAGCTGACTGTGAGTGAGTGGGCTGACTGTCAGTGTGTGGGCTGACTGTGAGTGAGTGGGCTGACTGTGAGTGTGTGGGCTGACTGTCAGTGTGTGGGCTGACTGTCAGTGTGTGGGCTGACTGTCAGTGTGTGGGTTGACTGTCAGTGTGTGGGCTGTCTGTGAGTGAGTGGGCTGACTGTCAGTGAGTGGGCTGACTGCCAGTGTGTGGGCTGACTGTGAGTGAGTGGGCTGACTTTTGAGTGAGTATGCTGACTGTCAGTGTGTGGGCTGACTGTGAGTGAGTGGGCTGACTGTGAGTACAGTGGGCTGACTGTCAGTGTGTGGGCTGACTGTGAGTGAGTGGGCTGACTGTCAGTATGTGGGCTGACTGTCAATGTATGGGCTGACTGTGAGAGAGTGGGCTGACTGTCAATTTGTGGCCTGAATGTGAGTGAGTGGGCTGACTGTGAGTGAGTGGGATGACTGTCAGTGTGTGGGGCTGACTGTCAGTGTGTGGGCTGACTGTGAGTGTGTGGACTGACTGTCAGTGTGTGAGCTGACTGTGAGTGAGTGGGCTGACTGTCAGTGTGTGGACTGACTGTGAGTGAGTGGGATGACTGTGAGTGAGTGGGCTGACTGTCAGTGTGTGGGCTGACTGTGAGTGATTGGGCTGACTGTCAGTGAGTGGGCTGGCTGTGAGTGATTGGTCTGACTGTCAGTGTGTGGGCTGACTGAGTGAGTGGGCTGACTGTGAGTGAGTGGGCTGACTGTGAGTGAGTGGACTGACTGTCAGTGTGTGAGCTGACTGTGAGTGAGTGGGCTGACTGTCAGTGTGTGGGCTGACTGTGAGTGAGTGGGCTGACTGTGAGTGAGTGGGCTGACTGTCAGTGAGTGGGCTGACTGTGAGTGATTGGGCTGACTGTCAGTGAGTGGGCTGGCTGTGAGTGATTGGTCTGACTGTCAGTGTGTGGGCTGACTGTGAGTGAGTGGGCTGACTGTGAGTGAGTGGGCTGACTGTCAGTGTGTGGGCTGACTGTCAGTGTGTGGGCTGACTGTGAGTGAGTGGGCTGACTGTGAGTGAGTGGGCTGACTGTCAGTGTGTGGGCTGACTGTCAGTGTGTGGGCTGACTGTGATTGAGTGGGCTGACTGTGAGTGGGTGGGCTGACTGTCAGTGTGTGGGCTGACTGTCAGTGTGTGGGCTGACTGTGAGAGTGAGTGGGCTGACTGTCAGTGTGTGGGCTGACTGTGAGTGATGGGCTGACTGAGTGAGTGGGCTGACTGTGAGTGGGCTTACTGTCAGTGTGTGGGCTGACTGTGAGTGAGTGGGCTGACTGTCAGTGTGTGGGCTGACTGTGAGTGAGTGGGCTGACTGTCAGTGTGGGGCTGACTGTGAGTGAGTGGGCTGACTGTCGGTTTGCGGGCTGGCGGTCAGTGTGTGGGGTGACTGTGAGTGTGTTGGCTAGTTGTCGGCGTGTGGGCTGACTGTCAGTAAGTGGGCTGGGTGTTAGAGAGTGACTTCGTATTTGACCTCAGTGCTAATGATTCTATTCAAAGTGACGTAACTTATACTTCCGGCGGAAGCAGCGGCTATCTCCACGTCAGAAGAAAGTTTAAAAAACAACAACTCAGAACCAGCACACGGCCAAGTGATGACTTCAGTGACATGTACATCACGATACACTTGTCTGATATCAGAACAGACCTGAACTGGACAGCGGACGAATTCCCTAACACAACCATGTGAATTCGTGTCAGACCCTCTCCCACCCCACCTTAATTGATTGTTGTGTCTTGTGGTGACGACATCCTATGGATCTTTATATCGATAAAGATTTATTTTAGACTTTCTAGAAGATGAGTTTGTTGCACACGACACACACACACACACACATATATATATATATATATATATATATATATATATATATGGCCTATATATATATATGTATGTATATATTTAAAACCTCATCACCTTTATGTAGTGCGCATGCCCTGATTCATATAGTCTTTATGTAAATGGATAAGGCGGTGGGAAAAGTTCGACATTGACAAATGTTTCCATGGAGGGAGTTAGGGCTGTGTCGAAGGTAAATTTACGACAAACATATCAGCACTTAAAACTATAAAGTTATGTTTTGCCATGAACTCATTTTTTACATTATTAAAACAAAAACAAAAATTGTTATAGTACTGTTTAACTAATAATGTCTGTTTTTTTTTTTTTTTTTTTTTTTATTTTTACATCAACCCAGCTGCAATAAGTGTGTTGTTATTTTTGTTTAACATGGACATCTGTTTCGAGTTGAAAGTTTCACGTGAGTAAATAAATGTTTAATAAAATAATATCTGATTGTATGGTCTCAGGAGATATGCATATATTTATTTTTGTTAGTCAAGTAGTGAAGTATTACGCATTGCATCTGTATACTTTTATAATTATTGTATTAATACGTTTCAGATGTAGGCCTATACTTATCTAAATATATCAATATGTGATGCACTGTTAAAACGGGAAAATGTACTCATTTAAATAAGATTTAAAGGTATTAATGGTAGTATAGACGACGTTAGGTACATCGGGGGGGCGGGGGCTCATAAACAATAATCGTTTATTTCAGGGGTCCGCGATGCTGCAGGACCCCTTGTAAGTGACGCCAAAACATTAAAATATAATTACAATAAACAATGTTACATGTATCTCCACAATGCATTGTTCATAATGCAACGTATTCTGCATTAATGTTGCAATGTATACAATATTTATTTACGATTCCCCGTTTGGTCATCAGAAAACGTTCAGCCGGGGGGGGGAGGGGACAGTTGTTGCAGTGGCGTACCTATCGTTGAGGGAGGGCGTCCGAATTTGAAAGTCACCCCGGCCCCCAAAAAAAATTTTACATTAAATTTTAAGTACATTAACTCATGTCATGATGTTGAATGTCAAAAAGCCCCCCATTGGCCAAACCCCCGGGCCCCAATTACCCAGGTTCAGCTCTGAGTTGTTTGTCCTCTGTGGTATAAATCGGGCAAGGTGGTGGTTAAATAGACGGTCACCGACAGTTTGAGTGAGACTTGTCATGTGCTACATCTAGCTGACGTAATCAAAAGTAAGACCTCCTACCGTATACTACACCAGTGATGCCAACCACTCTACGCCTAACTTGGCACGCCTAAACATTTCCTTTGCACGACGGATAATTTTTTTTACAATTCAACAAACAATGTATTTTAAAATACTACTACAAAAACAAGCTAGCGCAAAAAAAAATTAATGTATCTGAACTTTGATAAAGTCTATATACCACTCTTGATATCAGGGCCGCTTTATCATATAGGCACAGTAGGCACTGTGCCTAAGGCCTACGGACTTTTCAAAGGGCCCACAGCCAGAATGGCAATAAAGCGGCCCTGCTTGATATACACCACACAATACATTGAACAATACATTGAGTGGCGCAATACATTAGTGGCACCCACATCTTAATACTTCGGATGTTTAAGATTTAGTAATTAACCGTATTCCCCGCCAGCACTTGGGTTATTATTTCAAAAGTAGATCAACATCAAATATCATGACAATCCTGCATTTGGTTTTATATAGAGTCTGAATATCAAAATACTGTTGCGATCTTAAATAAGGTACTTAGAGTGTCAATATCAGAATTAAATAAGGCGTTTCAAATTTTTAACATGTTTAAATCTCTAAGATATCTATTTATAACCATCATTCCTAACAGTTCCAGGTCGGGGACTGAATGCCGGGAAGTCTGTCATCTGTCAGCTGGTATCACGTGCTCTACATCATTCGTTTATTATTGGTTGAATGGGGGCGGAAGTTATCATTTAGAGCGAGTCAGGACGAAGCAAGAGGGCGAATAACTCCTGGCATACATAGGCTAGCAGTCATGACTCTTTGTGAAAATATTTTTCTTTTTAAATTATGGTGAAAAAAAACAAAAACACGAGTTACTACTGCAAGAGTTGTTCTTACGTCCAGTTCCCTCTGTTCCCTCTGTATTCACACAAACACACAGACATACACATATTAATACAGATATAAATACATACATGCACACAAGTAGTGCCCCTTAAATTTATAATAAGATGCATATATATATATATAAATATATATATATATATATATATATATATATATATATATATATATATATATTAGTGTTAGTGAGAAAATTTCATTCACTCGTTACAGCCTGTATGGATTAAAATTATTTGTCGGCCTAAAAAATCAGACAGATTAGATTAGACAGATAGAAATCAGACAGACAGACAGGTATAGATAGATAGATAGATAGATAGATAGATAGACCCTTTCTGGACCTTTCGTAGCACTTCTGAGCCCAATGTAACATCAGGTTTAATAGCGTTGTATGCACGGTACAATAGTATTGTACCAACATTGGTTAAGGATAAAAATAGACCATCATTACAGTAAGTTAGCGGGACCATTTGAACCTCTTCTATTATAGTAAACTTAATGCCGAACACAATTATTTCAGGCAAAAAAATAATAACCGAGATTGAGGGGGGGGCCACACATTAAAAAAAAAACATGAAATAAAATGCATACACAGTAAATTCTCGAGTATCCGGCGTAATGTGGTAAATGGACATGCCGGATAACCAAATAACTCGTCGCTATTTAAATACTCACATTACAAATAAGGCTACATTTTGTGCCTCCCCGGGGACAGGTAGTACTGGGGGAGGTTACAATCGTTTGAGAACCACAGAACAGAATAAGAATTAAGACATGAAATTCTCACCATTATAGGGACTTTACAGTTTTGTTTTTGCTCATTTCAGTTTTCCCTTAAATATTTCAAGTAAATAGTCCTAAAGTCTTATGGGAGTATTTGTCAATGGCTTACTCCTGTAAACAGTTTTTTTTAACACCATGATGTTTCTACGAATACACTCTGAAAAAAAATAGTTCCCTATGTTTAAGAATATAAAAAAATTCTACTTACCCCGTGTTTGCTGGGCACCAGAAGAGTTCTCTCACCCCCCTGATGTTTACACCTCTGGTATCCATCATCGTTGACTGACAGGCGAAAACCTTTGGCCTTCACCCAGAATCTGAATTTGGAGTTCTCCGCGGAGAACTGCTCCCTCCGGTCAGGACCCGGACGATTCTTTGAAATTTTTTCCTGGTGACCGTTTTGGTTTTGCCCGAGTCGCCGTAGTTGTTGACCGCCCATGTCTGGAACGTCTGGTACATCTCGGACTGCTTCAGCTCTGCCGGAACCAGATTGTCGCACTGGCTGCAGAGGTAAGTCCCGGTGGTGCTGAGCACGTGAAGATGTGGACAGCGTCGTTGGAGACCTTGTGACTAGACGCCATCTTTTTAGATAAGATTTACGAGGATTTGTTGTTTTGGTTGGGTGGAACCAAGGCCTTATAAGAAAAAATTGTATGTGATGACGTGAACGCAGAAAATAAATTATATTACCAAAGGTGAAGGTAATAATATGTAAATGAGCTTCGGCTACCAGTTGTGTTTTGAAATCTTTAGACAACGGATGAAGTCTTTTGCGTGATTCCATCTCTTACTTGCCTTGCCACGAAAACCTTTGGAAATATCATATAAAAGAAAACTATTAAATATGTGTAGCTCAAACAGAAAAAAAGCTATTTTTTTTTTGTAATTTGTGTTTAATCTATAGTGTACATATAGAATTAGTAAACCTTACTTTTATTGTTTGGATGAAGCATTGTTCAACTTTGGTTATAATGATCCAAGACTTTTTTTATTTGTCACTTAAACAACAAAAATAAAAATAAAAACAAATAAATTTAAGAAGCTGTAAAAATGTATTTACTAATACAGGAATATTTAATTTTAATTGATCGTTCTGAAATAGTCTAAGAAAATACAAATATGATCTCTGATGTCTTACATAACTTACACCTTTCAATGCAACATGATCTGTTGATCTCTGATGTCTTACATAACTTACACCTTTCAACGCAACATGATCTGTTGATCTCAAATGTTTTACAGTACATACAAACATTCAATGCAAGTGATATGTGCTACAATATAATTACAAGCACGTATACGATTGTAAACAATTAATGTGTAATACAATCAGGGCCATCTCAGCTAACTAAAGGTAGAGACCTCCATGGATATTTTAAGGGGCCGGGGTGCTAGAAATAGACTCAGGGATTTTTTGGGTGGGGGTGGGGGAGGTTAGGTAAAGATATGTCGGGGTCATAAAAGACGAAAGCCTTGTACATAAGAACAGATATCATTAGATCAGTATACGCGAATATAATAACAAAGAGATCTTTAACTGTTTTAATCTTGAAATTGTGTCAAAGATTCCATTTGTTTATAAATCTGGTGCTCTCTGTTTGTATTAAAGTTGATCCCATCCCCAGACGTATCTTCAGTACGTGCTTATTTATAATCGTCATTCAATGGGCTGATGTTGTAATCATCAGTAAAGTAAAGCTAAATGAAAACATTCGCCTTTTTAATTAATGTTACATAAAAATGATGCGAAAAACATTTCAAACTACTTAGTTTTAGTTGGCCATTATAAAACATTTACAAATCATTTATTAAAACGTTCTAATAGCTTTCTGAGAGTATTAGAAAATGCTCCTCGATATCATTTTACAAAGGGACGGATGGTCGTGCGGTAACGCGCTCGACTGTCGATCTGAAGGTACCTGGTTCGATCTCCGGTGAGGACCAAGGAAATTTTCAGGTCTTGGCTCAGTTCCCGAGCTTGGGCAGAGTGCTGCGGGATACGGGCTCAGATCAGCAAAACTGATGGCGACAACCCCTTTATACATGTTGTGGCTACTGAAACGGATGAGTTCTACGCTTCATCTGCCCTGATGGGCCTTTAGATCTTAGGTAATTTTTTATTAGACCTTGATACTGTCTATTAAGTAATAATTTAATAGAAGATATTAGATTATCTAATACAGTGTCCACAACAATCACGATTGTTTTTAGAGATAGTTGTTTCATACATAGATTGATGTTAATTATTTCTCTAGTTTTTGTTTACATTGTTATCAAACATTGTCAATTTCATTCAATTCAGTTTAAATATTATCAAATGGCAATATCGTTCAATTTAGTTTACATTTCCTAAACAGAGGGGTACCATTCAATTCAGAAAATATTAACTGAAGAATATAATTGAATTTCAATATTATTAGCGTTATCATTCAATGTCTGTAGCCCATCGACATCATTCAATGTCTCTAGCCCATCAATAAGACACCGTTCAATGTCTGTAGTACATCGACACCATTCAATGTCTCTAGCCCATCAATAAGACACCGTTCAATGTCTGTAGACATCGACAAAACACCATTCAATATCTTTAGGCCATTGACAAGACTGCCTATATTTAGTTTAAAAAGTAAAGTTCCCTTAGCCCTAACGAGCCATCGGGGCAGATGAAGTGTGAATTCATCTGTCTCTATAACCTCGGCATATAAAGGGATTGTGGTTAGCACACCGCCCAGCCGCCTTTACTTCCCCAACGTATGTTAGGTACCTATTGAAAGCTGGGTGGACTTGTGGGACGACTTTGAAACACATTTCACCGAGGATCGAACCCAGGACTCTCCGGTCGACAGTCGAATGTCTACACGACTCGGCCACCCTTCCCACTATATTTAGTGCATCTATCTTATATATTCTACTTCTTAATAAAGCTATAGTGTTGATAACGACAATTCGTCTATGATGCATCACTTGGTAAGTCTAGTTTGGAAACAATAACAAACATTAATAGAACTACTGTTCCAGTTCCTCAGATATAGAACTATTGTTCCATGTCCTAAGATATAGAATTATTGTTCCATGTCCTCAGATATAGAACTATTGTTCCATCTCCTCAGACACAGAACTATTGTTCCAGTTCATCAATACTCGTATAACGGTCTTTCAACACGTCACAACGTTTCACTTATCTCTCAATAAACTTTCCTTATTACTGAAGAAAAAAAATGGATTTCATTTTTCAGCATTTTCCCTCCTAAATTTAAATTTATGTCATCCCGGAAGTAACCGGTGACATTAGAGTTTCCTCTGGTCACACAATGTCTGAATGATCTCCACCCACTTCCTTGTGCCTAATAAAACCCATACTCAACCCAGCCACATCTTTATATGAGGGGCTCGGGTGAGCAGCATTTAAACGTCATATTATCAAGTATCCAGTTCAGATTTACACAGCATTTTATATCATAATTTATTTTTTTTTAGATTATTTTTTTGATAGTATTGATCAATGTTTTTAAGATGAAATGTACAAGTACATCATACCACACGTCACATACTTAGAACTAATGTAAACAAAGGTGGTTATTGTAACAAGCTATCACTTACAATAGTCAGTTGGTGAAATCAAGAAGAGTATATGAAATCAGAATGACAGGTGTTTCTAGGTACATATGATAAGAGGACATGCAGACAGACACCCATGAAACATACATACAGACATACATAAAATTTTATACAGGTAGAAGAACACACGAACACACACTTACACATACTAGTATTTATAAACACATGCAGAGACATACACAGATAAATGATCACACATTCGAAAACATAAACACACACACACAATTTAACTTAACGCATATGCAGATACACTTATAGTCACAGATGTGCGTTTAAAAATAACGAAAAAAGACAGCCAGACAGGCAGACAGACAGACAGACAGACAGATAAAGATAGATAGATAGATAGATAGATAGATAGATAGATAGATAGATAGATAGATAGATAGATAGATAGATAGATAGATAGATAGATAGATAGATAGATAGATAGATAGATAGATAGATAGATAGATAGATAGATAGATAGATAAGATTGATGCTTAGAAAAACCTAGGTTTACATATCAAACACATAACGATACATTTCTAAAGATACACACATACACTCAGAAAATTACAGAGACAAACAAATATACAGAGATGACCTACTTATGCATGTTAAACAATGCGAACTAAACAGCTTAGATTTTTCACTGACCAATAAACAAACAACCCGATGAACCAATCACTGTCGTCCTTCGTATAAATTAAACAAATAAATAAATAGATTATTTTAATAGAATGTAATGAGAGAATCAAATTAAAAAAAATGAAAAGAAATAAAAAGAATCGATTGAAAACAGTTGCCACCAATAAATATTGATCTAATGATCAAATGTCACACCTATTATAGCGTTATGCATTATCTTCGATCATCACATTATATTGATAGCTACAAAAGCAACATTCTATTCCTCAATGGCTACTTTCTTGACTTTAAACAATTTTCTTCATGCTAATTAGATAACCAACAGAATTCCCGGCGTTGCGCAGGAATATTGATTGTCAAGTAACAAAGCGTACACCTAAACTAAAACAATGATGTATTACGTTATAATTATGAAAAAAGATTTTTTTTCTGGAATAACGGCACGGACTGAATTCTAGTAAAGTGTGTGGACCGAATTACGGCATTAAATCCACTGTCCTACACCTTTCATTTAGAACTGTGTAATTATATTCTGTTCTATGAAGCAGGAAACTAAAACATTAAAACAAGTTTTAAAAAAACATTATTTTTTCTTCAATAAATCACAAAATATATAGAAGACAGTAAAAACAATATTTGATAACATTGTTTCATCAATAATTGTGTTTAATGCTGAGGATGCGCACCTGCTATCTCTTGATCACAGAAGTTAGACTTTTTTTAGTACTATGATTTATTAAAGAAATGAAAAAAAAGTTACTTTAGTGATACATTAACAAACTGACAGATAAACATACATACATACAGAAGAATATACTTATATAATATAAAGTGATTAGTAGTATAGTTTAAAGAATGTAGCTGACGTACAAAAGAATTCTGCATTTCTCCTTAATTTAATGAAATTAATAAATGCGCATATTAATTATAGAACATTAAAAACTAGTTTAAAGAATGTAGCAGACGTACAAAAGAATTCTGCATTTCTCCTTAATTTAATGAAATAAATAAATGCGCATATTAATTATAGAAAATTAAAGACTAGCTGAAGTGGCATAAGCTAAATTTAAATAAAATATTAAAGTGAAACAAAAAAAATTAAAAGTTAAAATAGAGTTTTGCACGACATCACACATTATGAGAGCCTTTGCACTACATGGCTATTTGTGTTGGTCATTTCTTCATTTCGTGTCTTTAAATGGAATCATTTACCAAATCAGATTTGTTAACCATTTACTAAAAAGATTCCACTAACCGTAACTGTTATAGGCACTCAATTTAAAAAAAAAAAAATAGCCAATGTTGCAAACATCTTAAGGTAAACTAATCATCAAGGATCGAGACTAGTTAATTTATATGACAGGACCCGGTTCGGTGGATCATTAGAATAGAAACGTGGTGACCCCAGAATTAAAACCGCCAATGTAATGAAAACACGTCATTTAAAAAAATAATAATAATAATAATTAAATCAAATTTGTAAATTGCAAGAAACGACAGAGAAATCAGGCCATCGTGATAGCAGCGCGCCACGTAAAGCAACAGTTCGTCGTCACAACATGGCTAGCTCTATCATTGCCGATTTATGTTTGGATTTCATTCCCTCGGCTCATATAGCTGTCATCGGTACGGTGACATTTGTCGTCTAAAATGTGTCAAATGACATGTTATCCCCAGAACATTCCCTGTGCATCTTCACCGGACACCAACTCTTTTTGTTCTTGTGTATTATTTCTTTTAAATTTAATTCCAATCAACTTAGTTCAGTATTCGTCCCGAATGAAACCTGTTGTTAATTTATTATCATTCCGTTGTGTTATGTCATTAATGTTTTAAAGTCCTGCCAAAAGGACAGCGGACATCAGGCTCTTGTTGATTCTTTTATTTCTAAAAAAACCTGCCCTCTTACTTCACTCTCTCTCTCTCTCTCTCTCTCTCTCTCTCTCTCTCTCTCTCTCTCTCTCTCAATTAGCAGCCATTGGTAGTCGAATTATTGTCTTCTCATTTAGTTTCCCGTCATTCCGCTAAGCACAACAAAGGGCCACCACTGCAGTGCCAATTCATAATATCGCCAGCTGTCTGTAGTTGTTTCCTTTATTTATTTTTTTGTCTTAAAGCTCGCTCACAAAATATAGCAGACGCAACGCAAAAATCACGTCTACAGGACGCCTGGTCGGCGATGACATTAATAATCCACGTTGTCTTATGTGTTGTTGTTTTTTAATCTTTGTTATTTTTTTAATGTTTGAAACAAGTATATTATATATATATATATATATATATATATATATATATATATATATATGTTTTAATCAGGTGTACTCTAAATATAGATTACCCCCAACGGGCTGGATTTAATCAGTGGCGTCACCTACGTAAGGTGGACACAAGGCCGATATGCCTCCGGTAAGCTGTACTCCCTTTTTAAAAAGTACTTCAGTTCGGACAGGTGCCCCCCCCCACACACACCCTCTGGCTTGTAGCAAAGTGGGCGTTGCCCTGGACAAACTGCCCTTCCCCCTCCCCTACCCGGGCCTAGTTACGTCACGGCATTTAACAGTACGGTAATTTTAATAAAACTTTAAAATTAAACTTTGATACTCCTTTCATTATTATTTTTATTTGTTTTGTTTGTTTTTTTAAACTTCTGTTTTGATTTACTATATTTGTATTAAAATAGTTTTGCCTTGACTGCTGTCTAGGCCTCCTTATTTATTACTTATCAGTCCCAAACTAGAATGTTTTATTTTGCACATTATAATAAATCATGTCACTTAAAATCACACAGAGATATTTATATATATATATATATATATATATATATAAATATATATATATATATATATATATATATATATATATATATATATTCACTGTCCATATAGAGAATGTTGACAAACTTGAAGTAGAATTGAATATGCAGATGAATAACACTGACGGTGAAAAAAAAAATCCATCGGCGAACAGAAACTTATAACACAAAAACAATGAACTACGAGGGATGAAATCTAACCTACACTCTTTAAAGTCCATACGGGCAGGTCAACCCACTTGATACACTCCTTGTCTGTCTGTGTCTCTCTCTCTCTCTCTCTCTCTCTCTCTATCCTCTTCCTTTCTTTCAGTCTATCTGACGGCCCGTGTGAGAATCTTCCACGACTGTTGTGTCCAGGACGTCTGCCTAGTGACACGAGTGTCGTGCGGGAAGACCCTGGTAATCTCTGGAAGCACTGGGACAGGAAGCGCGTGGCTACCAGCCAATCACAAGACACAACCCTCTGTACACCCCCCTCCCTCCATCCCTCCATCCCCTCCTTCTATATATCCCATTCTCCACATCCACCTCCACCACCTCCTCCTCTTCTTGTTCTTCTTCCTCATCTCCACACAGATTTTTTTTTCAGTCAAACCGGTACTGGGTCCCAGAACGGAATAACTGCTATGGACAGTGGTCATCTGTAGTAAAGTAGCCGCTGTACAGTAATTATTGCTGTCGTTAGAAGTACCACATAGTAATGATCGATGATGAAATAGACATAAAGACACATACAGACATATAGATATACAGACATATAGACATATAAAGACATATAGACATATACAGACATATAGCCATATACAGTTATATAGATATACAGACATATAGACATATAGACATATACAGACATATACAGACATATAGATATACAGACATATAGACATATAAGTCATATAGATATACAGACATATAGGCATATACAGACATATAGACATATACACTGGCTATACTATCATTTTATGAAAGAAAAGTTACATTTGAGATATAATGACGTGTGTATTTTTTTTGATGGGGAAGTGGAGGGTGGAGAGTAAACAGACGTACGTGTGGGCGATGTGAAGCAAAATATGACAGGGAGGGAGGGAAGAGGGGTTGGACATACGTCATTAGTCCGGAAACTGGGGGGCGAAATGGCATATTGCTAGCATTACGTTATATAAAAAGAAAATAATTGCATCATTGACGTGATTGATACATGTCCATAAAACTGGTCTTACTAGCTAATTCAATAGACATATATGCTAATGCTTAATAAATATGTTATAATTCATTATACCTCTTTCGTAAATTAAAATGACTTGTTTATTATGCCAATGTTATGCTTTGATATTATGACATATTAGTTTGAATACAAACAATTGTATTATATTGTGTCGATTAAAATGTGCGTTAATTTGTGATTAAAAATTTTAATCATGCGTTAATTTCGATCAATTTTTTAAATCGAACAGCAGCTCTAATGAATACAGAAGACGTCCTCGTCGCAGCCAAGAACCTGGCGGATAAATATGTTGTTGATGTTAGGGCCGATCTGTTGAATGAGTTGGAGCATCTGAAAAACAATACACGTTGCAAACCTCGGGCAGAAATGTTTGTCGCCATTTGACTTGCTGAACCGTTTACACAATTTGAAAATCGATATACTGTTTCCAAACGTAGTCATCATGCTACGTATCTTCTGCACACTTCCGATTACCGTTGCTCAAGCAGAACGATCTTTCAGCACATTGGCCCGAGTTTAAAATGTTTTGAGATCAACAATGTGTCAAGAACGCCTAACCAGCCTTGGAATGCTGGCAGTGGAAGGTTGACTTGTAAGAACGATTGACTACAACAATATAATTGAAGTGTTTGCAAGAAGAAAAGCCCGCAAAGTTTTGTTGTAGCTTTCTCTCTGCATGTCGTAAAAGTCAGTTGCACAAAATTACATTGTCATGAAAAACTTCTGTAGCTTTATCGGCGATAGTGCATTAACGGGGGCAAAGTAAAATAAATTTAGTTTAAAACTTTTTGTATATACTCTTTGTATGACTATATCCGGAATTGACTGCATTTTGACAAGGGGCCCGTAATGATGTCCTGCCCAGGGGCCCGCGTTGGATTTTGGCGCCCCTGACAACAATAAGACCTAAACTTAGGATTAATGGGGTCCAAGGCAGAGACTTAAAGGTTATTGGGGTGAAGAGATTTTGTTAGGATTATAGGAGCCCTTGTTTGTCTAATCATAAGAATGACTTTGCATATTAATATGCTTTTCTGTCATCCAGTAAAAAGTTCCCTTTTAACAGATAAGTGTAGAATTAATCTGTTTTGTAACCACAGCATATGAAGGGATTGTGTGGTTAGCACAAAGCCCAGCTGTCTTTACTTCCCTAACTCATGTCAAGTACCCAATTAAAGCTGGGTGGACTTTACTCCAAATTTAACATGGAAAAAATTCCCTTGGTTCTTACTGAGGATCGAATCTGGGACTCTCACGTCGACAGTCAAGCGCTCTAAACCGCTCTTCCAGTAAGGAAGCTACAAAAATATAGTACCCTTTTCGAAGTATGAACACCTTGTAAGCCGAACTTAATATATTAAAATGCCTTACATTATGAACATGCTTTGAATTCGAACATCCTGCTTGTTATTTGTTTCTTTTAAGTCCATTCCCTTTGCGATCATGCCATATTTATGCTATTTAGGCTATAAGATTTCTCTGTTTAGTAAAAGAATCAGGTATTATTTTTGCAACACTTTTCAAAGCTTTTTTTTTGCATATTTTATTTTTTTTTTTAAATATACAAACAGATTTATCATTCAAATATAGGTTGTTTTTTAAAAAATGTAAACGCCAGTAGCAGCTTATGTGTGGCAACAGCTTTAAGTTACAATTCTGAATGGGCTCCCATGCTTTGAGATTTCTTTTTATTGTCACTTAACAGAAGACAAACTAAATTTTTGTTTTAGGCCCTGCAAAAAGGCACTCAGCACAGAGTCAAAAATGATTTCGCCTTTTGGCCCAGCGCACTGCTTATGGTCTTATATATTTTTTTTAAGTGTGATATTGTGAAAACTACTTAATATTTGACTGAATGGCAGTATTTCTGTTATGGCACCACAAGAAGGGCTGACATGCCATTACTCTGCACACTCAGCTAGGGAAGTAAGAAGGTCACAATAACAATAATTCCTTAAGTGGTTCACAGGAGTTAAAGAAAGCCATTCGCCCTTACAGAGACTGTTATAATAATCCAAATATGCCTAGATAATAATTAATCAATAACTGAGAAATCTTAAATGATAAATCTGATCGACACATTATGGATGTATTATTTAATAAATAACAGTGCATTTCCACAGATATTACTTTTGAAATTCTATGGTCATTTGATTAATACATCAATAACAAATAAAAAGCTGACAAAATTTTCATTTTAAATATGCCCCTGACTTTTTAATGTAAATTGTAATAAGCTGAAATATTGAATACTTTTTTTTTAAATAACTCTATATAATAAAAGCACCCATCACCATGAATAGAACAAATGAAAGACAGTTAAATAAAACAATTGATGAAAATGCAGGATCAATTCAACATTTGATTGTCTTCATTCAGATCATTTTTCTTGTAAGAGATAATAGTTGCAGTTTATTCCTGTCAATCCTGTTGAAGGTCTTAACTCTTCTTTTTCCAGGGGTAAACTTCTCTTATGTTCCATTTGAAGAAAGGGTCACTATTATCACATGACTTTAACTGGAGTTGATTGCTGTTGTCTGCAGCTACACATTTCTTTAGTACTTTGTGACGAATAAGTCCACTTTCCTAAAAGACAGATCATTTGTTTATTTACAACTCAAATAATTATCAGTTCTAAGAGATACAAAAAAAAAAAATTGTTAATTTAGCTAACTCAAACTGTTTATTCAAAGTAAATATTTTGTTATTTTTCAAGCATCACTTTCTTTTATAAAAATTAGACAACACATTGTACATTTCATTTTAAATATTGCATATATCAATTATGTATGATATATTCACAAATTTGTGTGCTTTGACCTTAAACTTCAAGCGTAAATAAAAAACATAAACACTTTTTAAATTTACAGATATGATTGAAATATTATTCTGCCATATAAAAAAGTTATTCATTTCAATAATAGCATTAAAAAAAGGTCTATATTTATAAACTTGATTGATAATATTAGTGTAATATTAAAAAAATCTCCAAAACTAAAAATTGCAGAGCTTATTTTAACTCATAACATATTTTATTGCTATTATTAATAAAATTGGTTTAAAAAGTGGAACTAATTGAAAACATTATATAATTTGCAGAAATTTGTGAAATATAAATAAAATGCTTAATTATTATATTATTTTTTGAACGGTAAATACTGCTTTAAAAATAAAATAATTTTGTATGTCAGACTAGATCTAAACTTTTCCATCAAAGTAATCGAGCAGCTGTTCATATTACTGCAAAGAATATGAAATGGTCTGGCTCGGTGGTGGAATGGTTAAATAGATTAAATACATGCACCGACTGGGATTGAATCCTATTAAAATAATTTTAAAATAACTTTTTTTTTTTTAAATTTTATCCTTTAGGCTAAATTTTAGGTCATTGAAAGAAAAAAACATCACACACACATAAATTTACGTAATAAGTTTCTCAACTTTGTTCATGACATAGAATAAATAGACTCCTATGGTTACATAGCGCTGTTTATGATAATCTCAAAGTGAACTATTTTTTAAATATATATGTACACACATTTTGCCAAGGTTTTGCAGGGTACAGCTAGCTAGTATAACAATATTTTTCATAAAGGCTGATTTCATAACTTCTGTCATTGGATCAATGAGTTAAAAGAAAAATAACTTTTTCAATCTGTTTAAATTTGAGCATAAAAGGTCATAGCATTCTAACATTTAAATGTTTGCAAAATTCTTTTTCAAAATAGCTGACAAACAAAATTAAGTAATTATATATTTTTCAATTGGTAACACACTTGGTATGGCAAAAGTATGTTGACCTATGTGAAGATCTCTTCATGTATTATCTCTAGTACCTGACTACAAGATACTAATATTTTTTAATGTTTAAAAATTTTCCAGAAAGTTAATGATATACTTCTTTTTTATAAATTTTATTATCATTAGACATTTAAAATTGCACTACAAAAAGATTATAAATGGTTCAAATTAATATCAATTACAGTTCTAGTAAATTTCTACAAATATTTTACTAATCCAAAAAGGCAACATTAGTTCTTAATTTTTAGAGAAAAAAATCTACTTACCTGATCCCACTCCCATGGACCGACTGGTTTAGGAAGACAATATGTAAACATTAGATTTCTGCCATTTTTTACTTCTATACAACGTTCCCCAATACCTATTTGCCCTTGTACATTCAGGCGGTATTGCTGAAACAAAAATGTTCCTCCAAATTAAACCAAACTGCACTTGAAATGATTTAAAGTACCAGCTTAATTGTGAAGAAAATAATTAAATTATGTAGTTTCTATCACTTGTGTTGGGATTTACAAGTATTAAAATAAATGTCATGTTACTGATGCATCCTGTTTTATCAAAGAAGAAAAGATTAAGTACACTATATAATTTACATTTTTTTTCAAGCTCAAGAAAAAAAAACAATTACACAAATGTTTATGTTTACTGCAATGTTAAATATTTTACATCCAGAATCACATGATAAAATATGACACAAAATCACATGATAAAATATGACACAAAATCACATGAAAAAATATGACACAAAATCACATGATAAAATATGACTATTAAAACAGTATTTAATAGATACTAGCATTTATAGAGAGATATATGGGTGTATGGAGTAAGTCAGCCTGACGAAAGAAACTTTATATATGTGCCATTTATAGTTTTATTCTATCAATAAGGGGTGGTGCATCTTTTAGTACTCAGTGATCTTAATTATGGTTACAAGTGTAAAAGAATGGAATTGATTTTTTTAAACTCACCTGAGAATGTCCTGATCCATGACAGTATTTCAGGGAAACCTTGGAGTTATCTTCCTGCATTTGTCCAGAATCCCAACAAAGATTTGACTTTGAATCTTTAAATCGAATCTGTAAGAAGTTTGTATTGCCATTTAAAAAAAGAGAATAAAACAGTCTTATATTTCATCATAAATTATAACCATCATTACCATTAGATATATCTTTTATTTATCCTCTATTCATTTATTCTTTATTTACACTATAAATTGTTTATAAAAAATTAAATCGAAAAGTGTATTATTTCAGTGTACTGACAATTCAGCTACAAATTTTGATTTTATCTGTCACACAGAATATTAAGCTAACAGAATGTGTAAAAGCTAAATAAAAAGTCATCCAATCGGTTTTCAAAATCAGCCAATATATGCTGTATGCTCGTTCCTGTTCCAGTGATACTTTCCATTACATCAATAGTCAAAGCGCAGGTTTTTAAAGCAACAAAATCGCAAGGAAAGGATTATTAATTTATTTCAACATTTAAAAAAAAAGCAAAAATAAATTTTAAAAAATGTATGTATTCAAGTAGTTATTTTGATGATTTATATTTAAATATAAATGATTTTATATACTAATTGTATAACACTGGGGGGGAGGTTGTGGCCTGCAGAATCATTTGGTAATAAGTTTAGAGAAGGAAGGGGGAAAGAAGACTGGCACAGTGTCAAGTAAACTGACCTATGTAATAAATACTGAGTTAGAAGTGCTTCAATTGTGGGGCCTTTGAGTGATATAGCAACAGTTGAATTTCATCAGTTGTTTTAAAATCATCCATATAGACCAATAAATTTTGTGGTTGGGGGGAGAAGAAGATGAGACTTGCTGGAGTTTTAAATCCAATGGGCTGGTTAGTCTTATGATTGTCGTGTGCTCAGGCACTTTTGCATCTATAAAACTAAGGACACCATTCTAAATGGTACTTACAATACTTTTATATGTGAAATATTATTTTCTTATACTTTCCTCTGCCCCTTAAGATTCGTGGACCCTATGCCAATGGATGATAGTTGATACACAAAAAAGGTGCGTAAGAAATGTAGAGAATAAATAGGATTGCATGTGATAACCTTAATATACTAAGATAAGATTTATAATTATTGTTTTAACATCACAATAGTGTGTAAAGTCTTACTGTGGTAGAGGGTATGATAAAATATATGAAAGAGAAAATGGCCAACTTTAAGATTTAAGGAAGTTTGAAAAAATGATTTAGATTTGATGGGCGTTTGCTCTCTTATACATTTCAAAGGTGTATCTATTAGTTAAGAATGTTGCTTGACAGGAGCTATTTTAGAAAGAATAATCATAGATGACTAGCTAGTGTATTGAGTTTTATAAATACTCGAACATTTTTAGTGACAGGATAAATGAACATCACAGCTCTCTACTGTGGGTTGTGTAGAAGTGAAGAGAGATATCAAGGCCCAGTCTGAATGTGCCTGTGAACAGAACTAAAGAATACTCTAAACATAAATATTTTGTTAGGTATACTTTGGCACTGGATGCATTTCAATATTACTTATATTTATCCCAGGAATAGATGAAAATGTTGTCATCACTGAGGAATTTCTTAATTTGGAATTGATGATAAAAACCAAAGCTGGTCAGGTCTTATTTGGGTGTGTTATGGATTGTATAGAGAAAAGTGGCATATCAATACTTGTTGGGTGTGTTATGGATTGTATAGAGAAAAGTGGCATGTCAATACTTGTTGGGTGTGTTATGGATTGTATAGAGAAAAGTGGCATGTCAATAATTGTTGGGTGTGTTATGGATTGTATAGAGAAAAGTGGCATGTCAATACTTGTCATAAAATGGCAAGCATTACAAAGGATGGGGCCAGAACATTCACTGGAAAAATGTATGAAGGATTAAAATCATTGAGATCAAGTTGAAAGCAGAACACTTGTTATAGAACCTGTAGTGAGGGTAAAGTTATTAAAAAAAAAACATTCCTTGTACTGCTGTTGTTTTTGTTCTATTTATTAGATATTAAACAATTCATACATTGAATAAATTGAAGTGTAATGTTAACCAACAAATATGATTATACATCTATGTGGATGATACCCCTCTACCCACAACAACCATCTCAATGTGGCCCCCAGCCACAAACTGTTGTGCTAAAAATGTAGTCTTAATAAAGACGTTGAACTATGACATATGTCTCTTATAAAAGAAAGGCATCTGAAACAACTTTAACAATTTAAACAAAAATTTGAATGATCAATAGTTAATGAAGATACAGCCTAGTACAGCTTAAGGAAAACAATAATACATCCCATTCAAAGACTTTGTTTTTAAATTGGGCAAAAAAAAAAAGAAAACTGGTTCAGTTATATACAAAAATGAAGTATTTTAAAAATTTTATTAGCCCCACGGACTTAGTGTTATTCATAGAAACTATGTGAAGGTTGAAAGTATCAATACAAAACAAGGAGTTACATTCTGTTCATAGAAACTATGTGAAGGTTGAAAGTATCAATACAAAACAAGGAGTTACATTCTGTTCAAGTTATGCTCTCTGATCCATTGTTGCTTTTTTTCCCCCAATCATTTTCTAGAATACTTTGGTCAATTTGTGCAACAAATTATTCAAATACTGCCTGTTATTATGCATGTTCCACTGCACGTTCTATTGCCCACTCCATATACATTCTACTTCTACTGCCTGTTGTGTCACATCATGTCTGTTCTACCGCTTGTTTTATGTTTCTTCTTCTGCCTGTTCAATGTCTGTTTTATTGCCTTTTCTGCTGCCTATTCCACAAGCAAAATTTTCTTATGATTTGTGAAAACATGTTATATATATTGAAGTGTGGACATGCCAATGTCCTATCATCAAGATATTTCATATATACTTTTGGGAAATTATTTGGGAAAAAAGTATGGCATGTTAAAGAGAACTTGTATGTAAATGACATAATATATTTCAATATAAATGAGTACTTACCTCACCCCAAGCTTTGTTAGGTGGGGGTGCTGGATAATGTTCAAACACATCATAAGCAACATTCTCCATGAACCATTTGAAACTTTTACAATGGTGTTGTTCTTTGAATGCTATCTGCTTTGTAATATCTCCAAATGGATAGCCCCTGAAACTTGGCTCACGAGTATAAAAATATTCCTTGAATTCATCTTCCATCCAAACTTCTACAACTCTCATATAATTCTACAAACCGTACAAAATAATTTGAAAGAGCATTTTGCATTTAATATTTAAAAATTCTGGGTTGCATTATCAATAAAACAAAATTAAGGTACAATACTTTAACAAACATATGAGGACAGATGGCAGAGGGGTGTGGAGTCTTCAAGTCCAGGGTTTGATCCTTGGTGAGAACCAAGGGAATTTTTCCAGGTCCTGGTAAAAGTAGGTTAAGTATCCCAAGTCCACACAACCCTTATGTATGCCGAGGTTATAGAAACAGATGAATTCTACACTTCATCTTCCCTGATGGCCATATAGGGCAAAAGGAACTTAACTTTTTTTAATAAACTTAAAACAAAAGAGTTTTATATCAAGAAAAATAAATGTATATAAATGTTGCAAAAGTTTGCTCCAATGCATACTAAAGGGCAAAAGCACATATACAACATGATACATTAGTTGTTTAATTAGTTTTCTTTGCATGTGTCATACATATTTCCAGTGAACATACTGGTAAAGATACAAATATTTACCAATAAGACTCATCGTACAAATATTTTTATAATAATGGTTTTAAAAGGTTATATTTAAATACAAAAGAAAAAATAAAAGCTGATGTCAAAAACTGTCAAGAAACATTTTAATTATTTGTTTTTAAACTTAAATTCAAACAAGTCATATTAATTTATTTTGTGTAATTTTTTCACATTATACATTCATTATATTAGTTGTATCAAAAGGAAATCTAAAGGTTGATCGAAAGTAAAAAGAAGATACAATATTTTCAATTCATTTACTATCAAAGATACATTTCATTCTTTTAAATCTCTTAACAAAGAAAAATCAATATAAACAAAAGGAACTGTTGACAAGAACTTACAATGTATATTGGCATCATTTTAGGATCTACATCCGTGCCTAAACTATAAGGCATATGATTTCTGTAAATATGACCAACTCTAGAGCAAGGCACCCATTCTATTGAGCCCCCACAAAGCCATACCTAAAGAAACACAAATTAAAGGAGAAAAATCTTTCACATGACTTTATATTCTTAGTATAAATACATAAAACTGAAAAGTAGACTTCATAAAGAAAAAAAAGTCAAACGGACATGAAATAGAAGATTATTTGTGTGGACATGAGATGGAAGGAAGCAGGGACGAGGTGTGAGTGTTGCCGGCCATAACTCTTAGAGAAAAATTTATTGATGTTTTTATCCTATATACAAAGCACAAACGATCATAGATTTATATATTTGTATAAATTATTAGACTAACAACATTCATGATTTAAATATAAATGAAAGTTATACGTGTATATATTTAAACTTGTCATTTTATTATGAATGATTATGCTAACTATATTCAATAAACACAGTACTATTATATAGCATTTTCTATAAATATGGCTATGACCGGCAACACTAATGCCTCGTTCCCAGAAGGAAGAATACTTGTGTGGAAATGAGATGGAAAAATACTTGCGTGGAAATGAGATGGAAAAATACTTGCATGGAAATGAGATGGAAAAATACTTGTGTAACCCATAAGTTAAATATACAGATTATAAACTGTAAATAGATTGAAATATACATAAGTTAGGAGTAAATATATTCCTGTAAATTAATAGATCATTATAAATTTCACATTTATTCCTCACATATGTATGCCAGTTACCAGAATCCAGTAAAGTCTTTTGGTGCCCAGGGTGCAGACATAACATAAAGACAAGGGTGATTAAGTTACAAGTGTAAAATTAAGGTTTGGCTGGACACCCCTCAAGTGCACATCCGGCTTTAAATCTATCTCTATCATCCAGAATAAACAATACTTTGAGATAATCAGGCGTTAATGAAGTTATCTGTTACAGCCTGATAGAAAGCAAATTATGTCAGTGACCATTACCATTTCTCTAGATTAACAGCACATCAGAAAAACAATATACTATAATTGAAAAATAAAGTAAACAAGCTGGCTTGAAATTCGTTCCACTATAACTTCAGAAAATCGCTGTAAAGAAAGTTGACAAAGTAAAAATGACTAAAAGCTCTGTGATATAAAGTTAGTGTTTGGACTGAAGGGCAAGGATTAGTGGTAAAATGTAGAAATCCATCATTTTGACCCAATTATTGGAATGAAAGTTTTACAAAAGACATTTTAAAAACAGGGAACATTGAAATGACAAAGTTCACAGAAATAAGACCATCAAATGTGATTATGTTTTATAAATTGCTTAGCGATGAAATGGGCTAGGAACCTAAATATTTCTGTATGATGGCTTTCTGGGAGTTTACTCCTAGCATGCAAGTGAGTTCCAACACAAAGCCAGAAAGTGTTTACTAGAACAGAACCAGTATGAAATATGTAGCATCTTGAAGTCATTTATTATTTATGTGATACATTTGAATGCATGATAGAATTGATACTTATGAGTGGCATGAATGAAGCATTATGCAAGGTTAATTTTGTTGTTATAGGATGTGAAGGGTGAAATGATATCAAATAGATTTATAATTGATGAAGATGATTAAAGCAAGGATCATAGAAATATTCATGAAGGAAAAGAAATTAATTCTGCTTGTCAAACAGTTTTTATTTGATTTAATCAAAAATCAAAATAATTTTAGAACAGAATAATAACTTTAAAAAATTTTTTTTTGGTCTTGACTCAAGACAGTATGGCTAAATCCATTTGCAAATGAAGCATTGAATCTGGGTATTCAGAAAATATATATAGAAATGACTGATACATTCAAAAATTAAAATCATTAGTTTGACACATTGAACAAATGCATTTTTTCTTTATTGTTACTAATTTTTTTAAAAAAGTTTGTACAATCATGATTTAAAATTTTAAACTTTTATGGCTCTTCCAATGTTGACCCTAACAAGAATTGAATTGATTAGATTCAATAAAAAACAACAGAATCTAATCAATTCAATTCTTGTTAGGGTCGATATTAGAATATTTCAATATCTACCATTTAAAGGAATAATTTTAACTCAATTCAAATGAAAATCTGATTTAAAAAATTTAACTTTAATTAGGCACTGCCAATAAATTTCCAAGAAAACAGAACTCTGATTTTAACAAGACAACCATTTGACTGATGATTATTAGGTAAATTATGTGCTAGAAAAAATCAAAGAAATTTTGAAATGGTTCTTGCATTACTTTTGTGTGTGTGTAAAAGATTATAATACCATAGAAATGCTAAAAAAAAGACTGCATTGTTGAAGATTTCATGATAAACTAATAATTTATAAGTAATTAAAACTATTTAGATTGGCTTATTTATACAATTATTTATGCAATATAGTGAACTAGACTATAAGAATAAATAAGCATTCAGAGTTACAAAACCAACTGATAGCAATTAAAACTTTTTAAATTAAAATTTTAAATAAAATTATTTCAGAATTTCTAAATAGACAATCATTGTAATGTTTTATTAACATTGATATTTGTTATAACTAACTGATACATGCATTATAAATACTTCAACTGTATTTTAGCATAATATATAACATGCATAATAAAATAAAAAAGATCACTTACTTTAAAAGACAATTCATAATTTTCTCCACCCCATATTCGTAAACCTGGATCATATCCTCCAAGTTCAAAAAAAAATGTTCTCTCTATTGCAAAAAGTCCTCCGGCATGAGTAGGAGAACTTTGAATGTAAAAAAACAACAACAAAATCAACTGAAATACATCATAACATTTATGAAATAAAACATGTCTCATAAAGGTAATTATATATTATGGAATGTCTCAGAGCAAACTTTAACTTTATAAATGGGAAACATTTGCATCGCCCAGTGAATAGAATTTCTCACAACAAAAAAGCTCAAAATTCAGATAATGGATGACAGTCTAGTTTATTTTATTTATAATTGTCTATACTTAGTTTTAATGAAATATTTGCAAATGTAACATTCTACCCTATTATCTGGTGTGGAAAGTAAAATGCTCTACTGAATTTAGTCATTTTAATATTTTCTGTCTCTAAATAATAAATACTTTAAAATGGCAGGACTGACTTACGTAATGATTTTGCCAAGTAAATACATGTAAATAGTTTGAGAATGTAGTATTCCACGAGCTATTGCCCCTAATTTTTACTTTTCTTTTTGAAAGTAGATTTAAATTTTGTTTATAGTTACTTATACCGTGAAACATACAGCTACGAATGCCTCAGGTCACAAACAATATGGCTTATGAACAACAATTTAGACGAAAAAAGACGAGGTTTAATGTTGGAGTCCAACCATTGTTTCACCGGTGTTCAGGCAGGATAGCGACTATCAAAAGAGCGACTAAACAAAAGCAACGTAATCAGGTTAGCGACTATCAAAAGGACGACCGCATTGTCAATGTTTGTTATAATAGCAACTTTACTGTCAACTTCTGAATTAGATATACTCACTGTTAGGAGATAGGGTTGGACTCAGAGACCAAAGTCTATTCCCTTCGATGTTGTGATATAAAAGATGTGTAGCATTTAGGGAATAAGACAAGTAATGGTCAAATAGACGGCTTAATAAGAGTAGGTGGGGAGAAATCAATAGACTTGTAAAACAGCCAAGGTACTCTAGTAGTAGACCCCGGGGGGGGGGGGGGGGTAGGGAGGCATCGGGCACTCTAAGAGAGTTAAACTATGTCAATCAGGTGATGCTCCTTAGAGAGATTAGAACAGAAAGGACAATATGGAAGTAGACTGTGATGTAAGTAGAGTAATCAAGGTGCGGACATTAGAGGTATAAATACAGCCGGATTGGAACATATTAGTTAAGAGATGAAGAGTTAAGAGATAAGAGTCGAGACAGGGTTGAGACAACGGAGTTGATAGTTTTTAGTTTCGAAAACTTACCGTGGCCTACAATGGAGTTTATAAAATCAAGAAAAGGAAGTGACATGATAAGCCATGTAGGTTTCCTTGTACAGTCTTTATTCTATTTCTATCCTAATTTAAATCAACTTTTTTAAATCATGTGACTTTGTAGGTTGTTAATTTTTAATTTCTTTTGTCTTGAATTTTTTTTATGCGATGTCGCAACGATTAGTTGTTTGTTTTCAGCTGTTGCCAGTTGTCTGATGGATATATTGCTTTTAATACAATTGCTATTGTGTAGTCGCTCAACTGACAGTCGCTATTTTAACAGTTGCTATTATGAACCAGAGCCCGCTTCACAATATTAGACTTTTTTCTCTAATACACAATGTATTTCATTTTATTTTTTTAGTGAACTAATTTTAACAAAGTGGGACTGATGGCCGAGTGGTGTAGATACTTGACTGTCGACCTGAGAGTCCTGGGTTCGATCCTCTGTGAGGCCCATGGAATTTTTCCAGGTGAAATTTGGTGCAAAATCGTCCCACAAGTCCACCCAGCTTTGAATGGGTACTTGACTTAATTTAAGTAAAGACGGCTGGGCATTGTACTAACCACACAATCCCTTCATATGCCGATGTTATAGAAACAGATGAATTCTACACTTCATCTGCCCAATGGCCCGTTAGGGCTAAGGGAACTTTTCTTTAATTATAACAATAATTTTAAGTATCACTAAATCTATGATTTATTACCTACCGCCGGTAAAAAAAAATAATGTATAAGCAACAGAAAAATATTATTCTATAAATCTCTTTTCCTGTTTTTTAATGCTTTAATGTATGTACATTTTTCAAGCAAAACTCACAAGTAAGGTTCACTGTTGAATTTTCTTTTCTTTAATTCCTGCTCTGGCACAGCAGCTTCCTTATAAAAAAAACCCCATTCAAATATTCCTCTGTGATGAGTTTCTCCATATACGGTATTGTATTCCATGGTATTAAAGTCTATGCCATCAATTATAGGAACAGCCAATACAGTTCTAAAAATATCAGAGGCAATAATTACATTAATATAGAGACAATAAATACAGAAATGTGAGTTTTTCTTAATGAATATTATATAAATCTTCAAGTAAGCTAAAGGTATAAGAATCTAAAACATTTTAGATGTTTAATTTTGCATTTTTTTTGGCTTTTTACAGTGAATTAGTTTTCATCCAAGTGGTGAAACTGACCTGTTCTGTCGAATTCTGTCAAGTAAAGGCACTAACCAGTTTCTGTTACATTCACAATGGGCATCTAGAAAGATGATGACTTCTCCTGTAGCAAGTTCAGCACCCCTTGATCTTGCTCTAATTAAACCTTCTCGCTGGTTATTTCGAAACAATTTCACAACATCTTTAAACTCTTTTGTAATATAGTCATTGAGGGGTTCTTTTAAGTGTGCTAGAATATTTTTAAAATTCAAAGAAAATATTAATATAAAAAAATCAAAGTCTCTAAATTTCATTCAGATAAAAATACTCCAAACTTTAAATCAATTACATTTGCAGATTAAGCCTCCAGCTCTAATGTCCACTTTTTCATAAATAAGTTTTATAAATTAATATACATACATACATTACAGATACACACACAAATACATTTATAAAAAAAAATTATTGCTGTAAATGTGAGTCTATAGAAAATGTAATATGATAGTCAACAGGTGGCTGGCAAAAAAATAAAAATAGCAGAATGTATATCGATAGATTTAAGAAAAAAATAACTGGAATGCTTGGTTGGCAAACATAAAATGAGCAATTTTCTATTAAATAGTGCCTTTTCTTTTTGATATACTATGGCCTCTAGGATATTTTTTTAAAATCTGTTTCAGAAAATGTATTATAATATTCAGGAATATTGACAATAACATTTCTTTTTTATATATGTTTTCACAGAGGAAACTACAGAAGGAACTGACACCTGGGTCAAAAAGTAGTACAATAACTAGTATGTCTCTTTCAATAAATAATACTGTTATTCATAAATCACCTAAGTTTAACCTCCTTAATATATTGGCCATTTATCTATCTCAGTGAGTTTAGGTGTAACTGTAAATATTGTTAGATTTTTGCACCTGTAATACTTGTTTTAAATTATATTCAATGGAAGGTTTAAATAATATATAAACATAATACAGTGTAAATTTATACAAATAAACCAAATCAAAGTAAAATGAGTATCTTACATTTATCACTGAAGTCATCAACTAGTACAATTTCTTTTAAAAACTGAGCTGGTGAGGTGTTTATGACACTGTGTATAGTTCTGACTAGAGTTGTAAAACCTTCATTATGAAACACTATTACAACACTGGCCTTAGGCTGCTTGTTTGAATAGTGCCAATGTTTACATCTTATAAAGTAAAGAAGAATTGCACAGTTATCTTTTTCAGCAAAGAATGAAATGTGACTAAATGGCTTATGAGAGTATTTTTTAATGATGAATGAATTTAAAGATACAGGTTTAAATATGTCAAATTAATGTAAGAGTTTACTCTTTTAGTCTTGTATCTGGAACAGATCGATTCATTGATACTTTGTCACTTGCAATCATATTAAAACCAAATTCTTGAATAGTGTCTTCTGCTTTAGCTCCCTCCTCCAGAGATAGAGAAACAGGCTTGCCATTTTCTCCTGCAAAATTTGTAAAATTATTCCACGGTGAAATAAAAAATTACCATTTGAATAAGACAAAATTCTTACAAATAATGTATTTTTACTAGTAATCCTCATTTTATTATAGTCAACTCATTCACGTCACATGTTAAAAAATCTGGTCTACCAAGGCAAATATTATTCCCCTAAAAATACTTTATTTCTGAGAATAAAAATAAAAATGTTACTAGCTTTTTCATTCATTTTTAAGATGCCAAGAACAGTAAATATAAACTTTTTAAATTAGTGCAATAAATTCTGTTTAAGTCCCCAATACCAGTGGTCGGCAAAGTGCGGCTCCGGAGCCGCATGTGGCTCTTTTGCTCCTTAGTTTTATTTAATATACAACTTATTTAGTGTAATAAAATTTAGTGTAAATAAAGTTTACTAAACAAGCAGATTTCAATATCATGGCTACACACAACAACTTTTTCATGTCATCTAATAAAAAGTATTGCAAAATATTTTTATTGTGTTCAGTCATAAGTCTCAGTTTCACCTAGTCTTTTTTTCCATCATGGCTTTCAAACATAAGTCTCACCTGGTCTTTGTTGAGGTACAAGTTCTGGTGGCTCAAAGTTCCCAAACTCATTTGTCAAAAATGCACTCTTAGTTTTAAGCTTTGGTAATGACAAATCTTGAGTACTGGGGCTGAATGCTTCATGTTTAATCTAAAGAAAAAAATGTGTCTGAAGTAAAGAATATAAATGATACAGAATGTGCATCCTTGATTTGAAAGATTGCAGAATTAACTGTTGTGAACTCAGTGAGACTAATTAAGTTATTGCTGGTCATAACTGGATCATTGTGTCTCTTTAAAACCAACATTTGAAGTCACTGAAAAAATGTAATTTAGTTTTCATAAGGGCGGACAAACTTCTATTACACTGGTAAACAGTGAATTCATTGCCAGTGATATTTGAATCATTTTATACAAAGTCAACTATGCTGATTTAGAATATGTAAGTGCTTTTTCTAGATTGGCTCTATTTTAAGAGATAATTAAAATTAATTAAATAATGTATGCACCGTGTTTGGAATTTGTCAGAAATTGCATGAAGTAAAATAGTATACAAACAAATAGTAGTGAAACTGTTAATAGTCATGCAGAAATTTGTTCAAAATATATGTAATAGTGTTATAGAAGAAAACATTTCCATTTGAAAAACTAATTATGTCTAATTAATTAATTAATTAATATGTTAATTGTCTATGGTAATGCATTAGCAAATCGCTGTTTGCTCGACTTCCTTTTGTATGTGTCGTTGGTGCAATTGCGCTGGAGGCTCCAATAGTAGTCAGCCATCATATGTATGTCCCATCTTCCTTGATATCTCTCCTCCATCACCCTCATATCCTGATGGAACCTCCGCCTTGTTCCTCACTGAAGTCCCCAAGGTTTCCTGGAAATTTGTCTAAATGACAGTGCAGGTAATGTACCTTGATGCTCATATTTGTTCCAATGTTTCTGAAGTTAGCGAGCATATCTTGCACCATTTCTTCGCAATTCTCTGCTCTGTTATTACCTAAGAAGTTCCTGACAACTGAAACAAAACTGTTCCATGAAGAAGCTTCAAGGTGATCCATGAAATTAGTAAAATTTCAATCGTTGATGAGTTTCCGAATCTGAGGACCGTAAAAAATCCCAGCTTTCAGCATCTCCAGGTTCAATCCGGGAAATGATCTGCAAATATGCTTGAAGCAATTGCCAGATTTGTCCAAAGCTTTAACAAATTGTTTCATCAAACCTAATTTGATATGAAGCGGTCCGAGAATGATCTTATTTTTGTCAACCAGTGGCTTGTTGGTGATATTTTCTTTACATACAGTCATGGTTTCCCTAGCAGGCCATGTCACTCTTGTCCAATGATCTTGCCTTGCCCTGCTATCACAAAGGCACATGAAGCATAGGTATTTTGTGTATCCTGACTGTTGTCCAATCAAGAAGTTTACCATTTTTAGATCAACACAAATTGACCACTGATGCTCATAATAACGGACTTTCTGCAATACTGTTTTGATATTCTCATACTCTTCTTTAAGTGTTGTTGAGTGAGCAATAGGAAGAGATGCATAACGGTTACCATTGTGTAACAGAACACATTTCAAGCTTCTGATGGAACTGTCTATTAAAAGACGCCAGTCTTCGGAATGGTAGTCTTGTATGTAGTCTTATTTGGAGCAGAAGTCCAGGGATGTCATTACAGTGAACAAGATCTTCCTCTTGGCTGAAATAGGGAAGAAAAAACTCTTCTCTTTTCCGATAAAATGTTATTTTAACTTCTGGTTTGAGAAAATTTCTTTCACTGAGCCTGGACGCTAAAAGCTCAGATGCTTGCTTGGACAGATTTCGGTCTCGTATTAGGTCATTGAGTTCTTCTTGGCTGAATGGTTGAGGTGTTGAAGAACTTCCTTCATAATCGCTTCCACTGTTTTCACCTGCCAAAAACTCCAGATCTTGCCCGTCGTCGGAGTCTGATGGTGAAAGCTCTAATAATCCAGTAAACACTGGTATAGGAACTTCACTGCTATGTGGAATTGGTCTCCTTGCAGATTCAAGATCAGGATAATCCCACTTAGATTTCTTGTGGCGATTGAAGCCTTAAACATTCACAATACAAAAATAACAATCACCAAAATGGTCGTTCGGCTCTAACCATACCATTGGTACACCGAAACTTAGACTTTTCTTCTCACCATTTGTCCACTGCCGTAGGCTCTCCACACAGTTTTTGCAGGCCTTATGGGGAGCCCAAGACTTGTCTTGGTCTCCCAGCTTCACACCGAAATAAGCCAAATATGCCTGCTGCAAAAGTCAGTTATATTTCTTCTTTGCTTTTCAATCATGTATTCTCCACAGATTTAACAGAATACATTCGGATTATTTTTGCAGCATCTTCGTGATGAACTCATGATGTCTTTAGAAAGCAGCGTAAAAGAGAAAAAAAATAAACCAAGTTATAACTTGGTATAGTTAAATTAAACAAAAGACACCAAACTTATTGCATTTGTTTTACACAAAGGGTATAATCACATTTTCAAGGATGTCCAATATCTCAGAAACTAGAGCCAATTCAGCAAAAGCAGTGGCAGTTTTGAAATCAGCACCCATGAATTCACTCAAACATTCTTGGCAATTCGAAAAAAAATTTTTTTTGTTGGGCTGTGTTATCAATCAAATTAAGTTGTTTGAGAATTCATTGTTTTTTTTATACTATATATCTCAAAAGTGCTTATTTTTAACACAACTGCAACTGTGTGTCAATATTTAAGTAAATAACAGTAATGGTGAATTTATTTTAGTTAATGTTAGAGGACTTTATAGTCAGCGATGCCCTTTCTACTTTATATTCTGTGATCAGAAGTATTTAATAGCTTTAATTATGTGTGGTTTATTGCTCACAATTTATTCCTAATTATAGTAATAATTTTTTTAAAATGTTTAGAATTTAAACTAAAATTTTAAAACAAAACATTAAGTAATTTACCTTTAACTTAATGATAGCATCACTAGCAGTCTTAGTATCTTCCCCTAAGAAAATATGGAAAAAAAATGGTCCCACAAGAAGTATTGCAATAACAGTTATCCCAAGTTTCACAATGAACTGTATTCTGTGTCTACGCATGTTGGTTCATCTGTTGTATATCTGTTTAAAAAAAATCAGTTCCATAATTTATTTAAAATATTTATTAATTTGCTTATGCTAACAAAATCGTGTTACAAAATGTTTCTCACAGAATTTCTTTAAATGTTTTTTTTTTCTAAGTGCCAATCTTGAGCATATATTGAATCATTATAATTTTATCTAATCATTTTAAATTTAAACAGGAAAAAATTAACAAGACAAAATCAACATAAACATAATTAATGACTTCAGTCAACAAAACTTTGGTATATATTTGTGTACGTTACCTGCGACTGAATTTTATTAGACAGTGAAAAAATATTTTATGTTAAATATAGTTAAAATCCTTGATAAATCTTTATCAACCTTTTTAATAATTTAAATATGAACATGACCTCCAATCCAAATTCTTTAAATTGTTAGTTCACCAAATATTGTGGGAATTTTTTAAATGTATTTTGGGACAGGGTAGCATCATTGAAGATCACCCCAATGCCAACTCTTAAGTTCCGAATCCAAACTTAGGGGCATGCACGATCAATGGATGTTTGTAAGCCTACCAAGTTTAAAAAAGGTAACTGAGGCGCTAGATAAAGTAAAGGCAGCTAGACATTGTACAAGTTTTACAATCACTTAAGTTATCAATTTAGCCAATTTTCTTTCTTTGCCTTCTTTTTAAAGTTTTACATTTTTCAATTTTCTGATACTTAATTTAATCGATTTAGTGATTCACATTGGAAGAAGAACTAGCTTCAAAAACATCAATGTCTGTAGTAATTATTAGCAGTGTACACAGCATTGTGCAGGAAGGCAGAGTAGTAACATTTCTAATGCCAAAAGACAATAAAACGATAGAAAGGGGTTGTTGTTTCAGGTATTATAGATGATGTTCCAAAGTGTTACTGGTGTTACTCATCAACACAATTTTACACTCACATAAAAAACTATTTGCAGAAAAAAACCCAATAAGAATTAATTTAAAAATTATAAAAAAAAAATAATCTAAAAATACAGAAGAATACAGAAAGAGTAAACACATTATATTAAAACTAGATGTGCAACTTTTAATATTGATTGTATATTTGCATTCTTTTTATGTATATTTTGAGCTCAAATTAAGTTTCTGGTCGAGTAAAGTTCCCTTAACCAATTGGGCAATCGGGGCATATGAAGTGTAGAAGTCTATAATCTTGGCATATAAAGGGATTGGGTGGTTAGCACAACAACCAGCCGCCTTTATTTCCCAAACTTAAGCCAGGTACCCATTTAAAGCTGGGTAGACTTGTGAGACAACTTCGAAACAAATTTCACATGGAAAAATTCCCATGGTTTTCACCGAGGATCAAGCACAGTACTTTCAGGACAACAGTTGAGCCATTCATCCCATTTCTGGTCTACTTTTAAAAAATGTATTATTATGACTAATAAGTTATTTGCAATCTTTGTGCACTAATTTTTGCAAGTCAACTTCAACAACTTCCTTAATCATAATAAAATCAATTTTGAAATCATTGGAATTCCTTAAAGTTATTGTAATTAGGAGACAGAAATTTAATATATTAATTTATACGAAACAGAAGGTTCTTTACAAATTTTAATGCCATATGTGACATATAAGCAATTAAATACTCGAACTGCAGTATTATGCAGTTAAACTTTTGCATTTATAAATATTATACACAGAAAATTTGCATAATTATGTCACTTGTAGACTTTTTTTCTTAAAGAACTCCAATTGATACTTGAAAGTTAGGTCATCTCCAATGAAACTGTTACATACTGCAGCAAATCATTTTGTAAAAGTACACATTTTTTAACCTTTCTTAACATTAAATCCAACACAGACTATAAAGTAGAGACTGTCCACTAAATACATACCCATGCTGATAGTAATATTTTAAAAATGTGATACTGCAGAAACAATTGTACATAGGATTCAATGGGAGTTTTTTTATTAGGAGCATTCTAGTAATTTTTAAAAATAATATTTATGTTTTTACAACTCCTTGAAAGGATGAGATGTTTATATCTTAGATCCCAAAAGCCACTAATGGGACGGTTTTGCAGTGCCATTCTTTCATCCACATCTTAGCCAATAATGCAAAGTGCCTCTCAGATACCTAAATTTTAAAGTTTTTATAGTATCATCCAGGGACACGGAGTCCATGTTGCCTGCGGTAACAAGTCTTATAAACACCTTTATAATACAGAGGAGAAACAGAAAAAAAAACAAATTTAAAAGTGGCATTCATAGCAATTTAAGTTGCATGACAATATCTATTTTGAATATATATACTAATAAAAACAATCTTTTTGCCTCCTCTCATAGAGTCAAATGATAATTAGAACTATAAGCAAAAATGTTGACGATCTGAATTCGGGTTACACTTGTATATATACGTTTGACATTCATTGGCTGAACTAAGGGAAAAAAACCACACATGAATATGTTGTATACTGATGTCCATAGTGAGACAGGCAACTATTTGTAACTGCCAACTTTCTCACCAAAGAATTATTTACAAACAGATTTTAAATATCCAGAATTATATAACAATTTACAAAATAATTTTATTATATTTCTGACTGAACAAAAAAATAAAGTTATTGATCTATTGTCTAAATAGCATTTTAGATTGATCAAAATAATTTAGAACTGATAATAAAAAATCACAGTTGGCAGCACTGCAGTAGACCAACACCCCCAGCTTACGTCAGAATGTTTGTTTAGTCTCATCACCTGTCATCCAACATTCCCCTTCTCGCCCACCCCACCCTATACCTTTCCTTTTCCGCCAGTCATCGTGTTATTTTAGCGATAACACAATGGGAGTTAACTCTTTTTAATTGCTGGCTGCCTATGTTACTGAAAGATTTTTTTTTTAAATTGTTAGAGCATAGGGATGCAAGGTTTTATTTTATTATTGTACATTGCTGTATTCTTTAAACACATTGGGTGTATTCGAATGTTGTAAAAAAGAAAACAAAAGTAAGTACGTTTCATTAAAATATTCTAGAAGTAGTGAGATTGCAAATATTTTTTTTCTGTGTATTGTAAATCCTCAAGTTTAATACTTCCTCTCAGGTAATTTAACATGTAATTATTAGGTTATTGGTAGAAGTATTGTATGTAAAAGAAAGTTTTATATCAATGATGACCGGTAACACCCTTGCAAAAGTCACGCCTCGTCCCTGGTATCATCCCCACTGCAACAGAAAGTGTGATGGCTATGTAGGCACCACATGAGACACAGAGGGAATTTACACCATGACGTAAAAGAAAAATTTTCTAGATTATTATCTGAGATCCAACCCTTGACCTGCATGTTGACAGTTGAGGATTGACTACACTACCATCCATCTCTGCTGTTTATATAAACTAAAAATAAGTAAACATATACTTATGGGCATGTCCCATTAATTACGTCTACAGCATGAGAGCAAGGGGAGAGGAGGGAAAGGGGTCTGAAAATAAAGTTTGACAGTTGTTGACATGGGTAATGTGAATATTTTTCGATGTGAAAAATGTCCTTCTTTTGGAATCTTTCTCGCTAATACAAAAACTTTATTCTTTGATCAATGACACTATTTCACTGCGTCTAAAATATTAATATGGCATATTTTATAGATAGTCTACTGGGATAGTATATAAATTAACTCCCTACGAGCTATTAAAAGCCATTAAAATTTTGAAACACGCTGAAATTAAATTTTGAAATTTCCTAAACTATCTATAATCATTTGTTTCATTGCAGATATATGAAGGATAGTGTGGTGGATGGAAAATTGCAAACAAAACTCATTGTTATATGATATTTGAGGGTTGGAGATGGGCTTTAGCTTTTGTTAAGACTCGTCATATAAGGAAAGAGACTCATTGATTTTGTTATATTAGTCAAATTAGATTTCAATTATTACAATTAGGGGGCAGAGTTTGAAGTTTGTCATTTAAGGTTATATTTGGGAAGGTTTTTTTTTTCGTTTATACTTTTTATTTCATTTTTATAAGTTTGTATTTTTAGGTGGGCCCCTGAAAGTTCAACCCTTGTTGACAGGTGGGGGAGGATATAAAAGTGCGGATATAATTAATGGACGAGCCCTGTGTCATAATTGATAGGGCCTAAATGTATAATATAATATAATTCTTGAAAAAAGTTCTTTCCATTTTTTTATTCGTCTATGTCTGAATTAAAGTCTATGACGAGTCGAGTATTATAAAATTATAATGCACATTTATGAAACGCAGTTGCTTCGAATACGACCGGGCGTGCTACGTATTTTTTTTCCGAGACACGATCAGCAAACTTTGATGACGTCAGTAAACAGAATGAATGAGAACTCTTATTTACTGCAGACGTTGATGACGTCATTTGCTGTTAATAATCGGAGATATTTTTATAATATTTTTTTTTTAAAAAATAAATACAGCTTTGAATTATATATTTTAGTTGTCAGGACATATGTCTAAGACTAAGAGTAAAGATGTGCACATGCACGGCAGTTATTCTTTATTACTTTTTTCGGGTCTGCCCAAGCCTAATAAAGTCGGACGAATAAAACAAAAAATTATGCGCTAAATTATTATCTATCGTACCCCTCCCCCAGAAAGCTTACACGCGTTAATTCGTCTTCGTCAATATTTGGTTCAATTCTCGGATATAAATGCTTCCCCATCCCCTCTATTTTCGTTTCCCAATCTTATTATTATTTAGTAAATTTGAAATATGTAGGCTACTCTGAATTTTTTAAAGTGTGCCGCAAAAATGATGGTAAGGAAAAGTTAGGTAATATTTAGGACTAGTTGTACCCTGCAAAACCTTTGCAGGAAGATAGATTATTGTAAAGCCATTGCTGAACCTAGGATTTGGGGGCCTTGCATTTTGACATTCGATACCATGACATGAGATTATGTACTTAATATTTAATTTAAAAATTAATTTTGGGGGCTCCCCTCAAGCTGGAGCCCGGCGGGACTTTTGATTTTGGACCGCCCCCCTCCTTGTTACGCCTCTGTGTTCAGCTTTGGTACATATTTTCAAAATATTTTTTTTAAGTTATGAAATATTAAAAAAACCTAATTGGTTGTTGTTTCTTTTTCTTACAACATCCTAAAGGAAACATTATTTCATTAAAAAAAATGTTAAAGAGATCTAATTAGTTACTTTTCATTAAAACAACTAAAAGGATACATTCTGAAAATAAAAACACAATAAAAAAAGTTATGTTTCTGAGAGGAATCGAACCTGGATATAGTCAGCATAAAAAGCAAACACGTCCAAACGGCTTAGCCATTGTGCCAACCGGACAAACAAGCTAAGTTACAATTTTTGCTCGTTCCCGCAAAAAGAAAATAACTTTAAATCATAAGAGTTCATTCTGTTTAGTGAAGTCATCAAAGTTTGCTGGTTGTGTCTCGAAAAAAAATATGTAACACGCCCGGTCGTATTCGAAGCCACTGCGTTTATGAAACCAAGAAATTAATTCTTAGACTTACTAACTCAATGCACTACTAATAAAAAATATTTGGTTAGTGTTGTGGTATGTCTCCGAATTTACTTACAGTAAAAAAAAAAAAAAAGCACCACACTCATATATCATTATATCTTATTATATTATAAATTATATCTTGTTATAACTGAACAAATTAACTGAAGTCTGGATTGTCTGAATGATAGTAAATGTAATAGATTTTTCGACAAATAAAAATTCACGTGTCTAAAAAGTAAAATCATCAATACTGTGATTTGGAACTGTTAAAGAGGCAGGCTAATCAATCCTATCATAAATAATTTACGCCATAGACTAGATATAAATGGTTAAGTCTATCTCTTTTTACAAAAAACGAAAGAAAAAAAATATTTACCGACTACAAAGACTTGTTTTAAATTGCATGCTTAATACAGCGTTGTAGAAGATTAAAAAAAAGTTCATTAAGAAATCTTTTACACATGACATGTAGTTTTTTTTGTGTATAAATACATTTGTCTAATTTTTTTCTTACAGTAGAGTTAAATGAAGAGTCAACAAAATAATATATAGCTCAGTGCATTGATGGACCCATTAAAAAAAACAACAACGAAACAACAAAAGATTATATATATATACTAGTTGCAAGTACCCGGCTTTGCCCGGGTTTAAAATAAGGTTTTCTGTTTACCTTCTGTTTTCTCCCTACCCCTTCTCTCCCTTCCTCTCTCTCCCTTACCCTTCATCCCTTTCTCCCTCCCTCCTTCTCCCTCCCTCTCCCTCGCTCTCTCTCCCATCTCTCTCCCTCCCACTCTCCCTCTCCCATCTCCCCTTCGTTCTCTCCCCCCTGTCCATCCCCCTCCCTCCCTCTCTCCCCTTCCTCCTTCCCTCTCTCCCTCCCTGCCCCCTCTCTCTCTCTTTATCTCTTACTCCCATTTCTCTCATCCTCTCTCCCTCTTCACCTCTCTCCCTCTTCCTCCCTCCCTCATTCCCTCTCTCCCTCCCTGCCCCCCTCACTCTTTATCTCTTTCTCTCCCTCCCTCTCTCCCACCCTCTCTCTCCCTCCCTCCCCTCTCTCTCTCCCTCCCTCTCTCCCTCCCTCCCTCCCTCTCTCTCTTTCCCTTCCTCCCTTTCTCCCTCCCTCCTTCTCCCTCCCTCTCCCTCGCTCTCTCTCCCATCTCTCTCCCTCCCACCCTCCCTCTCCCATCTCCCCTCTCCCCTTCGTTCTCTCCCCGCTTCCTCCTTCCCTCTCTCCCTCCATGCCCCCCTCACTCTTTATCTCTCTCTCCCTCCCTCTCTCCCACCTCTCTCTCTCCCTCCCTCCCTCTCTCCCTCCCTACCCCCCTCTCTCCCACCCTCTCTCCCTCCTTTCTCCCTCCCCTCCCCACCTCTCTCCCCCTTCCTCCCTCCCTCATTCCCTCTCTCTCCCTCCCTGCCCCCCGTTATTTATCGATTTGGTGAACTTTCAGCATTTTGGTAAAATTAACGCATTTAGGTATTGCGTTAAAAATTTTAATCGCAAATTTTTTTTTGACGCGTTAATTGCAAATTAACGCAGTTTAATCAGCAGCCCTAATATATATATATATATATATATATATATATATATATATATATATATATATATATATATATATACTTATTATTATGGCTTCACACTTCTTCTAAAATCCTTCTTCATTCCTTTACCTTCCTCAAACTGTCGTACACATCAGAGAGCATGAAAAAACATCAACAATTCTTTGCATCACAAAGGCACAATACAGCACCAGCGCGCAAGTTCTATTCGATCATAGGGAAATGACGTCACAGAGGAATTTTATTTATGGCGCCGTCGAGATTACTTTAATATAGTAAAATACTAAAATAAAAAAAAATAATTACAATTAAACTACCCATTGAGATGATACGAAACCTGTTCTATAACCTTCCCCATGTAATTATGTGTTTGTGTAACAAATTTCACATTATTTGGTTATCTGGATCTTGAGTTATAAGGGAACAGACAGACAGACAGACAGTCAGCAAATGCCTCTTATAGGTATAGATATATATATATATACAAGGCCTGTAGCCAGGGGGGCTAGGGGGGCTGCAGCCCCCCCCCCAAAGTAATTATAAAAATCAAATTTTATTATAAAATATACTTCTTTATCATTGCGTTCCAATTTTTTCTTATATAAAACTCTCCGCACAGCCCCCCCCCCCCCAAACAAAATTCTGTCTACGGTAATACATTTTACTGAGTAGAACAAATAAGCAGAGGGGGGTCAGACAAATTGCAGGGTGTGTGTGTGTGTGTGTGTATAGTATTAGGGTAATTCATCATTGTATGGTAAAAAAATAATTTTCTCCGATTCTAATGCATTGTGGTTCATTTTTTCCTTTTGGCAAGCAAATCAAGAAAAACTAAACTTTTTGACCCGAAGTTTCACTATATGAGATAATGCGGCAGTTCTGATGTGTCGCTTGCTTGCTTTTGCTATAAGGCCTAGTGCAATTTTAGTTCATTGTAAAATTATAAGTATACCGTGATATTTAAATTTTAGATTAGATCTAATTTTATTATTCAAGTTTGCTGGATAATAAAGTAGTTTTTGACTAACTACACATTATTAAATTGATATGGCATCTACATCAAGTGGTAATTCACAAAATGTATAGACAAGACGTATAACTGAAGTTTTGTTGATTGTCAAACGGATTCGTGTCTGTCTAGTAATGTCTTATTGACCTTGGGTCATGCTATGAAGATGGTTTTCTAAAATTACAAGGTACTGAAGAAGACTATTCGAAACTGAAGGCTGCTGTTACTACTTGGTCTACAAACAACAGCGAAAGTGAGGATGAAGGTAAAGATGACGCTGATTTTGAAATTGAAATTCCTGTTTACTACAAGAAGCTTCTGTCAGAGGGCTCGATGCCAGACAAGAAATTTCAAATCAGAATTTCAATTTAGAAGTAAATGCCCATTGGTCATTCACTGGGACGGAAATATAATGGAGGAAACTACAGATTATCCAGAGCTGCAGTCACACGTAGACAGATTAGCTGTAGTTTTAGGTTTAGCTAAAATACCAACCGTGCTATTTATACATGAAAATGCTCTTAAACGTCCTGTTTTTACAGGCTTAATTTTTGCTTGTTTGTTAATTTTACTGATATACTGTACTAATTTGAATTTAGACATTATCTTATGTCATAATATCGTATGTCAAATTGCAGGGGCCCACAAATATGCCAAGCCCCCCGGGCCCCCAAATCCCTAGGAACGCCTCTGGGGTAAAGATCGTTGTCTATGGTAACGAACTAGGTCTAGAAAGAGAGAGGGAGAAAAAGAGAGAGAGCGCAACGATTAACGTTGGATATCACGTAGAGTATAAACGAAGAACAATCAGAACAGCTAAAGACAAACTTCTACATGTGCTTGATTAGTGTTACAAAGAATCAGTGTCCCAAAGTTTCTAGTTTGAGCATTGTATTTACAAGAATATAGATTAAACATTGTAATTTCAAGAATATGGATCATAGGGTCAGGGATGAGTTAATTAATTAAAGGGAGAAAGGAGGAGAACAGAGAGGTACAGAACAGACATGCAGTTCGACAAAATAGGCAGCACACAGGATAGAGTAGTGATATTTCGGTGAATATGTATCTTGCAGTGTATAGTTTCATTCTTCTTATATTTTGAAATTATATTTTGCGTAGTCGTCAAATAAAGTATATGAATCGGACTTGGCAGTTTAGCTACACCATCGTCTCTCGAGACGGACGGATGCCGACGACGACGATAATGTTTAACTGTTAATATTTATGTTGGTTGCAAATGTTGCCCTTATTGCACTCAATGTCTTTTTGCACTTATTGACATTAATATTAATAATGAACGGAAAGCTCAGAGAAAAGAGAGATCAGAGAGATTATTGCAAAAAGTGAAAAATGACCAGGAAACTCTAAAAGTTCTCAAATGTCCAGCACGTTATTGCAATTTTCTTCTGACAGCAGTTCAGATGAAAGGGTCACTGAAGAAAATGAACACTAAGAAGAATTTTTTATTAGTGCATCACAGAAACGAAGAAAATGTGCAGAAACTGCTTCAACAAAGTCTGTTCTGTCCAAAGAAGTTGCTGCAGCATTAGATAGATCACAAGTTAGTGATCGTACAGCAGTCCATTTACTAGCTGCTACAGCTCATTCTCTTGGTCACGATGTTAGTAGGTACCACAAACTGGCTGAAAATCGTGGTTTTGCGTCACTGTAGTCAATATTTGGATAGTTTTAACTTAATGATTTCTCTACTTAAAACTGATCAAATCTCATAAACAATTATATCATTTTAAACTATTTTGTAAGCCCTACAATAATATGTAAATTTTAATTACGTAGATTTAGAACAAAAGGTTACATTTTTAAAATGAAAACCATCACCGAAGTCACTTTTTACCGGCCGACGCGCGATCTAATTTGACTATCCTAATTTCAATCTCCGTGCGATTCTGGGCCATTCGTCCTACAGTAATGTCAAATATATCAATGTGTGCGAAAATGAATGCCCTTTACAACCATACTAAACATTTAATTAAATTATATTTAACAATATTTTTAATATAAAAAAATCATAATAAAAAGTAAATTATTTTGTGATTTTTTAATTTTGTAGGTTTTTCTTTAGTATCATTAGAAAGCCCGTCCATTTTGCTTTTAAAATGTTATAATAAAACTTAATTTGTAAGCATGGCCCAAAAGCGCAGAGCGCTAAGAAATAGCATATAACACACATTTTTCACCCATTCTTGCACGACCGTGAAAATGGCCGACAATCAAGTTAGCAACGCTACACCAGTCACAATGAATTGAACTTTATTGGGACTTAAACACCTAGTTGGTAAGTAAAAACGATAAAAACTTGTAGATAAATAGTTACATTATTTGTTCCTTACTCTTTTAGCTTTATATTTCTTTGGGAATGTTTATTGTTGTAGTTATAATAACTTTAATATGATAAACCTCGAGGCCATTTTGATGCTTTCGTACATTGAACGATACCCCTCATGTTTGCGGACACTTCTATTTTTTTCTGGCTATTTTTTTAGAGAGATAATAATATTTTCTAAGAGATAACATATTAAAAATTGACTAGTATATATTTTTTACCGTTGTTAGATAGTTTTATTGTCTCAAATTTAAACAAATATAACAGGTCACGTGGTCGATAATTGGTTGTCAATGTAAACATATAGTAGATTGTAGGCCGACCGAATTAACATAGCTATTATTGAATGGATATTTTTTCAATTATTGTTGTAATATAACTGTGTATGTTTAGTATATGCATAAATTCACTATTATTTAAATTAGAATCATTTTTAAATGTCATAATTATCCTTATCAGACGGTGTACAACTCAATACTTTATAGAAGGTTTCTGTGCTAGTTGGAGGGATACCTTTATTGCCTTGTCTACTAGACTAGTAATACATGACTTCTTCAACTCTGGTTTTGAAAGAGGAAAATGGCAAGTCATGGACTCATGTAACTGTTACGCCTGTATTTTTTTTATTAAAATATTTCTTAGCCACTCATGCGTTTGTATTATTATTAAGTATCTTATTATTAATATTAGTTCAGTTTGAGTATTATTGACGTTTGAACATCTTTTAGCTTTAATTAAACATGGTTCTCACAAATCCAAAAAAAAAAAAAGAACTGGTAATCAAGTTAAGTAACACATAGAAAAGACTTTTATGTGTTTAAATACCATATCAGCAGTATATTATGTAACTTATTTGGACCAATTTTGAATGTGGGTTATATATTTTAAAGCCTTGCAACTTTTAGAGTGAATAAGAGAAATATACACAGTCCCCTGAAGGAGTCTGTTCTTTCAAAACTACAGAGATTAACTAATGAACTTTTCATTCATTTTTTTTATTTATTATATTAAGTAAACAACAGACTTTCAAACTCTTGATAAACAAATAATAACAGAGAAATAGATGAAAACATAATAAAACATTTAAAACAAATAAAACTTTTAATGGTAGGGTCAGCCCCGTAGCCAGGGGTGGTTGTGGGGCCGGCACCCCCCCGGTTAGGAGTGGAGTGCCCCCCCGCTTAAAAAAGAAGAAAAAGAGGAAAAAATATAGAAAAAGTAAAGGTGCCCCCTTGCTGGGTATTGGTGCCTCCCTGCTTACTTTGACCTGGCTACGGGCCTGGGTAGGGTCAATAATTGGAAAAAATGTCCTTGATGAAATAGTAGTACTATATCAAGAAGAAATTAGAGTTAAAATCACTAAATGATCAACAAAACAGTACATTATCTCTAAGTAAGCATGAATTGAAACTTAAAAGTAAAATTACTTAAATTTCGAAAGTTGCACTTATTTAGGTGAGCTCCTGTAGTGGTAAAATGCGTAAATTATTTGTTAGCGTTCCATGACTTATGAAATAATTAGAATATAATTGAAATGTATGCATCTAATGTTACGGTTACTATTGTTACTAATATAACTTTTCAAATAATACTTAATAGTGGATTTTTCCCTAATGAAAAGTATTTTTATTGATTTTTTTACATGCATGGGTTTATCCGTCCCTGTACTGTATATATAAAAGTAATTGGTCTAACGACTATTTTATAGTTAAGAACTATGTATATCCTACATTTTCATATATAAATGTTGAATATATACATAACAGTTCTTTTTTTGTGAATTTTTGAAAATGACAAATTTTCTTGTTTTTTATTACCCCACCTATTTCTAACCTTTATTATATTAATCATAAATAATCTTAAGATATTATGACTAATTGAATGTATAGAGCTTAAGTTACCCTACATATTGATGTAATTAGTTCTTATGTGTGTTGATTACAAATTTTATTATGATTTTTTGAAATGTCACGAATTTTGAAAATTTATCTCCCTTTTTATTTTTTCTAAAAAATGATGAAAACCCATTTTCAGTGCTATAAATTTTAATGATATTATAATTTTACACCTTTGAAAAAAATTGAGTTTATTCTATGTATATTTGTGTTTGTATTGAATGTAAATGATTTGGTGTACATGAAATACTTTTGCAGATAACGCTTGGCAAAAATGGCACTTTTGAAGGTGTTGTGAAAAAATGAAAAAGTCACATTTTCAAAAATTTATATCTCTCAAACTATTTGAGCTATAGTAATAAATTTGATGTCCACCATCTTAGATTCTCGAGTTCTTGCAATATTCATGTTGAAAAAAGCTGTATACCCATTTTAAAAAATCAGTTTGTGGTACCTAATGTTAGTGACATGACATTAAGTCAAAGTACTGTACAGCGTGTGAGAGCTGAGATTAGGAAAAAAACAGCACATGAAGTTAAAGAATTGTTTGATTCACAAGTACCATTAACTGTACATTGGGATGGAAAATTGCTTCCAGATCTCACAGCCAGGGAGAATGTTGAGAGATTGCCAGTGATTGTAACATGACTGCAAATAGAGTGTTTGCTAGGTGTACCAAAATTGGCTTTAGGGACAGGTGACAGTCAAGCTCAAGCTGTAGTTGAATATCCGAAGGACTGGGAAATTTGTGAAAAAGTAGTAGCATTAAGTTTTGACACAACAGCAAGTAACATTGGGGATTCCAAAGGGGCATGTGTTTTAATTGAAAAGCTGCTTGAAAAACGTCTTATTCATCTTGCTTGCCGCCACCATATGATGGAAATTGTTCTGGAAAAAGTGTTCACCGCATTGAAGATAATTAGGCCCTCATCTGGACCTGATATTTCACTTTTCAAACGATTTAAAGAGCAGTGACATTTTATGGAGAAGGGATCCTATGATAATGCAGATGGGATGACTCAAGTAGACCTTTTCAAAGATAGCACATTGCAGTTTGCAAATGACAATCTTCAAATTCGTCACCCGCGAGATGATTACAGAGAATTTTGGGAACTGGCTGTGTTATTGGAGGAACACCATCACGTGGGATTCATTTCCATGCTCCAGGAGCTGTACACAGAGCACGTTGGATGGCAAGAATAATTTATTGCTACAAGATGTGGATGTTTAAGAAGCAGTTTAAGCTGAAGCCTTTTGAAGAACAAGGACTGTTTCAGTTCCTCTGTTTTGTTTCCAGTACTTATATGAAACTGTGTTTTTAAGCTCCACAGCTAGCAAGGGTGCCATCAAATGACCTACAATTTCTGAAGGATTTAGAAAAATATAACTCTGTTAATTCAGTTATTGGAAAAACAGCAAAAAAAAAGAGCTTTCAGTCAACATTTATGGTATCTAAGTGAAATTACAGTGGGCCTGGCTTTTTTTTTTTTTGATGAAAATATTGATCCCAAGCAAAAGGTTCAGATGCTTAAAAATATGCAAGAAAAACCCGGATCTACAAATCGAGCTCAGCGTCTTGATTTCAATGGATTCTACGTAGACCAGCCCATCAGCTTCTTTGTTACAAATAATACAAAGGCATTTTTCTCCATTCTCGGTTTGCCACATTCATTCCTGGAGATGTCCCATGAAACATGCAGCAGCAACAATGAATACAAACATGCAGAAAAGGTAACCAATTTGAAAGTTGTTAATGACACAGCCGAAAGAGGAGTGAAACTGATTCAGGATTTCAATGAAGTTTTATGCAGAAAAGAATACCAGAAGCAATTATTACTTCAGGTGGCGCAATAACACCGACAATTATATCCGGATGCTAAGAACACCACAGTGATTACTGGACTAGCAAAAAGCAGTCAGTGAATATGACATCCATAAATAGTAAACACTTTGCTTTGTTGCATTTTATTATTTTATTTGTTTTGAGGTTGTTATTTCATGTTTAACACTAAACAATTAAAATAAACCATTAAATTACTATTTAGTACCAAATCAATGTTTTCATTGTCTTTGTGCAACCCCTAAATATTTTAAGATTGTATTAATTTTTTCAGAAAACACTTTTTTTTTCTGGCAGAATACAATGCAAGCCTTAAATTTAGAAAAATCGAAAAAAAAAATTTTTGGGCCACCCTAATATATATATATATACAGTGGCGGCGGGACGAAATAATTTAAGGGGGGCAAGCCAAAATCAAGGGGGGGGGGCGCCGCTCCCCCCTTGAAAATTTAAGGGGGGGGCAAGACAAAATATGACCGAAAGACAAATTTTACCCCCTTAATTCAATAATAGAATATAGTTATTCTGTAGCAAGTATTTAATCGATATTATTAAAAGATAATATATTAAAAAATAAAAATGAACATTGAGCACTTCTGTCGTCAATTGATTAATTACTGAAATGAATGTTAGTTATGTTACTATTTAATTTTTAGCTAAAGTGAGCAAATTCGGCAGTCTGACAGGATTATTAATCATTGTAAACATTGCAGCTTTATGTGACAACTACAAATATAACAGTAAGTAGAACTATCTCTTGTTTTTTTATGCATACGCATAATATCAGTTTCAAACATTCCTGTATTATTTATTTCTGATATTTTATATTTTATAATAATTACATCTGCACAGAGAAAATAAAATTTATGACATTCTGAAATTTAGATCAGTTACAATTAAGCAAATTAATTATAATTTCTTTCAAATATTAAATTTAAGAAATAAATAAAATAATTATGAAAATAATACATATAAACTAAAATGAAAAAGTTAAAAAAGTTAAAATTTTAGGTGGGGGAGGCAAACTGGAAATTCAAGGGGGGCGCCGCCACCTGCCCCCTGCTCCGCAGCCAGTGTATATATATATATATATATATATATATATATATATATATATATATATATCAATATTATCAATTTCAACTGCGTGCCTACAAGCCGGTCTGGGGAACTTACATTGATATAAGATTTGGAGTCTTATCCTTGCTTCTGCACATTCGGGCTAATATTTCCTCAATATCATTTGGTGTGGCGCCGTAAGAATGTTTTACATTGGAAAAAAAATCTCAGAAAAAATCTTTGTGAAATTGAGATCTTGTTGCATTAGGTGCTCGCCCCAAGCACCCGTCCTTAAATCTGTCCCTGGATACTTTCAGTTGTTGTGTATTAGTTTATGATAATATTATATGGGGCGGTGCGAGCTGTGTTGGGTCAGTTATCGTGTTGAAGGGCACAGCGTGTTTTGATAGTTAAGAGAGTTCATGGTAGGAGACCGTGACTAGTTAACGAGGGTAACGTTCAGTTGTCCATGGGATGGGACCGTGGCCAGTCGAGAAGAATAACGGCCAGTAGCAGCGTGTAGAGTTGAGCTGTGGATGACCACAGTAGTATTCTGGACTCTATGAATTTTGTTATGATTCTGTTTTATTGATGTGATGGATTAAACTTGTATATATATGTTATATATGAAGAGTTCGCTGTTGTGCCTTAGTGTGTGAGTGTTTTCCCAAGAGTCTGAGGACTGATTTATAAGAAGTATTGACTTAAGGAGATAACTTAGGGCCCCTACAAGATCCTTATACACGACACAGCGGAAAAGCGCTGGTAGCTGTTTCTTTGTTGTTGTTTTCATGTTTTATAAGTTTATTCTCTCACAATCAGAGACCAAATAAAAATGTCTATTTATTTTAACGCAAAGTGTGTGCGTCAGCCATGTTTAGTCATTTTTATAAAGAAGAGAAATTTATCATTTTTGTCAATGTCGTTGAGAGAGAATTTGACCTTTTATAAGTTGTTATCATTGAGCCCATTTCTTACCAACAACTATTGCCATCGAACTAGTTTCAGTGAATTAATGACACGTAATTGTCTAGTGATCGTGGCTTTTCAATTACGTACAGCTATTTTAATGTGGGTAAAATTTTTAAATTGTAATAGTGTGGAGACTATTTACTCGGATTTAGCGGAATTGAAACGTGTTCTAAGTATAATAAATAAGTATTCCAGAAAGTGACCAAAGATAGGCTACATATGTTATCATCCCATTGGTTCAACCAACACATAATGCAATAAGGGCATGTTGTAAATGTTTTCTTAACCAATGTAGTATTTAAAATGTTAAATAATTATATATTGACTTCATTATAGACACGCTTTGTTTAATACTTTATTGTTGTCTTATTACATCGCTAGATGAAACTCTCAACGATTATTATTAGATTTTATAATTAGTTATTGTCTAAAATTCCTATTGCGGACACTGGTCCTTCCAGCCGTAGTCATCACAGTTAACTCTCTTGAGATAGTTCGTCAGAGGTTTGAAATACTCAAGCAAAGGCTCAGCAAGCATTTTGTCTTGTCCAGTCAAATTACGCATGACCTCCCTCCAATGTACGGAGGAGCCAAGTTTGAGCATGTCACTAGCAAATAGAAAAAAAAAATATTTAAACCTATTTTACCGACCACGTTACAACTGGAATATTTGCAACATAAAACTACAGAAGATTACTTACATTCTTATTGTTAATGACAGTCAAGCTAATTAGTTAATGTTAATTTTTTTGGGGAATATTACCTTAGTTTTCGACCAGCTACTGTACTGTTATAAATGTCACATCTATGCAATGGGCCCGTGTAGCCTATTTCTTGACATAAAGCTTTATGGAACTGAAACTGGATAATATAACTTAAAAAGTATCTGTTGAATGGTAACAATTATAAAAATATTAGAATTAGAAAATTAAGTTCACAGATACTAGAACACAATTAAAATACATTATAGAGCGATGTTCACAATTTAATAACTTATAAAACTATGTTCACACATTGAAATACGTTATAAAACTATGTTCACACATTTAAATAGGTTATAAAATTATGTTCACACATTTAAATATGTTATAAAACTATGTTCACACATTTAATAACTTATAAAACTATGTTCACACATTTAATAACTTATAAAACTATGTTTACACATTTAAATGAAGGGATTGTATGGTCAGCACAACACCCAGCCGCCTTTTAAGTCAGGTACCCATTTAAAGCTGGGTGGACTTGTGGGACTTTAAACCAACTTTCATTCGCAACTGGACGAATCCCCATGTTTCTCATCGAGTATCAAACCAACAGATATTATAACATTTTCAAAAACGTTACAAAACTATGATCACTAGGGTTATGACTTTTTAACTTTGTTGTAAAGTAATTTTCTGTGTCATAAATCGATGAACTTATGCTCAAAAAAATGAAAATGGGTATTCTGAATTCTGGGTATGCTGAATAATTTTAAAAAAAGGTCACCCACAACATGACATTTTTAAAATGGTATATAACCAGTGATGGGCAACATATTAACTAATCAGTTGCTAACTAATAGTTTAACTACTTTTTTTTAGTTAGGTGAAAAGGTTAACTAAAAACAAATTAGTTGCCTACTAAAAAGTTTAACTAAAAATTTTTAGTTAGAACTTCGAATGGCGAATATTTAGTTGCCAATATATTTTTCAACTTTTTGTTAGTTCCCAGTCGATCTATTTAGTGATGGATATACTATGTTATTTAACTTACGTATCAATTAATCACGCATTGTTTTAAATGGAAATAATTTTATAGGCTACAGTCTGATCGCTGTGAGAATATTTTTGTATCATTTTTATTATTTATTTCACAATTAGATTCATTTATTATTGTTGCCTTATAGTAATATATTCAAGTATTATCTTCAATCATATTGTCCTAAAAAAAAGTGCTTCCACTGCTGAAAAAATCAAGACGATCTGGATGAAGAAACTCGCACGATATGATGAGTCACATAGGAAAAGAAGAATTGTTCCACTACAAGAACAATCACTGGAATATAATAGCTGGATACTACTCAAGAACACATAAAGCAAATTGAGAAAGAAGTAACAAGTTTTTGGCAAAAGAAATTAAATTTTCTACATTTATCCATTCAAGTCGTACAGGCAAAACTGAATCAAGTGCGTAAGACATATAATAAATGTGTAAAACATGAAAATACGATCCATTGAATGAAGTTTTTGACATCACAAAAAAAAAAAAAGAATGACTCTGCACTGAGGACAAAAGATTGTATCATCTTCAAAGTGAAAGCAAAGGACAGGTCGTGTATACAACTGGGAAGGCTGCTAGTTAAAAAATATCCATCCATCCAAACGAAGAAAAATGTCTTGAAGCCTACTCCAACAACAGTAACGGTAACAGCAACAACGTCAACTTGCGAAATTAGGAAGAATATCAAGAGTCTGAAGATTCAGAGAAACAGTTCACAAGTACCAGCAAGAACTACAGCAAAACTAAAACTGAAACCAAATTAGTAACATCTTCAAAGTTATCAACCAGCAAAGCAGCAACCATTCGTCGACAGTTATCTCAAGATGGGATCGACATTCAGACAACATTCACAGTCTGGTATATTCAGATCAACTATTAAAGAGCTGTTAAACATAAAGAAGAAATGACGAAAAGACTACACTTAGATAGTTGGACACTGCACTTTGATGGTAAAAGTATTAGTCACCAAGAATATCAAGTGTTATTGTTGAAGAATAAACAAGAAGTTACCAGCACTAGATCTACTAGAAGGAAAAGCAGATACTGTTGTTAAAGGTAAAACAGCTATTCACAATGAATACAATTTATGGAAGAGTTATAGATGATTGTAGCAGACACTACGAATGTAAACACTGGAAGAAGGAAGAAATATTGTCACTCAGTTACAAAGACGTTTAACTTTAAAAAAAAATGAAGAACCAGAATTCATTGGTTGTCAACATCATGTTCTTGACAGAATCCTTCGAGCAATAATAGTAAAAACTTGGAGAAAACAACATGTCGTCCTATAGCGAATATCCGTTAACGTTGTAAAGAACTACGAACAGCTCAGGAAGAATCTCAAGAATGGTAAAGAAGTGATTACTGAAACAGCAGGATGTCGTGATGATATGAAATGTCTATTTCTTTCAACTCGGGTATTTCGATTTTTTGAAGAATCTGAAGTATTTCCTAAAGTGAAGTTTCAGAAAATACCTAAATTAAATAATGCAAGATGGAATTCTCGAGCAATACTAGCTCTTTTGGCATTTATTCTCCTACCAGAGAGAAGAGACTCACTACTCAACATTCATCTCTTACAGATGGGCGGACCATTGGTTTACTGACCACATGTACAATGTAGGTGATTATCGGAAGCTATGTAACAACTTGCACGGTCACGAAAAAGCGTTTTACTCTTTGAAAATATTTTGGAATCAGCAACTATTAAGACTGGAAATCCCAGAACAAATCAGTGTGCAGAACGAGCAATCAAGTCTCTTAAAGAACCTTTTGACATCTGTAAAAAGAAAGAGAACCTCTAGCTTAGATTTATTTTGTCTAACAAACCATGATAAATTGTATATTACGCTACACAACATTTTTTTTTCGATATATACAGTAGCTTTTCCTACTTATAGAATTGTTATTTACGTTTGTAATTTTATATTTATTTGTAAATTAGAGTGTTAAGATGTAACAATCTATATATATAATTCTCTTCTTCAATCAACCTTGCGGGACAACGGCAGCTGCAAGACGCAATTCTATATATTTAGATAGATTTGTCGCGTTTGTGGAATTCCCGAATACGTCAAAACAACCAAGACCCGTTCAACAACGTTCGACAACTCGCATTGTTTTCTGATTTCTTTTATAAAACCAAATTATTTTAATTTCTAATATGACATTTTTTCCTTTTATTTAGTAAAATATATTTAGCAATACGAGAACAATGGTGGTTGTACAATAGTATTTCATGTCTAGACAGTTCCAGTAATTTTAAAAACATTATTATTTGGTCTTTTTTATGTGTGCTCTAAGAAACTATTTCATCTATTACCGTCGCGGTAAATTATGTAGCCGTTTAACTGCGGAAAATGAGGGAACGCTGTACATAAAATAACATTAGCATGTCAACTATATAACACATTTATTAATACATTATGTGTGAAGAATAAAGCAATATTGAACTAATTTTCAATTTTAGAATTAAAAAAAAATGTGTAAAAATATAGATAAGATGTGAGCATGCTATGGAGGCCGGCTGGAAATGGACAAACCAAACTGGTAAATGGAGAAACTTTTCATCTGCTCTGGGCCTGAAGAAGAACATGTACAGGGAGTTGGACTGCTCATGACACCAGATGCAGCCAAGGCACTGATAGAGTGGGAGCCTGTCTCTGCAAGGATACTGATAGCACGATTCAAGTCAAAGGGAAGAAACGTCACCATCATACAGTGTTACGCCCCTACCAATACGGCAGATGAAGAAGAGAAAAACAACTTCTACAGTGCCTTACAAAATACCATTGACAAAGTGCACAGAAGAGACCTCAAGATACTGATGGGGGACCTGAACGCCAAAGTAGCAAACGACAACACTAATAAAGAGCTCATCATGGGCAAACATGGCATCGGAGATATGAACAACAACGGAGAACTGTTCACGGATTTCTGCGCTTTCAATGACCTAGTCATTGAAGGCACCATCTTCCCTCACAAAAACATCCACAAGAAGACCTGGATATCCCCTGATGGAAAAACTAAGAACCAGATAGACCACATTGCCATTGGCCGCAAGTGGAGGAGAAGCCTTCTGGATGTGAGGGTGAAACGAGGAGCAGACGCTGCATCGGACCATCACTTAGTGCAGGCTACCGTGAAGCTGAAACTGAGAGCCCACAAGGACAAAGCACAGAGACCCTCCTTCAAGTACAACGTCCAGAGCATAAAAGACACCAGAAAAACCACAGAGTACCAATGCAGCCTGAAAAACCGCTTTGAGGCACTAGCTGACTTGGCTGAGAAAACAATAGAGGAACACTGGCAGGAGATTAAAAAGAGCTGGACAGATACCTGCAAAGAAGTTCTGGGAAAGAAGACAAAAAAGCGCAAGGAGTGGCTGACCGCAAGCACCTGGGACCCCGTGGAGGAGAGGAAAACATTGAAAGAGAGGATCAACCACAGTCATGACCAACAGGAGAAAAGAGACCTGCAGGCAAAGTACTCGGAAATAAACAAGAAAGTGAAGAAAAGCGCCAGAGCAGACAAGAGGAAATTCATCCACGACCTAACGGAGGAGGCAGAAACAGCAGCAGGCAAGAGAGATATGAAGAGGCTGTACGAAATTACCAGGACCCTGGCAGGCAAGAACACGCAGCAAATGTGCTCTGTGAAAGACAAAGACGGGAAAACCATCACAACTGAAAGTCAGGAGAGAGAACGTTGGGCCCAGCATTTCACAGAAATTCTGAACAGACCCCCACCAAAACAACCCCCTACTATACCACCAGCAGACAGTCTTCTAGATGTCAACACCAACCCACCCACTAAAGTGGAGATCACTAAGGCGGTGAAGAATATCAAATCAGGCAAAGCCGCAGGTCCAGACGGCATACCACCAGAAGCCCTGAAAGCCGTTGTCCCCACAACAACAAACATGCTTCTCCCTCTGCTCCAGAAAGTCTGGACGCAAGAACAAGTACCTGCTGAATGGAGACAAGGGCACCTCGTCAAGCTCCCGAAGAAAGGTGACCTATCCAGCTGTAACAACTGGCGAGGCATCATGCTCCTGTCTGTTCCCAGCAAGATCTTGACGCGCATCATGCTAGAGAGACTGAAGGAGGCTTTAGACAAAAGACTAAGAAACGAACAGGCAGGCTTTCGGCAGGACAAGTCGTGCACCGACCACATTGCCACCCTGCGCATCATTATAGAGCAGTCCCTTGAATGGCAGTCTCCACTCTACTCAATCTTCGTGGACTTCGAGAAGGCCTTCGACAGCGTGGACCGGGATGTTGTCTGGAACCTCATGGCACACTACGGGATCCCACCCAAGTTCATCGCCATCATCCAACAAATGTACGCCAGTTCCACATGCCAGGTTATCCACAAAGGCAAGCTGACGGAGCCTTTTGAGGTCAGGACCGGAGTGAGGCAGGGCTGCTTGTTGTCGCCGACCATCTTCCTTCTGGTAGTGGACTGGATCATGAAGAAGTCCACTGAGAATGCAAACACAGGAATTCGATGGACCTTCACCAAGCAGCTTGAAGACCTCGACTTCGCAGATGACGTCAGCCTACTGTCACACCGGCAACAATATGCACAACAGAAACTGAATAGGCTCGCAGACGAAGCAAACAAAGTTGGGCTCAACATCAACACCAAAAAGACAGAAACCATACGGATAAACAACAAGCAACAAGATCCAATCCAACTACAAGGATCCAACATCGGTGAAGTGGACAAGTTTGTCTACCTGGGCAGTGTGGTGAGCAAGGATGGAGGAGCAGACGAAGACATCAGAAGCCGCATCAACAAAGCGAGGCACACCTTCAATACCTTGCGTCCCATCTGGAACTCTACCGCACTTTCTGGGCGGACAAAAGTCCGCATCTTCAACACCAACGTGAAAGCAGTGCTACTATATGGTTCAGAAGCCTGGAGACTGACCAAGACAACCACCACAAAACTGCAGGTGTTCATTAACAGATGCCTCCGCAATATCTTACGTATCAGATGGCCAGAAAAAACTCCAATACCGCCCTGTGGGAAAGAACAAAGCAGACCCCCATAGACCAAGAGATCCGGAAGAGAAAATGGGGCTGGATAGGCCACACTCTGCGCAAGAGCCCAGAAAATGTCACAAGGCAGGCGCTAGAGTGGAACCCGCAGGGAAAGAGAAGAGCAGGCAGGCCAAAGGAGACATGGAGACGCTGCACTGAGCGAGAGATGAAGGCAGCTGGATGGTCGTGGGCTCAGCTGAAGAGAGACGCCCAAAATAGAATTCGCTGGAAGAGCGTTGTTGAGGCCCTATGCTCCCACGCGGAGCCAGAGGCTTAAGTCAAAGTCAAGTATGGAGGCCGGCGCAAACATTAGGCTACAAAGTGGGCCAAGAGAACACATTCAACGCTGAAGTGTAGACAAAATATTGGATATGGTGAAATCTTTTGTTTTGATTTCTTTGTGCTGCTGTTTTGGGGAAAATCCTGATTTAGAAATTTTTAAATATGTATGGCGCATTACAAACAAATGTTAACTGTTTCAGAATATTACAAAAAATTAACTAACATCTATCTGTACTGAATAGTGTAGGATGAAAGTTATACTAAAAGAATCTTAAGCTGTGTTGACCAAGTCTAAAAAAATAATATGGAGACCGGTATGACTGAAATAAATAAAATGTTATATCAAAATAACACTATAGTGGGCTGGGGGAAGAGGTGGATTGAGGCAGACACAAAAAGCCATTAAAATATATCAAACCAATAAAGAGAAAATTGAGTCTGGAATCTCATCGAGAATCAAGGCATCCAAAGAATTTACTAATAATCTGTAAACAATAAAATAAAAAAAAACAAGTTGCTGGAAGGTACCAGATAGGGACAATAAATTATGCACATTACCATGTATGTCAGCCTGTTATTTTGTTTGATTTCTTATTTAAAAAATAATTACAGTAATTATATCGATTGATAAGGCGGCGTATGCTAAACCGCGGGATGACTAGTAAACTGTTAAATGCTTAAAAACTACATAATAAATCTCTATTTAAAACTACATAATAAATCTCTATTTAAAACTACATAATAAATCTCTATTTAAAAAAAAAGAATTAAAAAAAAATAACGATCATAAAATCGTTTGATATTGTGTCCATACGCATATTTGTTAAATTCGAATTTTTGGTTTGTAAGTAACCTTTTTCAACAAGAAACTCGAAATAAATTTGTTTTTCATTACTTTTGAACAAATATTCATCAATTTACGACCCAGGAACATGGGATCACAAAAAGTCATAGCCCTATTGAACACAGATATTAGAATAGATTAAAAATTAATTGTAGCTGTGAATATTAGAGTTCCTCACTGCATGGCGTTTTTCTAATCCCATGCTACATATGTATGATCCCATGCTACATATCTATGATCCCATGCTACATATATATGATCCCATGCTACATATCTATAGTCCCATGCAACATATCTATAATCCCATGCTACATATCTATAATCCCATGCAACATATCTATAATCCAATGCTACATATCTATAATCCCATGCTACATATCTATATAAAGATGCACGTCTAATTGTATATTTATACTTTTTCTTTGCTATCTATATTTTTTATTTAATGTATACTTTCACTAAACAATATATACTTTTTCTGGTTAAATATATTGCGCTATAGTGAAGAATATTTGTTTAATATATATTTACTTTTGTTACTGATTCCTTATAAAATCAATGTATACTTATAATCAAAAGAGGGAAAAATGTATTGAATGCAGTACTTGGTGAAAAATAAAAACAAGCATCTTAAGCCTGTTCCATTCTGGACACAGGACGTGTTAGCGCATTTTCGTGTTATGTATCAGTACGTATGCTATCTTTCAGTAAATATTTGTAACTTATGGAAATGTTTATAAATTCAATTGTGTAATGCATATATCTGAAAAAAGATATTAAAAAGACGTTTCTTTATATTTGAAAAAAAATGTTCTCTTAAATCTAACTACAAGTGGTTTGTGGTCACTGAAATAGGACTCATAATTGAAAACATTCTAAATTGTAGTCATTTATTCGTCCGAAAACTCCGTTAATTGTTGCACAGCTCTGATACTTTCAATTGAACCCAGAACACAAGCTTACTATTTCATTTGATGAGTTTCTTAATAAATAAAATTAAATATATATGGCGAATAGGTCACAATCTTGCCTAAATCAAGGGAAATTGTTGGTGCTAAATATTAGGGAGCGACCGATAATCGGATCGGTATCGGTATCGGACCGATATTGGCACTATCGGTTAATATCGGATCGACCTATTTTTGTAAGGAGCGACCGATAGTCGAACCGATATTGGCACTATGGGTTAACTATCAGACCGGCCGTTTTTTGACTTCCGATACATTTTTTTTTCACAACAGAGTTGCAGAAAAAAAATCAGTAAATAACCCAATTCTATAACCAGATTAGATAAGATTTAAAAAAAAAGGAAAAAAAAACCCGTACACAGAAATTGTCACGTCCACAAAAATTGCATCAGCGATATGACCTTGAAACAATAGGATTGGCATTTTTAATTCTAAGGTATGACCTTGAATGATACAATTAGTGAACATCTGTGTGTATTTTTTTTTGGGATGGGAAGTTGGGGGGGGGGACAAGACTTACGTGTGGGCGAAGTGTTACGAAATATGACAGGGAAGGGGTGAGCATGGGTTGACATACGTCATTAGCTTTAGCACAAGAAAAACACATGTTTGGCATTGTTGTTGATTAAAAAATATCGGTATCGGTATCTGTATCGGTAAAAATGCTGGGGAAAAATATCGGTATCGGACTATCGGTAAAAAGGCATATCGGTCGCTCCCTACTAAATATAGTACACAGTAACGAAATTTGGCACAAATTTTAGACTACTTTCCGAAAAGCTATAGCTCTGATACTTTCAATATAGCTCAGAACCAAATGACAATGCAATATTCTTACTCATTATGATTTGATGAGTTTATAAGTATTTTTCAAAAATAAAATTATTGTGGCTGAAGAAAAAAATACTTTACTGCGCCTGAACACATGTGACGTCAATGCTCTCCGATACGTTCTAGCAGACCTTCATATAGTTAGTTAATTGGGTCAGTCTTTAACTCTTCGCATGAAAAAAAGTTATTTTCTCTCAAATCTAACTACAAGTGGTTTGGGTCACTAAAATAGGACTCATAATTGAAACATTCTAAATTGTAGTAATTTAATCGTCCGAAAACTCCGTCAATTGTTGTTTGATAAATTGTTGTTGCCAATCTTGGTGAAACTACGTGCTGCAGTATTTTACACTAAATGAATGGGTTATTGAACGTATAAGGTGTAGACTGGGGCCATGAAAATGACATAATTATTAATATAGCTTATATAGTAAAAACGGTAAAAACACTGATGCCCATCCCTCAGAGGTCAGATCGCGAAATTGACTTTTGATGCACACATGGCAGGCCAAGGCCTACAAAATAATATATACATCATGGGTTTATGACTTATGGCTGCTAATATCAAGGGTGATGACAGACAGACAAAACGGGGACAATAGCGCATTTTTTCTTGAAAATGCGCTAAAAATATAAACACATTTATCCTACAGTGTATAATTAAATCGACTGGTAATATTTGTGCACATATTATGCAACTATAAAGTTTGATACAAGTTTGATATATCGGTACCATTGCAGCGTTTTCCTATCTTTGCTATTCAATATCTGGAAGTTGCCGCTCTAAATTATAACCAAACTGACCGGCTGTCTAGACACCCACTAACACAGTGGTCCCCAACCCTCGGCCACGAACCGGTCCGTGGATCAAGTGACAGTGGGTCGCCCAAGAAACATTAAATTATATCCTTTTTATTTATTGTAGTGTATTTCTCTCAGGATAGTGCGACGCCTACCTCTCTCGGGCCGCGGTGAAATTATCAAACGTCAACCTGTCCGCGGCAGAAAAAGGTTGGGGACCACTGCACTTACACACACAGCACTTCTATGGTACCGGTAGCTTTTATTTTGTTTTAACAAAATAAAAATTGCCTGTGTATCCTACTATGCTGATCTTTAAAAGCATGTTTGTCTGCATTATTATTTTCCGACCCCACCATGAATATACCTAATTTTATAGATGATTATATAAAAATTTAAAGAAGGTAAAATTATGTTGCAGCATGCATTGTATGGGCCTAATATGAAATAGTTTATTTTATTGTCTAATTGTAATGTAATTACTAAATAACAATAGTAAATAAATAAAATGCCCGAACTATGTAGTTGAGTGTGTTAATTTTAATTATTATGCACAGGGTGCCGAGCTAGGCGGGTCGCCGAAATAGTAATCTTGAAACCAATGTTCAGCTTCTAAACCAGACATGGGCAATCTACTACCCGTTAAACGTTTTGATTAGACTCGCAGTACACTCCCCTTCGTTCATTTACATTGATAACATTTACATTTATGTTAGCTCAGATAAAGTATTATAAACACTCCATTGATCTGCTCTTGGTCCAGCCCTTCAATCAAATTTAAGAACCTATTGTGGTCCTTCAGTAGTTATAAATTTACATCTATGATCTGTGATTTTGAAGCATGTCCATTACGATGAAAAAACAAAGTTATCAGTTGTACATGTAACATTGAAAGGTCACGAAAACACTAAATATCAAAAGTAGCTGCAGCGAAAATACTGAAGTAATAAAAGTGTATGGTCTTCTTCAAGATATGCCACAGTATGCGGAATGCTATTTTTATAGTAAATATGAAGCGGCCAATTCGCTACTTTTAATAATTTCTCATATATGTGTAGGCTTCTTTTCAAATATTGGTCAAGATTATTATCAACGATTGCCAAAGTCAGCAAATCACTGCAAAGTACAGACATATCCAACAACACTAGAGCAATGATGCTTGGATGTTTATAAGTGGCCATTCAGAGTATGCAGAATGTTGAAATGAAATCATGGCAAGGGCTGCAGACAATAATAAAAGATGGATGTTCCAGGCCTAATTTTTAGAGAAGAGAGAAAGACGTATGAAGACATTACATACTTAACAGTTAATAGAGGAAGGAATCGTGCTACACCCGAATTAAACCTGAAATATGTAGTGAAAATGTTTGTATTGTAATAGGTTGCTCAATTTTCAGAACGGTGGGTGAGGGGTGGAGGGCTGGGTGCGCCAAAAAACTCGCACATGGCGCCTCAGTAGCTACGGACTGGGTTTTATGTAGTGCCATTGCGACGTAGATTGGTAATGTTTCATTCTGGCTAAGAGGAATTAAGCTGTGGAGAGTGTTAGTTGTGACTTAACTTTGATTGTACGAACATTTAAACTGGTCATTCGTTGAGGTTCTAAACGATTTGAATAGGTTCGTGTGTAACCTTTCTCCAACATGGATATTGATAGAGAGATGCAAACTAAACATTTCTTATGATTTAAAATGATTGAGTGAATAACAAAGTGAACATAGCCAGTAGACTTTCTGTTAATTTTGACAAGTCGTTGTACTGTAGAGAATCTCGCTTTGAAAAATTATACATTCGTTGATAAACAGATTTACTAAGTATTTATTTAAAAAGAAAAAACCTTCATGAACACTTTAAATTAAAGATTGGCTAAGTAGTGTCTGACGATGTTCTTGATTATTTAATTTAGGGTTTTTTCTCTCACGTTTTTGGGGCAAGTTTTTGCGCCGACACCGAATTGAACAATTTACAAATGCTGACACAGACCCGGAAAAAGTACAAACGCCGTCACCGTCATCGGCTGAAATTGCCAGCACCGCCGACACCGGCTCCCCAGCCCTGATTGCAAGGCTTGAAATGTAGTGGAGATACAAAAAGTAATGTGTTGCGCCGGCTCAACATGGAGAACCACCAGAGCAAAACTTTGCACTAGGCTGTAATTTAACATCCGACATGGACAGATAAACTGGGCTGTAATTTAACATCCGACATAGAGAGATAAACTGGGGTGTAATTTAAGATCAGACATAGAGAGATAAACTGGGCTGTAATTTAACATCAGACATAGAGAGATAAGTTGGGCTGTAATTTAATATGCGACATAGAGAGATAAACTGGGCTGTAATTGACCTGTACCAGCTGAAATAAATATTTGAGCATCATTCAAACCACATTGTCCAATGAAAGTGCGAAAGTCAAAGGAATATGCTAAATTAATGTTCCTAACCTTTTCTATTTTGAGATGGAACAATTAAGTGAATGGAAAATGGAAAATTACCCGTTGGAACTAGACAGGGTAGGGACTGCAATATGTAATCGGAATCAGGAATGAAATCTCACTGGTCACATTCGATTCATGTGTTTTGACTCTATAGCTAGAAAACACAGTAATGCAAGCTGACGGATATGTACATCTAGGCAACGGATCTCCTTATCTTGAAATATCGTCATCCTATAGTGGAACCAATCATTGCTAAGATCTTTAAATCACTGATCTAACCAACCAGTTAACCAAACAAATATTGTTTCAGAGATTCTGTTAACATTGGAATTCAATTGATAAGTCTAGATATGAAAGTGGTGGAATAAATGTAGACTTCATTACATTTGTCCTCATGCCTGTTGGGAATGACTTTATTCATTACTCTTTTCATTCATCATGAACTAAGATAGTTAAATCCCATACATGATTATTGCTAACCCTTTAGATGCCACCTCATGGCACACCCAACTTCAGACATACATTTTCAGGCTGCTGGATTGTATCATTAGGTACAGAAGACTTACGACTATCCCACATAATGTTCCAGAAAGATACTTGAACATTCCCGATACTGATGTAAACGTAGATAAGTACATACTAATTATTACAGTAATATTATTAAAGTTATTTGTATTTTGTGCATTATTATTAATACTATTTAAAATCATTCAGTAGCGTAGGAAGAGTAGTGTGGCTTTTACGGCTGCACAGGGTGCCGAACACGAGGGGGCGCCGAACACGAGAAGGCGCATAACACGAGGGGGCGCCGAAATAGTAATATTGAAAATGATTTTCAGCCTCTAGAACAGACTTGGGCAATGTATGGCTTGAAGGTCAAATACGATCCGTTGAGTGGCTCTAGAACAGACTTGGGCAATGTATGGCTTGAAGGTCAAGTACGATCCGTTGAGTGGCCCTAGAACAGACTTGGGCAATGTATGGCTTGAAGGTCGTACGATCCGTTGAGTGGCCCTAGAACAGACTTGGGCAATGTATGGCTTGAAGTTCGTACAATTCGTTTGATCCGACCCGCTGTACATTACATCAATGACGTTTAATTTTAATTTATGTTAATTTATATAAAGTATTATAAATACTCTCTTAATCTGCACTTGGTCAGCTCATTCAATCAAATTTAAGAACTCACGGACCTTCAGTGGTTATAAATCTAAATCTGTTCTTTCGTCAAATATTTCACACTGCTCTACAAAGTCAATCTCACTTGTACATTAAAATGTCATGTTGATGAAATGTACAAAAAAAAAAATTGGTAAGTGATGATCTGTAGGTGTCAAACTGCAGAGGGAAGAAGAGGGTGAGGATTGTAACTAGCGTATAAAATATGTACAGAAAAAGAACAAATTTACCGTTTAGTCGATTTTTGTGTTCGAAGTCCATTACGATGGGAGAAAAATCTGTACGTGTAACATTCACTAGTAATAGACATCAAGAGCAACAACAGTGAATGCTCTTTCCATTGAAGTAACTGAAGTTGGTCTACTTCAAGATATATCGGAGTATGCGGATTGTAACTTTATACCTAATCAGGAGCAGCCAATATAGTACTTTAAATTAATTTTTCCTCTTTAAAGTGTAGGCCTATGCTGGGATGTTGGTAAATATTGTGGTTAATGATTGTCTGAGTCAGCAGATCACTGCGAGTAAGGACATACTTAAAAGCACTACACTATCAGTGGCCATTCAAAGTATACAAAATACTGGAATGAAATCATGGCAAGGGCTACACAAAATGATACAAAATGGATGTTCCAGAACTCTTCTTCGAAGACGTTTTAGCTGGCTTGTCCATGGGACAAATTTTTCTGTCCCATCCTATCCCATCACATGGCAATTTATGTCTGTTTTGTCCCATGGGATTTCCATGATAATATTAACGTTATGTAATGCCGTTGAAATAAAAATAAGAAATTTCTGAAAGTTTAAGTTTAGTGTCTACTGGACTGGACTACATACACAAACATGTAAAACGACAGAATTTAATAAATTTGATATTGTGAATAATCAATAATATTTTATAAAAAAAAAGTCTGATTACTGGCGTAACGATTGTGCCTCCGCTACACGCAAGCGGTAAACAGATTATGCATAAATGCGTATTGCTTCGGCTACGCATGGCAAAGTTATATGTAATCTCCGCCCATTTCTTAAAATCAGGCCGTACTATTGGTGTTAATAGCTTGCGCTCCATCTAGTTGTTTATACCGCATCTTTGGGCGTGACGCACCAAAATGCAAACGAAGCATCTTATATGATAAAAGGTTATGTGTATTTATTTATTTATTATCTGCTATCCGGTGTCCCACCACAAGATATAGAACAGATTACGCAATAATATTTAAATGAAAAAGAAGGATTAAAAGCTTTAAAAATCAACAAAGTTGGGACCATGCCGTGTCACATGGGACAAGGAAAATACAAATGTGTGCTGTGCCATCCCATCCATCCAATGGGACACGCCCCATGGAGTTCCCGCGGGAATCCCATTCCCATTGACAAGCCTGCGTTTTAGAACACTACATACAGAACAGTCAATATATGATGGAAGTGATCTTACACAGTAATTAAACATGAAATGTATAGCTAAATGATGGTTTATATTGTCAAGGGTTTCACACTTTTCAGATTTTCAGAACGGTGGGTAGAACGGGGGGGGGGGGGGTTACAAATACTCGCACAGGATGACTCAATAGCTAGCTACGGATCTGCGGATAGTGTAGTACTTGCAAATGATGCCACAATAACTAGCTACGGATCTACGGATAGTGCAGTACTTGCAAACCAGACAGCCAATACTGTACAAACAAGACTAATTGAAGAGCAACATGCAATATTTGAGGGCTAGAGATGTGTTCCAGTTTTTGTGAAACTCGTGATATATTTGTAAGGCGACTGGTTGATTTTATTCTACTGGTCAAATAAAATAAAATTTTAATTACAATTAGCGGGTGGAGTTTAAGTTTTGTTTTTTAACATGATATGTGTGATTGGGAGAGGGGGTAGGGGGAGGAAGGGGTATTCTATTTAAACTTTTTTATTCGTTTTTTTTTTTTGTAAGTTTGTATTTTTAGGGGAGAGGGGAGGGGGCTGTTAAGAAATTGAATTCATTTTACTAGGGGGTCACCGGACTTTTGACAGTTGTTAACTTTAAATTTCTTGACGTAATTAATGGACGAGCTCTGATAATTCAACCCTCACTTCCGATAAATAAGTCAACCCTCACTCCTGATAAGTCAACCATCACTCGTGATAAGTAAACCCTAACTCCTGATAAGTCGACCATCACTTCTAATAAGTCAACCCTATCTCCTGATAAGTCCATCCTTACTCCTAATAATTCAACCCTCACTCCTGCGCTAGTCAACCCTCACTTCTAATAAGTCAACCCTATCTCCTGATAAGTCCATCCTTACTCCTAATAATTCAACCCTCACTCCTGCGCTAGTCAACCCTCACTTCTAATAAGTCAACCCTCACTCCTGCAGCAATGAAAGCATATTCAGAAACCACACACCAAGACATAAGTTAATTGATATAGTGTACGTTCAGTAAATGTATTAAAGAGAATTTCATCAATGGTTAAATTTATCAACTGGTAAACTAATAACTATTTCATTTTTGAGTAGTGGAACCTGAATTATACAAATAATCTTTTCTTCTCCAAGTATTAAATAGTGAATTAGGCAAGTTTCCCAGAATACCTTGGGAAAATAAAATTTCACAGGAAGATATAATTAGCAAAATGTCGACTGGGATAACGGAGTATCTAGTGAGTATAGTAATAGTATTTGTTACATGTTATATTTTACCTGACATAAGGAAAATTCGATGAAATATGAAACACATGACCTGGATCAAAGTCTTCAGATGTTCTCTCTACAGGTGGGAAGAATCCTTGATAACGACATCTATGTTAAACAAACGTATTTGGTGAAACATTGAAAAACAAATAATTTCATTACAAATTGCCCAATATTTAAGACATAAATAAACACAAAAATAGCGCTCTTCTTTATATTTTATATTGATTAATATGTAAATGAACATTATGACCATATGTAAATGAACATTATGACCATATGTAAATAAACATTATGACCATAAGTAAATTAACATTATAGCAATATGTAAATAAACATTATGACCGTATGTAAATGAACATTATTACCATATATAAATGAACATTATGAACTTATGTAAATGAACATTATGACCATATGTAAATTAACATTATGACCATATGTAAATGAACATCATGACCATATGTAAATGAACATTATGGCCATATATAAATGAACATTATGACCATAAGTAAATTAACATTATAGCAATATGTAAATTAACATTATAGCAATATGTAAATGAACATTATGACCATATATAAATCAACATTATGACCATATGTAAATGAACATTATGACCATAAGTAAATTAACATTATAGCAATATGTAAATGAACATTATGACCATATGTAAATAATCATTATGACCATATATAAATGAACATTATGACCATATGTAAATGAACATTATGACCATAAGTAAATTAACATTATAACAATATGTAAATGAACATTATGACCATATGTAAATGAACATTATAGCAATATGTAAATGAACATTATTACCATATATAAATGAACATTATGAACTTATGTAAATGAACATTATGACCGTATGTAAATGAACATTATGAGCCAATGTTCCCTCTAATGTGTGGTATGAAGTGAACAAGAAATTTTGTCTCTGAGCGACATTTTTGTTTGAGGTCAAACTTTGTGAGCGATTTAAGCGATGTCGTCCGTCGGAGTGAGTGATCATACGTGTAGTATGAGCGACGCTCTGAATACGTGTGAGCGATCACTCACGCGCTCAGCTTAGAAGGAACTTTGATTACGACTCTATGTAAATGAACATTATGACCATATGTAATTGAACATTATGACCATATGTAAATGAACATTATGACCATATGCAAATGAACATTATGACCATATGCAAATGAACATTATGACCCTATGTAAATGAACATTATGACCCTATGTAAATGAACAGTATGACCTTATGTAACAAGAGAAATGATAAAATACTTCACAAAGTACATACTTCAGATTCCACCATTCCTTATTGTATTCATCTGGAGTTACGTCTCCTCGAAACACTTTCCATCGCCATTGGTCAGTCAAATAAGCAAAAGGTAAAAGACCTATGTTCTTTAATGCCATGCTCATCAAAAAATTGATGTCATATTCTGCTTAAAATTATATATATATATATATATATATATATATATATATATATATATATATTAGGGTGGCCCAAAAAAAATTTTTGTCAAATGTTTTGGAGCATTTTGTTTTTTGTGTTTCCTTTGACTTCAAAACGGCACAGAAAAAATTTCATGAATATATGACTACTGCCTCATCGACACGGAAGTTTTAAATCATTTTGAATGAATTTTGAATGTGAGTATGTATATATAACGCACACAGAAAATGCTAGAAGGTTCTGGAAAGATTTTTAAAACATCTATACAAATCTAGAAGGTTCTGTGAAATATCTAGAAAGTTCTAGAAGTTTCTAGAAAAACGTGGAAAACTGGAGAAGGTTCCGGGAAATTCTAGAAAACTCTAGAAGTTTTGATTTTCATACAAATAGCCAGCTTCACCAATGCATTTCAATTCAGTTATAAAAATCAAGTGCTATTAGATCAAATGTTGCGGATATATAAATATCATTCATTTAGTTATGACTACTAGGTCGAAAAGTGTTGTTCATTTAACTCGCATAGAAGTAGGCACAACTCCTGTTTATTGAGCTAAGTACTTCTCCTAATTGAGCCTACTGGCCAATGGTATGTTTACAAACACAGCCTTCTAGCAGTTAGTTGGTACAATTTTTTCATGACCTATTTCTTTGCTTGTATACTGTCCAGTGGACATGCACATGTTTATTGAGCAAGGTACTTTTCCTAATTGAGCCTACTGGCCAATGGTATGATTACAAACAAAGCCGTCTCCAATAAGACATTTGGGGAAAGTACAACTGGACAGGATGTGCTGCTATTCAAGCGCTTTAAGACGTTTTGTCCAAAAAAAAGACAAGCAGAATTTATTACATGTCACGATGTTCGACTGGAGCTAAATCTCAAGCCATTAAAAGAAGTCATCACATTTTGTTCAAATATCCTCCAAATGAAACAAAACTCAAGATATTTGCCACGTGAAGATTACAAAGAACTTCTGACTGAATCTTATCATCCTGTGAGGATGGGGTGCGTTTTCGTGTTCCAGGAGCTTATCATCATGCATGCAAAGTGGATGTCTAAAATAATCTACATCATGAAGATTTATCTTTTCCGTCAACAATTCGAGCTTATTAAGCTTGAAGACAGATCAATTGCAGAATTAGGTATCTTTGCATCCTCGGTTTACATTAAAGCTTGGATTCAGTGTCCCATTCCTGCAGACGAACCTCTGAATGATCTGGATTTCATCAAGCTTCTTATTGATTATGAGAAAGTTTCTCCCTTCATTTCTCAAAGTGCATTGAAAACAATTGGCCGACATCTCTAATATCTTAGTGCAGAACTCATTCCTGTGGTTCTCTTTTCTCAACGTGTCTCAGTGGATGAGGAAAACAGCCTTGCTGCTTGCTTGAGGCAATTCATGGAGAAATCTTCTGATGATCAGAAAGAAGAAAGGTGCATCAGCAGCACAAATGATCCTTCAGCAAATTATAATGTGACATTAAAGGATTTTGTGACCACGTCATCGCTGCTCTTCTTTAATGCTCTTCTGCTTCCCATATATATTCTCATGACTGATGCTCCCACCTGGCAACAAACTTCTTCCTTTAAGAAGGCAACATCAGTGGTCTCTTCCTTTAAAGTTGTCAATGACTGTGCCGAGCGTGGAATTATACTGGCTTCATCGTTCAATTATCTCATCAAATTAGAGGAGGAAAAGCGGCACTTGCTCCAAATTGTTCAACAGCGTAGCAAATAGTTTACAGACGCAAAAAAAAATCAACTGTGCTGAAGAGAATGCACCTTGCAGACCTTCAGGACTCAGAAAGCACAGACTCAAAAACTTTTAAAGTGTATTTTTGAATGGCGTACTTAGAACTACTCTGCAATGCAATCACGTTAATGTGTCATGTAACTAGTATTATTTTACTGTTTATTTCCTACTGTGTTATATAACTGTTCTTTGGATCTAAAAAAAAACAGCATTTTAAACCTTGCTAAATTTTCATTTAATGCAACTGCCGAATACCATACAACACGAGATAACAAGTGCACTGAGGCAGTATTTATTGGAGCCCAAATGGTGTTAAATTTGGTATATACATGTTTTAAATCACAGTGAACCAGAAAACTAAAATGCGCATGATAAAAAAAATCAACTTTATTTTTTCCACTATAAAGTGATAGATAGATAGATAGATAGATAGAAAGATAGATATGAATATAGATAGATAGATAGATAGATAGATAGATAGATAGATAGATAGATAGATAGATAGATAGATAGATAGATAGATAGATAGATAGATAGATAGATAGATAGATAGATAGATAGATAGATAGATAGATAGATAGATAGATAGATAGATAGATAGATAGATAGATAGATAGATAGATAGATAGATATTAGGGTGACCCAAAAAAGCTGAAAAAAATATTTTTTTTCTTTGATTACCACAAAAAGTAGTTAGAAATATAAAATTTCATAATTTTCGGATGAAATTTAGAGGTTATACAAGCTCTCTGCGTCGATTTGAAGATGGTGAACTTTCTTCTTGGTCAGCAGTCCGGGTTCACGAAGTACCCATGCTTTATATGTAAGTGGGACAGTCGCGACAGAGCCCAGCACTATGTAAAGAAAGAGTGGCCGGCACGAGAGCAGTTAGTACCTGGGGCGAGAAACATCATAAACGAACCTCTTGTTGACGGGGAGAAGATATTGATCCCACCGCTACACATGAAGCTTGGGTTAATGAAACAGTTTACGCGCGCTCTGGACAAGGATGGGAAGTGCTTCAACTACATGTGCCGAGTATTTCCTCAACTGACCATTGAAAAGCTGAAGGCCGGCATTTTCGACGGCCCACAGATACGGCAGCTCATAAAGGACACAGAGTGTCAAAACTCCATGAACACACTTGAGTGCGCCGCCTGGAAATCGTTTGTGCAGGTGGTTTACAACTTCCTGGGGAAAACGAAGGCTGCCAACCACGCCAGACTGATCAGCAGCATGATAAATGACTTCCAAAAAATCGGGTGTTTGATGAATATAAAGATGCACTTCCTGTTCTCACACATGGAGAAGTTTCCTGAAAACCTTGGGGCGATGAGCAGGGAGAAAGGTTCCATCAGGACATCCGCCTAATGGAGGAAAGGTACCAGGGGAGGTGGGACTCGGACTACTGCTGTTCGCCGAAGAGAGACAACCCAGCAGCTGCTCACACACGGGAATCGAAGAAACGCCGATTTATGCCTTGAACTCTGAACTTTTGTTTCACGTAACGCTCATTGTTTTACTAATATTATGATAATTATGCTTATCAAATTTGGTGGATAAATAAAAACTGAATGAATTTGAATACGTTGACTTTTATTTCTTGAGTAAAACGGAAAAAAAAATCGTCAGGGGTTTATCAGCTGATGATCCGCAAAAATGTGTTGTTTTTTTTTTTTTACAAAAAAGTGATTTTTTTTTATTTCTGTAGGAAAAATGCCTGACCTGATTGAGCAAAACCATGAACATTTTCGGACTCAGAGCATCAAAATTAGTCTAATTCTACTGGCAAATCCAGGACGATTTTCAAAAAATATTTTTGTTGCCCAGTGTAATAGACCACAATTATTCCAAAATTATAAACTCATAGAATTTGTATTTGATATTTTAAAGTTTTCTAGAGATCTGTCTGTTTTTCAGTATTTTATGCAAGTGCTCAAACCAGTCTACTTTGCCATGCCGACAGATGTAGCGGACACGCTCTGCAGGCATGGCAGACACGCAACAGCGCCACCAAGAAAGCTGGTAAAGACGGTACACAACACCATGTCATGCTAACAGTTGCAGCGCAAAAAAAGAGATTTAAAAATGTATATAATGTACATTGGTTATTATTTCTTGAATAATTTAACCTTAAACTGGAAATATGCAAAAGAACGAACCTGTATCATTGTTAAGTGTTTTCAGAAGACCAATGGAGTGCATATGTTCTGGTGTTTTAACTGACAGTAATATCAATTCACCAACAGCTTCGTGAAATGCTGACAAAAAAAATTACATATATTGTATTATATATTACATCCAGACATTACATTATCACCTGTTTTAATCAAACAGTTTAAAATCTCATTATCTTTAATTTTATTCTAAAACTTACTACACCTATATACATTTAGTTTTATAACGAAAAATTGCCTTGTCTTTTAGCTCTGACATGCGCAGTTAATAAAAAAAAAATGCATCCTCGAATAGACGAGATCCTTTAGGAAGCATTGGACGGGATCCTTGAGGGAGAAGTGGACGCGGTGCTTTAGGGAAGAATGGACGCGGTACTTTAAGGAGAAATGGATGTGTTACTTTAGGGAGAAATGGGCGAGGTACTTTAGGGAGAAATGGACGTGGTGCTTTAGGGAGAAATGGACGGGGTGCTTTAGGGAGAAATGGACGGGGTGCTTTAGATGAAGTATATGGAAAAAAACACACCTGGGTTAGCGCCCTGTCTAAATGATATCGGCTTGTCTGCATATTGTAGAAAATATTGTATGTGGCCCATTTCATGGTGAATTGTTTGTAGGTTAAGATCGTTGACGTCGGCACACATCAGTATTCTATAAGAGAAAAAAAATAAGTTTAATTATTTCGTTATATCAATCAGTAAGATATTTTACATTGTTTTGAGTTAAAATATCTCATAAGATAATAAAAATAATTGTTTAGTTATTACAGAAATACATCTTACAAATAACCAATGAATATCATACTCAAACAATTTTAATATGATTTCACTTGAAATTTGTCTTTGTAAAAAGAACTAATGATCTACTATATGATGACCTGAAATCTTTGCCGTTATGAAAATCCCAAGATGTGGCATGACAAACAACACTCCTGTTGTCTGTTGGTTGCTCGAACATTGACTTGTTCCAGAACTCATAAGGCATCGGTATCAGACCCAGAGATTGAAAGAACTCATCAGCCATTTGGAACATTTTAAGGACAGTATAGTTCTGTAAGTATATAGCAAAGATATAATTAAAACTTTGAAATGTTTTCTGATTAGCAAATAATGAAAGAAAAAAAATAAACCTGTGTTTGCTGGCGGTATGGTCAAGACACATTAACAAAATGCAGTCTGTAATGTTCCATTCTTGAGTCTGCCCCAATGGCCCAATAGGATTTAAAAGAGCTTTACTTATTTTGCTGTGAGAATGGGAAGTTAATCTCTTCATACTACGACCTGTGTTGGGTCAACTTTTGTTGTGTCATTCTTTTATCCCCACCAGATGAACCAATAATGTCAGATACAACTGGGTGGACTTGGGGACTGTCCTGATAAAATTCCGAGTACGTCAACGGGAACCAGTTTGGTGCAATCAGGTCAAAATGTGTTACTCTCTAAAACGCAGGACATTCAGTTGCAGTTTCACATCACCCGGCGTCACTCACAGAATGGTCGAGAAGAGTTCTTCAAAAATAATTTAGGCAAATATTTTAAAAGGGAAACTTGAACTATTAAAAACATTAGATGAAAGCTAATAAAGGAAGAAATTTATGCTCGGCAAATAATTAAGCCTGTTTATATATCTGATAATATTAATCGATTAAAATAGGACAATTATGAAAAATATTTTGATGTGCCAATAGACAATACACTAATATAAATGATTTTGCACTATTAAGGGCTAGCAATTAATAGTAAATAATATTGTGAACTGCATCTATAGTGGAACTCGGTGATGTTTACACATTAAGGTAATTTAATTTTTTTTTACAGTCGCTTGATGTCAATGTTATCAAACACCATATCAAGTTAAACTTCTAATTCTGGATTGGATAATAAACAATGTAATTTTGCAACAGAATCGTAAGTGGAATTCCACCGAGTGCCTCCGGGAATAACGAGATACGTGCCGAGTGCCGCAGCCAAAGATTAGCCATTTTGTTTGTTCCAGATAGCTACTAACTTTAACCAGGACGAATTGCTTAATAGTAACAGTTCTGCTGAAGTAGACAGATTTCTTGAAGATAACTCATCAAAAATGCTGTCATTAGTAGTCTACCCAAGCATTAAGAAACTATACCTGCAACTGAACACTGGACTTACGGCTAGTGCTGCAGTTGAGTGCCTGGTTTCATTGGGTGGGCATGTTTTTATGCCATTACGTTCTAGGCTAAGCAATGATCTTTTTGAAATGATGGTCTTCTTACGTGCTGCCAAGTGGTGAAGTGATTAGCATTAAGATTATGCTTTGACAATGTATTCTATTGTTTTTACATTTTTTAAAAACTTGAGGAAATTGCACTCATTATATTTTAAATAAAAACATTGTGTTGTTCTCAAAAGTTTTGGGATTGTATTGGTATCGATTTTGGCAATACATTTTTACTTGAGTATTTGTATTGGTATTGGCGATACAATTTTAGAGTATCGTTAACAACGCTGAATTTACAGAATAATGTATATCTCGCTGTTGGTAAGCTCTCATACTACAGTGGATTCCGCTTAATTGGGACAGCTGCTTATTTGGAACAAATCTCAAAGAACGGAAACCAAACTAAAACGCCAATAGTAAATTTGTATTTTTAATTGGGACAACATTCCGCTTAATTGGGACAGTATATTTAAGATTTTAGTACAGTAGAGTCCAGATTAACCGAGTATGTTTTAACTTTGTTTCGGTTTAACGGTGCAGCGGCTAAACAAACACCCCCCTCCCGCTTCCAAATCCAAAGCCAAGGGTCACAAAAACAAAAGACAGACTACGCTTGACTCAAAAAAGTGAAATTTGCTTAATTGGGACAGCCCCTTAATTGGGACAAAAAGCCTCGGTCCCGATGTGTCCAAATTAAGCGGAATGGACTGTATTTTAATAAGACATTAAAAAAACTACGTTATATTTTTCGATACTGCCAAACCATCCTTAACAACTTTATAGGCTAGTGACTAACTCACCGCGTCCTCCCGTCTAGTCTGTGACTAACTCACCGCGTCCTCCCGTCTAGTCTGTGACTAACTCAACGCGTCCTCCCGTCTACTCTGTGACTAACTCACCACGTCCTCCCTTCTAGTCTGTGACTAACTCACCGCGTCCTCCCGTGTACTCTGTGACTAACTCACCACGTTCTCCCTTCTAGTTTGTGACTAACTCACCGCATCCTCCCGTCTACTCTGTGACTAACTCACCGCGTCCTCCCGTCTACTCTGTGACTAACTCACCACGTCCTCCCTTCTAGTCTGTGACTAACTCACCGCGTCCAACCTTCTAGTCTGTGACTAACTCACCACGTCCTCCCGTGTACTCTGTGACTAACTCACCGCGTCCTCCCGTCTACTCTGTGACTAACTCACCGCGTCCTCCCTTCTAGTCTGTGACTAACTCACCGCGTCCTCCCTTCTAGTCTGTGACTAACTCACCGCGTCCTCCCTTCTAGTCTGTGACTAACTCACCGCGTCCTCCCGTGTACTCTGTGACTAACTCACCGCGTCCTCCCGTCTACTCTGTGACTAACTCACCGCGTCCTCCCTTCTAGTCTGTGACTAACTCACCGCGTCCTCCCTTCTAGTCTGTGACTAACTCACCGCGTCCTCCCTTCTAGTCTGTGACTAACTCACCGCGTCCTCCCGTGTACTCTGTGACTAACTCACCACGTCCTCCCGTCTACTCTGTGACTAACTCACCACGTCCTCCCTTCTAGTCTGTGACAAACTCACCGCGTCCTCCCGTCTACTCTGTGACTAACTCACCACGTCCTCCCTTCTAGTCTGTGACTAACTCACCGCGTCCTCCCTTCAAGTCTGTGACTAACTCACCGCGTCCTCCCATGTACTCTGTGACTAACTCACCGCGTCCTCCCGTCTACTCTGTGACTAACTCACCGCGTCCTCCCTTCTAGTCTGTGACTAACTCACCGCGTCCTCCCTTCTAGTCTGTGACTAACTCACCGCGTCCTCCCGTGTACTCTGTGACTAACTCACCACGTCCTCCCGTCTACTCTGTGACGAACTCACCACGTCCTCCCTTCTAGTCTGTGACTAACTCACCGCGTCCTCCCGTCTACTCTGTGACTAACACACCGCGTCCTCCCGTATACTCTGTGACTAACTCACGGCGTCCTCCCGTCTACTCTGTGACTAACTCACCACGTCCTCCCTTCTAGTCTGTGACTAACTCACCGCGTCCTCCCTTCTAGTCTGTGACTAACTCACCGCGTCCTCCCTTCTAGTCTGTGACTAACTCACCACGTCCTCCCGTCTACTTTGTGACTAACTCACCGCGTCCTCCCTTCTAGTCTGTGCCTAACTCACCGCGTCCTCCCTTCTAGTCTGTGACTAACTCACCGCGTCCTCCCGTGTACTCTGTGACTAACACACCGCGTCCTCCCGTATACTCTGTAACGTCCTCCCGTGTACTCTGTGACTAACTCACCGCGTCCTCCCGTGTACTCTGACTAACACACCGCGTCCTCCCGTATACTCTGTGACTAACTCACCGCGTCCTCCCTTCTAGTCTGTGACTAACTCACCGCGTCCTCCCTTCTAGTCTGTGACTAACTCACCGCGTCCTCCCTTCTAGTCTGTGACTAACTCACCGCGTCCTCCCGTCTACTCTGTGACTAACTCACCGCGTCCTCCCTTCTAGTCTGTGCCTAACTCACCGCGTCCTCCCTTCTAGTCTGTGACTAACTCACCGCGTCCTCCCGTCTACTCTGTGACTAACTCACCGCGTCCTCCCTTCTAGTCTGTGACTAACTCACCGCGTCCTCCCTTCTAGTCTGTGACTAACTCACCGCGTCCTCCCTTCTAGTCTGTGACTAACTCACCGCGTCCTCCCGTGTACTCTGTGACTAACTGACCGCGTCCTCCCGTATACTCTGTGACTAACTCACCGCGTCCTCCCGTGTACTCTGTGACTAACTCACCACGTCCTCCCGTCTACTCTGTGACTAACTCACCACGTCCTCCCTTCTAGTCTGTGACTAACTCACCGCGTCCTCCCGTCTACTCTGTGACTAACACACCGCGTCCTCCCGTATACTCTGTGACTAACTCACGGCGTCCTCCCGTCTACTCTGTGACTAACTCACCACGTCCTCCCTTCTAGTCTGTGACTAACTCACCGCGTCCTCCCTTCTAGTCTGTGACTAACTCACCGCGTCCTCCCTTCTAGTCTGTGACTAACTCACCACGTCCTCCCGTCTACTCTGTGACTAACTCACCGCGTCCTCACATGTACTCTGTGACTAACTCACCGCGTCCTCCCTTCTAGTCTGTGACTAACTCACCGCGTCCTCCCGTGCACTCTGTGACTAACACACCGCGTCCTCCCGTATACTCTGTAACGTCCTCCCGTGTACTCTGTGACTAACTCACCGCATCCTCCCGTGTACTCTGTGACTAACTCACCGCGTCCTCCCTTCTAGTCTGTGACTAACTCACCGCGTCCTCCCGTGTACTCTGACTAACACACCGCGTCCTCCCGTATACTCTGTGACTAACTCACCGCGTCCTCCCTTCTAGTCTGTGACTAACTCACCGCGTCCTCCCTTCTAGTCTGTGACTAACTCACCGCGTCCTCCCTTCTAGTCTGTGACTAACTCACCGCGTCCTCCCGTCTACTCTGTGACTAACTCACCGCGTCCTCCCTTCTAGTCTGTGACTAACTCACCGCGTCCTCCCGTCTACTCTGTGACTAACTCACCGCGTCCTCCCTTCTAGTCTGTGACTAACTCACCGCGTCCTCCCTTCTAGTCTGTGACTAACTCACCGCGTCCTCCCTTCTAGTCTGTGACTAACTCACCGCGTCCTCCCTTCTAGTCTGTGCCTAACTGACCGCGTCCTCCCTTCTAGTCTGTGACTAACTCACCGCGTCCTCCCGTCTACTCTGTGACTAACTCACCGCGTCCTCCCATGTACTCTGTGACTAACTCACCGCGTCCTCCCTTCTAGTCTGTGACTAACTCACCGCGTCCTCCCTTCTAGTCTGTGACTAACTCACCGCGTCCTCCCGTGTACTCTGTGACTAACTGACCGCGTCCTCCCGTATACTCTGTGACTAACTCACCGCGTCCTCCCGTGTACTCTGTGACTAACTCACCACGTCCTCCCGTCTACTCTGTGACTAACACACCGCGTCCTCCCGTATACTCTGTGACTAACTCACGGCGTCCTCCCGTCTACTCTGTGACTAACTCACCACGTCCTCCCTTCTAGTCTGTGACTAACTCACCGCGTCCTCCCTTCTAGTCTGTGACTAACTCACCGCGTCCTCCCTTCTAGTCTGTGACTAACTCACCGCGTCCTCCCGTCTACTCTGTGACTAACTCACCGCGTCCTCACATGTACTCTGTGACTAACTCACCGCGTCCTCCCTTCTAGTCTGTGACTAACTCACCGCGTCCTCCCGTGTACTCTGTGACTAACTCACCGCGTCCTTCCGTGTACTCTGTGACTAACTCACCGCGTCCTCCCGTATACTCTGTAACGTCCTCCCGTGTACTCTGTGACTAACTCACCACGTCCTCCCGTCTACTCTGTGACTAACTCACCACGTCCTCCCTTCTAGTCTGTGACTAACTCACCGCATCCTCCCATGTACTCTGTGACTAACTCACCGCGTCCTCCCTTCTAGTCTGTGACTAACTCACCGCGTCCTCCCGTGTACTCTGACTAACACACCGCGTCCTCCCGTATACTCTGTGACTAACTCACCGCGTCCTCCCGTCTACTCTGTGACTAACTCACCATGTCCTCCCTTCTAGTCTGTGACTAACTCACCGCGTCCTCCCTTCTAGTCTGTGCCTAACTCACCGCGTCCTCCCTTCTAGTCTGTGACTAACTCACCGCGTCCTCCCGTCTACTCTGTGACTAACTCACCGCGTCCTCCCTTCTAGTCTGTGACTAACTCACCGCGTCCTCCCTTCTAGTCTGTGACTAACTCACCGCGTCCTCCCGTGTACTCTGTGACTAACTCACCACGTCCTCCCGTCTACTCTGTGACTAACTCACCACGTCCTCCCTTCTAGTCTGTGACTAACTCACCGCGTCCTCCCGTCTACTCTGTGACTAACACACCGCGTCCTCCCGTATACTCTGTGACTAACTCACGGCGTCCTCCCGTCTACTCTGTGACTAACTCACCACGTCCTCCCTTCTAGTCTGTGACTAACTCACCGCGTCCTCCCTTCTAGTCTGTGACTAACTCACCGCGTCCTCCCTTCTAGTCTGTGACTAACTCACCACGTCCTCCCGTCTACTCTGTGACTAACTCACCGCGTCCTCACATGTACTCTGTGACTAACTCACCGCGTCCTCCCTTCTAGTCTGTGACTAACTCACCGCGTCCTCCCGTGCACTCTGTGACTAACACACCGCGTCCTCCCGTATACTCTGTAACGTCCTCCCGTGTACTCTGTGACTAACTCACCGCATCCTCCCGTGTACTCTGTGACTAACTCACCGCGTCCTCCCTTCTAGTCTGTGACTAACTCACCGCGTCCTCCCGTGTACTCTGACTAACACACCGCGTCCTCCCGTATACTCTGTGACTAACTCACCGCGTCCTCCCTTCTAGTCTGTGACTAACTCACCGCGTCCTCCCTTCTAGTCTGTGACTAACTCACCGCGTCCTCCCTTCTAGTCTGTGCCTAACTCACCGCGTCCTCCCTTCTAGTCTGTGACTAACTCACCGCGTCCTCCCGTCTACTCTGTGACTAACTCACCGCGTCCTCCCATGTACTCTGTGACTAACTCACCGCGTCCTCCCTTCTAGTCTGTGACTAACTCACCGCGTCCTCCCTTCTAGTCTGTGACTAACTCACCGCGTCCTCCCTTCTAGTCTGTGACTAACTCACCGCGTCCTCCCGTCTACTCTGTGACTAACTCACCACGTCCTCCCTTCTAGTCTGTGACTAACTCACCGCGTCCTCCCTTCTAGTCTGTGCCTAACTCACCGCGTCCTCCCTTCTAGTCTGTGACTAACTCACCGCGTCCTCCCGTCTACTCTGTGACTAACTCACCGCGTCCTCCCTTCTAGTCTGTGACTAACTCACCGCGTCCTCCCTTCTAATCTGTGACTAACTCACCGCGTCCTCCCTTCTAGTCTGTGACTAACTCACCGCGTCCTCCCTTCTAGTCTGTGCCTAACTCACCGCGTCCTCCCTTCTAGTCTGTGACTAACTCACCGCGTCCTCCCGTCTACTCTGTGACTAACTCACCGCGTCCTCCCATGTACTCTGTGACTAACTCACCGCGTCCTCCCTTCTAGTCTGTGACTAACTCACCGCGTCCTCCCTTCTAGTCTGTGACTAACTCACCGCGTCCTCCCGTGTACTCTGTGACTAACTGACCGCGTCCTCCCGTATACTCTGTGACTAACTCACCGCGTCCTCCCGTGTACTCTGTGACTAACTCACCACGTCCTCCCGTCTACTCTGTGACTAACACACCGCGTCCTCCCGTATACTCTGTGACTAACTCACGGCGTCCTCCCGTCTACTCTGTGACTAACTCACCACGTCCTCCCTTCTAGTCTGTGACTAACTCACCGCGTCCTCCCTTCTAGTCTGTGACTAACTCACCGCGTCCTCCCTTCTAGTCTGTGACTAACTCACCACGTCCTCCCGTCTACTCTGTGACTAACTCACCGCGTCCTCACATGTACTCTGTGACTAACTCACCGCGTCCTCCCTTCTAGTCTGTGACTAACTCACCGCGTCCTCCCGTGTACTCTGTGACTAACTCACCGCGTCCTCCCGTGTACTCTGTGACTAACACACCGCGTCCTCCCGTATACTCTGTAACGTCCTCCCGTGTACTCTGTGACTAACTCACCACGTCCTCCCGTCTACTCTGTGACTAACTCACCACGTCCTCCCTTCTAGTCTGTGACTAACTCACCGCATCCTCCCATGTACTCTGTGACTAACTCACCGCGTCCTCCCGTCTACTCTGTGACTAACTCACCATGTCCTCCCTTCTAGTCTGTGACTAACTCACCGCGTCCTCCCTTCTAGTCTGTGCCTAACTCACCGCGTCCTCCCTTCTAGTCTGTGACTAACTCACCGCGTCCTCCCGTTTACTCTGTGACTAACTCACCGCGTCCTCCCTTCTAGTCTGTGACTAACTCACCGCGTCCTCCCTTCTAGTCTGTGACTAACTCACCGCGTCCTCCCGTGTACTCTGTGACTAACTCACCACGTCCTCCCGTCTACTCTGTGACTAACTCACCACGTCCTCCCTTCTAGTCTGTGACTAACTCACCGCGTCCTCCCGTCTACTCTGTGACTAACACACCGCGTCCTCCCGTATACTCTGTGACTAACTCACGGCGTCCTCCCGTCTACTCTGTGACTAACTCACCACGTCCTCCCTTCTAGTCTGTGAGTAACTCACCGCGTCCTCCCTTCTAGTCTGTGACTAACTCACCGCGTCCTCCCTTCTAGTCTGTGACTAACTCACCACGTCCTCCCGTATACTCTGTGACTAACTCACCGCGTCCTCACATGTACTCTGTGACTAACTCACCGCGTCCTCCCTTCTAGTCTGTGACTAACTCACCGCGTCCTCCCGTGCACTCTGTGACTAACACACCGCGTCCTCCCGTATACTCTGTAACGTCCTCCCGTGTACTCTGTGACTAACTCACCGCATCCTCCCGTGTACTCTGTGACTAACTCACCGCGTCCTCCCTTCTAGTCTGTGACTAACTCACCGCGTCCTCCCGTGTACTCTGACTAACACACCGCGTCCTCCCGTATACTCTGTGACTAACTCACCGCGTCCTCCCTTCTAGTCTGTGACTAACTCACCGCGTCCTCCCTTCTAGTCTGTGACTAACTCACCGCGTCCTCCCTTCTAGTCTGTGCCTAACTCACCGCGTCCTCCCTTCTAGTCTGTGACTAACTCACCGCGTCCTCCCGTCTACTCTGTGACTAACTCACCGCGTCCTCCCATGTACTCTGTGACTAACTCACCGCGTCCTCCCTTCTAGTCTGTGACTAACTCACCGCGTCCTCCCTTCTAGTCTGTGACTAACTCACCGCGTCCTCCCGTGTACTCTGTGACTAACTCACCGGTCCTCCCGTCTACTCTGTGACTAACACACCGCGTCCTCCCGTATACTCTGTGACTAACTCACGGCGTCCTCCCGTCTACTCTGTGACTAACTCACCGCGTCCTCCCTTCTAGTCTGTGACTAACTCACCGCGTCCTCCCTTCTAGTCTGTGACTAACTCACCGCGTCCTCCCTTCTAGTCTGTGACTAACTCACCACGTCCTCCCGTCTACTCTGTGACTAACTCACCGCGTCCTCACATGTACTCTGTGACTAACTCACCGCGTCCTCCCTTCTAGTCTGTGACTAACTCACCGCGTCCTCCCGTGTACTCTGTGACTAACTCACCGCGTCCTCCCGTGTACTCTGTGACTAACACACCGCGTCCTCCCGTATACTCTGTAACGTCCTCCCGTCTACTCTGTGACTAACTCACCACGTCCTCCCGTGTACTCTGTGACTAACTCACCACGTCCTCCCTTCTAGTCTGTGACTAACTCACCGCATCCTCCCGTGTACTCTGTGACTAACTCACCGCGTCCTCCCTTCTAGTCTGTGACTAACTCACCGCGTCCTCCCGTGTACTCTGACTAACACACCGCGTCCTCCCGTATACTCTGTGACTAACTCACCGCGTCCTCCCGTCTACTCTGTGACTAACTCACCATGTCCTCCCTTCTAGTCTGTGACTAACTCACCGCGTCCTCCCTTCTAGTCTGTGCCTAACTCACCGCGTCCTCCCTTCTAGTCTGTGACTAACTGACCGCGTCCTCCCGTCTACTCTGTGACTAACTCACCGCGTCCTCCCATGTACTCTGTGACTAACTCACCGCGTCCTCCCTTCTAGTCTGTGACTAACTCACCGCGTCCTCCCTTCTAGTCTGTGACTAACTGACCGCGTCCTCCCGTGTACTCTGTGACTAACTGACCGCGTCCTCCCGTATACTCTGTGACTAACTCACCGCGTCCTCCCGTGTACTCTGTGACTAACTCACCGCGTCCTCCCGTGTACTCTGTGACTAACTCACCGCGTCCTCCCGTCTAGTCTGTGACTAACACACCGCGTCCTCCCGTATACTCTGTGACTAACACACCGCGTCCTCCCGTGTACTCTGTGACTAACTCACCACGTCCTCCCGACTACTCTGTGCTTAACTCACCACGTCCTCTCTTCTAGTCTGTGACTAACTCACCGCGTCCTCCCTGTCACGGGTTGTGACTAATCTGTCGAAACCATCCCCTTTACTCCAACCCTTAACTTAATAGTATTACTAACGTTAAGATGTATATTCTACCATGTATAATAATATACGTTCCCGTTCTCAAGTTCCCCCCCCCCTTTTACCCCACCCCCGTAATTGCGTCATCGGCCAGGTGGACAGCGAACGGCGAAGGAGGCAGTGGTTAACAGAAACACGTTACATTCCTCGCGGGATTCTCCCTGCTCACTCGGCCCTGGTCAATTGCCGACAAAGTGATGGATGTCCAGTTACTACTGTCTTTGTCTGTATGACGTACTTCTCCCCCCCCCTCCATCTAGGCTCCACCCCCTAACTTGAAAGTTTGAAATAAACAGATATTATATTTGATTGGTTAGGGGTCACGTGGGAAAAATGAGATGAGGAATGAAAGATAGATTCGTAGACATTCGTCTGAGGGTCCTAGTGGTGACCGGTCGACTTTCGAGTGAGAGGTCGATATGAGAGTGAGATAGACGGAGAGAGAGAGAAGGGTGATCTATCGAGAGAACGTCCCTTTAATTCTAGTCATTGATACTGGATTAATCTTTGACATTTTTGGATTACTTTGTTTATGATTTTAAAGACCACCAGATCTCTGTTACGGACTGGTGTCCCTGTAAATAAATATATTTTGTCGCTGTACTCACTTGTGGAATTGATTATTCGTCACTTGTTATACGTTTAATTGTTGGTGAGACTGTATGGTAGAAACACAAATACAAATACGAGTCATCATTGAGTCAGCCCTCATATTCTTAGCAACAAGCCAAGGATACCCTCCAAGGGGTCCTCAACATCTGAGAGGCTCGTTTCGGGATCGAACCTTCACCTGAGTAGCATTCTGCAATAATCAGGCGGGGCCGAAGCTGATTCAACTATAGACTCGGGAGGCTCAATATCTATCACAAGTCTTCACAGGCCAGTTCTTCATCAGACTCGGCTGGTTTAAAACGTGAGGAATAAACGCTACGTGTACTCACGTGCATCGTCAGACAGAAAACCAGAAGTCCACAATTCTTCAGTAGGCCGGTCATACATTGGACTCGGCCGTTTTGAAACGGGAGCAGTAATCAACACGCGTACTCACGTAGTCCGACTGAAAGTACAGACGAAGTCAACAAGACAGAAAGGAAAAGCCGCACTGTTATCGGCGAATAAATAACATTTAGACTTTAGACTTTATGCATGTGTGTAAGATTGTGTACGGTGGAAGATATTTCGTATTCTGTTGAAAGGAGGGAGGAAGCGTCAAGGTAAGCCATTTTAATACACTTCTTTGATTGTGATCATTTGTGAGTGTTGTGGCTGCGTGTTAAGCTGCACGGCGAGCTTTGTCTGGGTTAACCGTTACTTATCTTAGGCTCGTATTAACGTCACCAACCATGAAGTCTATGGAGGAGTACGTACAGTACTTCATAGGCTTGGGGTGCGATGTTAATACGGCCATAAAACACGCTAAATGCGAAAGGGATAGAGAGGTGGAAAAGGCTAGGCTAGAACGGGAAGCAGAAGCTGAGCGCGCAAAACATGACAAGGAGGTAGAGTTAGCTAGGCTAGATAGGGAAGCAGAATCTGAACGAGATAGGCTAGATAGGGAAGCAGAAGCCGAACGCGCTAAGAATGAAAGAGATAAAGAGGTGGAGTTAGCTAGACTTGAAAGGGAAGCAGAAGTTGAACGCGCTAAACACGACAGAGAGGTTGAGTTAGCTAGAATAGCTGCCGACCAGGAGGCGGCTAAGCGTTAAAGTGATAGAGAAACTGAACGACTGAAATTAGCTTCTGAAGAGAGGGTGGCCCTAGCACGGTTAGAGAGGGAAGTGGGGCCGGCAAGCCCAACCCCAAGCAGTCAGTCAACGACATCCTCCAAACCCAAACTCCCCAAACTTGACGAGACGGATAATATAGACGCCTACATCCGTAGGTTTGAACGATACGCTCTGTCCGCGGGTTGGGAGCGACATGAGTGGGCCCCCTGCTTGACATCACTGCTCACGGGACGGGCTCTGACGACAGCTACCCGCTTGACGGCTGACGAGTCAAACGACTTTGACTCACTGAAGGCTGCCCTCCTAAAGTCATACGACTATACGGAGGAAAGCTTTAGACGGAAGTTTAGGGGGGCCCATTTAGAAAGAGGGGAGACCTACCCCCTATTTGGTGCACGTCTAGCCGACCTCCTGACGAGGTGGGTTGAGCTCAGTGGGACAGAGCCGACCTTTGATGGCCTAATAGACCTACTGCTCAGGGAGCAGTTGATGAACGGGGCCCCTAGTGGGCTACAGGTGTTCCTAAAGGAACGTAAGCCAGGGACATGGGCCGAAATGCTCGCCCTGGCTGAAAATTACAGGGAAGCTCGCCACGGCAAGGGCCGCGAGTCTTCCATAAGTAGGGAAGGAGAGGCGGTTGAGGCCGAAAGGCCCCAACAAGTGAGGTAGAGGACAGGAGGGAGGCTCCTAAAGATAGGATGAGGGCCCCAGTAAACGGGAACCGGGTGTTTAGTCACCCGACTAATGCTAAGTCGGTGTGCTATACGTGCGGGGCCCCAGGGCACGCTCAGCTTCATGTAAGCTGCAGAGAAATGCGCCCCTTGCTAGAGGGGTAGGGCCCATACCTATGGGGGCAGTAGTGGAAGTAGGAGCAGGGGAGAAAAACCTCCCAGTGATAGAGGGCCGCGTAAATGGTCTCAATGTTAAGGTCCTAAGGGACTCAGGTTGTTCAGGGGCCGCCGTGAAGGAGTCCCTGGTAGGAGAGGGAGCGATGACGGGTCGCTGGGCCCAATACAAATGTGTTGACGGCACCGTTAGTGAGGCCTCAATAGCCACCATTTCTGTAGACTCTGACTACTATCGGGGCCCTTTAGAGGCTATGGTCCTCCCAAATCCAAAAGTGGATTTAATTATTGGCAACATAAAGGTTGCCAAGGCCCCTTGGTCTAATCCAGTAGACCACAGGGACCATCATCATGCCGTTGAGGTCAAGGGGCCCAGGCGTATTGACTCTAAGGAGAAGTTTAGGGGTCAAACCAAACACACCAGTGGGTCGTGGTTTGATCATGTTAGGGGAGAATCCAGGGGCCCAGTCAGGAGAGCGGGGATCCCATGGGGCTCTAAGTTGAAGGGTGAAGCTAGGAGGAAGGTAGAAGGGCATAAGGGCTCATGGCGTGACAGACGGAGCAAGGAAGATAGACAGACGACGACCCCGACGGTGATTAAATCACGGACGGACGATTGTAGTAGAGACGGCGATATGACGGGGCGGATAACTCCTCAGGTTTTTCCCGGTCAGGGTAGACCTATTTTTAGACACCCCCCTAGGGCCACCAAACATATCACCTCAGAAAAGGGGCCACCTCGGAGACGATCCCTTTCTCCTGAAAGACTGTTTACAACACGACCCGCGAGTAGAAGTAGGCGCGGTAAAGCCCAGAGTGTAAACCATGAACTACACGTAAATCACGGAGAATTTCCCAATGGGGAGGAGTCGGGCCCTAATAAAGCTAGGCTATATATCCCCCCGTGTAAACGGGACCTGTTAGGCGTGGGGGTAGATCTGATTAGTCGGTGCCCAGCAAACCTCGTCAGCAGCTGCATGTCGGTTTGAGCTCACTCACAAAGGGCCACTCTTGGAGAGGTTATTGGATGGCTTGCCTAGAGTGAGTGAATGTCGTGTGAGTGTAGTTATGTCAATTGTTATATTTATTATGCATGGTTTCCTCTCTATTTCAGGTTTAATGTTGTAACGCTGTTGTATCTATCAATGTAAAGTCATCCCTTCAAAGGGAGACTATCTTGCTTACACTACCACGTATCCAGTAACCGCCTATGTAGGCTTACTGATACAATTAATTTTGTTTTAAGTGCCACCTTTCGGAAGAAAGTGTGTTCACTATTTTTTTCTTATCTCTGGACCAATTTGTTTTGGCCAGCCCTTATGTCCGGCTGGCACCATCATGCTATACGCCGTTGTAATTGTTCTGTTTTATTTTTGGGTTGTTTAAATATGTATGGTTTTACCCACTGACCCTATCCATTTTGTTGTGATCAGGGTTACTAAGATAAGTTTTCTTTTTGTGTTATTCCACTTTGACCCTCCATTCGTTTTGGGCATGCTTATAAAGATAGTTACAGGCACATATGCTTATGTATAACCCCGGGTTAATTCGCCCTTTGTTCTAGTCGTAACGTATGGAAAGGACTCGTTTTTTTATAATTTGATTTATGTTATGTAATGGCCTCGCCTACTACGGTGTCGTCACCCCTATGGTTTAGAGTGGGGTGGGTGTGATGTCACGGGTTGTGACTAATCTGTCGAAACCATCCCCTTTACTCCAACCCTTAACTTAATAGTATTACTAACGTTAAGATGTATATTATACCATGTATAATAATATACGTTCCCGTTCTCAAGTTCCCCCCCCCCCCGTAATTGCGTCATCGGCCAGGTGGACAGCGAACGGCAGTGGTTTACAGAAACACGTTACATTCCTCGCGGGATTCTCCCTGCTCACTCGGCCCTGGTCAATTGCCGACAAAGGGATGGATGTCCAGTTACTACTGTCTTTATATGTATGACGTACTTCCCCCCCCCCCCATCTAGGCTCCACCCCCTAACTTGAAAGTTTGAAATAAACAGATATTATATTTGATTGGTTAGGGGTCACGTGGGAAAAATGAGATGAGGAATGAAAGATAGATTCGTAGACATTCGACTGAGGGTCCTAGTGGTGACCGGTCGACTTTCGAGTGAGACGTCGATACGAGAGAGAGAGAGTGAGATAGACGGAGAGAGAAGGGTGATCTATCGAGAGAACGTCCCTTTAATTCTAGTCATTGATACTGGATTAATCTTTGACATTTTTGGACTACTTTGTTTATGATTTTAAAGACCACCAGATCTCTGTTACGGACTGGTGTCTCTGTAAATAAATATATTTTGTCGCTGTACACACTTGTGGAATTGATTACTCGTCACTTGTTATACGTTTAATTGTTGGTGAGACTGTGTGTGGTAGAAACACAAATACAAATACGAGTCATCATTGAGTCAGCCCTCATACTCTTAGCAACAAGTCAAGGATACCCTCCAAGGGGTCCTCAACACTCCCGTGTACTCTGTGACTAACTCACCGCGTTCTCCCGTCTAGTCTGTGACTAACTCACCGCGTCTTACCGTATACTCTGTGGCTTTGTTAGAAAATAGACAGCCACTGTCGGAACCTTTGAAATTATTTTGATAGAGTCATCACATATTATAATATTTACAATTTTAAAGTATTTAACTTAGTTTGTGTCGTACTAAGTATTTGTTGTTTTTTTTCTCATTCTACTTAAATTTCATATCATAGGACAGCCGTGACAGCTCTTAAATGTGGTTGCACTCAAATTTTACTTTCTTTGCGTACACATACATTTTATCACTTGAATATATTTTTCTGAATTTTGGTCAACAAAAATTTGAAATGAATTATCCTAAGAGAGAACTATAGAAACAGTATGTCCCTATCAGATGCATAAATAAAAATTATTATTGAACGATTCCTGTTTAGGCAGTAGGGTGAAGTGAAAATGACCGAAAATTTTTATTTTTACTTCGTAGACTTTGGATAGCCATTAAAACTTGCTCTGTGGTCCAATGAACTACTCCGTAAAAAAAATTAATTTAAGTAATGTCTTGAGGTTCTGCAACCAACTTCAAAATCTAACCATTTATAAGATACCGATAATGACTGAGTGACGCGCCGGTCTAACTCTTAGAGAAAAATGTATTGGAGTTTTTATGCTATATAGAAAGCACACAAGAACAAAGATCTATATATTTGTATAAAGTATTGGACTAGTTACAGAAGCTTACAATGTGGTGTGTGCCCCAGAAAAACGCGACGGATTCATAATAGCACGCTTGGATTTGAGATTGAAAAAATGCCTAAACCGGAACATAAGCCCAACACCATTTTTAGCTGGGTCATTCCATGTCAACTCAACCAGTTTTTTGACAATTGTTCACCCGACCCTATCAGATCTTCCTGAAATTTTCATGGCTTGTGTTACATTCAAAGTTGAGTGATTCCTGAAAATTTCAGGCCATTTGGTCAAAAACTTTCCGAGATATGATTTTTTAAAGTTTTAAGGGTAGTCGCAAGTTTGCGTAACATTTACATTTTCGCGATATTTGAACGTGAATATTTCTAAAACTAAAAGAGGTATCAGGCTGAAATTTTCAGTATTTAGTCATTAGTTTATCTTAAGTTGAATGATGTATTTATTTTAAGTGTAGCTTGCACACAGAATGCCCTGAAAAATTCCAAACATTGCACTTCAGACAGTTTTCATCAATATTTGACCCGGTATAGCCAAGAACCTATAAGACATGAAATAATGTTTGTTATACAATTAGTAAGTACCATATATGTGTTTATTATTTTGATAGAGAATTCCTGTTAACCAATAATAGTGTACTCATGGTGGGCCCCTTTAAGCATCATGGTCGTCCATTTTTGCACGCATTGCGACCCCCAGATGACCATGTGGACAGTAATTCACACTTTTCAAATTTTGCACACTTGTTAACCTTGGCAAGTACTAGCTATGGTGAAAATTTCATGTTGGTGTCTTAACGCCTTCTTGGTGAAAAATTGCATGAATTTGCATGATTTCGTGGACCATAGTAATTTTTAATGTTTGAACTGACATCTTTGATGGACTGGGTTTTCTTATTGTGAATTTCATTTTTTACTTGACAAATGTATTCTGATATGTTTCTAAGTGAATAAGTACTTTTAAATGAATTTTTTGTGTAATATTTGCTTGCAAAAACATCATGAATGTAATGCAAAAATGTCAAAAAAATGTTTTCAATGGTTTCTTAATTATTTCATTTTATATCACTGTATGTTCAGATTTCATGTAATTTAAATAAAATGTATGAAATTTTTTTTTTAATTTTATAAGAAAAATTTACTTTCATAAAAATGTATGACAATTTATTAATATTTGATCTTTGGAGCCTTTGTTAATGTAATAGGTCACATGAGTACTCATTTCTTTGTCTTCTTTTATCTTATTATTGATATAGCTTATTCCTTATAACAAAGATCCCATAGACATACAAATATCCAGGAAATGGAGATCGATTGGTCATTCACCTAGGAAGCCTTTAAGAGACGCGCAACATAACATGAAGTGAATTAAACAAAGCTGGGTCCCCCGGAGAGCTATAGCTGAGTTCAATAAACTAAGTAAGGAATGGGTTCAATAAACTAAGTAAGGAATGAGTTCAATAAACTAAGTAAGGAATGAGTTCCATAAACTAAGTAATGAATGAGTTAAATAAACTAAGTAATGAATGAGTTCAATAAACTAAGTAATGGAGGAGTTCAATAAACTAAGTAAGGGAGGAGTTCAATAAACTAAGTTAGGAATGAGTTCAATAAACTACGTAATGAATGAGTTCAATAAACTAAGTAAGGGAGAGATTCAATAAACTAAGTAAGGGAGGAGTTTAATAAACTAAGTAAGGGAGGAGTTCAATAAACTAAGTATGGAATGAGTTCAATAAACTAAGTAAGGGAGGCGCTCAATAAACTAAGTAAGGGAGGAGTTCAATAAACTAAGTAAGGGAGGAGTTCAATAAACTAAGTAATGAATGAGTTCAATAAACTAAGTAATGAATGAGTTCAATAAACTACGTAAGGGAGGAGTTCAATAAACTAAGTAAGGGAGGAGTTCAATAAACTAAGTTAGGAATGAGTTCAATAAACTACGTAATGAATGAGTTCAATAAACTAAGTAAGGGAGAGATTCAATAAACTAAGTAAGGGAGGAGTTCAATAAACTAAGTAAGGGAGGAGTTCAATAAACTAAGTAAGGGAGGAGTTCAATAAACTAAGTAAGGGAGGAGTTCAATAAACTAAGTAAGGGAGGAGTTCAATAAACTAAGTAAGGGAGGAGTTCAATAAACTAAGTAAGGGAGGAGTTCAATAAACTAAGTAAGGGAGGAGTTCAACTAAGTAAGGGAGGAGTTCAATAAACTAAGTAAGGGAGGAGTTCAACTAAGTAAGGGAGGAGTTCAACTAAGTAAGGGAGGAGTTCAATAAACTAAGTTAGGAATGAGTTCAATAAACTAAGTAATGAATGAGTTCAATAAACTAAGTAAGGGAGGAGTTCAACTAAGTAAGGGAGGAGTTCAACTAAGTAAGGGAGGAGTTCAATAAACTAAGTAAGGGAGAGATTCAATAAACTACGTAATGAATGAGTTCAATAAACTAAGTAAGGGAGAGATTCAATAAACTAAGTAAGGGAGGAGTTCAATAAACTAAGTAAGGGAGGAGTTCAATAAACTAAGTAAGGGAGGAGTTCAATAAACTAAGTAAGGGAGGAGTTCAATAAACTAAGTAAGGGAGGAGTTCAATAAACTAAGTAAGGGAGGAGTTCAATAAACTAAGTAAGGGAGGAGTTCAATAAACTAAGTAAGGGAGGAGTTCAACTAAGTAAGGGATGAGTTCAATAAACTAAGTAAGGGAGGAGTTCAACTAAGTAAGGGAGGAGTTCAATAAACTAAGTAAGGGAGGAGTTCAATAAACTAAGTAAGGGAGGAGTTCAATAAACTAAGTAAGGGAGGAGTTCAATAAACTAAGTAAGGGAGGAGTTCAATAAACTAAGTAAGGGAGGAGTTCAATAAACTAAGTAAGGGAGGAGTTCAATAAACTAAGTAAGGGAGGAGTTCAATAAACTAAGTAAGGGAGGAGTTCAACTAAGTAAGGGAGGAGTTCAATAAACTAAGTAAGGGAGGAGTTCAACTAAGTAAGGGAGGAGTTCAACTAAGTAAGGGAGGAGTTCAATAAACTAAGTTAGGAATGAGTTCAATAAACTACGTAATGAATGAGTTCAATAAACTAAGTAAGGGAGAGATTCAATAAACTAAGTAAGGGAGGAGTTCAATAAACTAAGTAAGGGAGGAGTTCAATAAACTAAGTAAGGGAGGAGTTCAATAAACTAAGTAAGGGAGGAGTTCAATAAACTAAGTAAGGGAGGAGTTCAATAAACTAAGTAAGGGAGGAGTTCAATAAACTAAGTAAGGGAGGAGTTCAACTAAGTAAGGGATGAGTTCAATAAACTAAGTAAGGGAGGAGTTCAACTAAGTAAGGGATGAGTTCAATAAACTAAGTAAGGGAGGAGTTCAATAAACTAAGTAAGGGAGGAGTTCAATAAACTAAGTAAGGGAGGAGTTCAATAAACTAAGTAAGGGAGGAGTTCAATAAACTAAGTAAGGGAGGAGTTCAATAAACTAAGTAAGGGAGGAGTTCAATAAACTAAGTAAGGGAGGAGTTCAATAAACTAAGTAAGGGAGGAGTTCAATAAACTAAGTAAGGGAGGAGTTCAACTAAGTAAGGGAGGAGTTCAATAAACTAAGTAAGGGAGGAGTTCAACTAAGTAAGGGAGGAGTTCAACTAAGTAAGGGAGGAGTTCAATAAACTAAGTTAGGAATGAGTTCAATAAACTAAGTAATGAATGAGTTCAATAAACTAAGTAAGGGAGGAGTTCAACTAAGTAAGGGAGGAGTTCAACTAAGTAAGGGAGGAGTTCAATAAACTAAGTTAGGAATGAGTTCAATAAACTACGTAATGAATGAGTTCAATAAACTAAGTAAGGGAGAGATTCAATAAACTAAGTAAGGGAGGAGTTCAATAAACTAAGTAAGGGAGGAGTTCAATAAACTAAGTAAGGGAGGAGTTCAATAAACTAAGTAAGGGAGGAGTTCAATAAACTAAGTAAGGGAGGAGTTCAATAAACTAAGTAAGGGAGGAGTTCAATAAACTAAGTAAGGGAGGAGTTCAATAAACTAAGTAAGGGAGGAGTTCAATAAACTAAGTAAGGGAGGAGTTCAATAAACTAAGTAAGGGAGGAGTTCAATAAACTAAGTAAGGGAGGAGTTCAATAAACTAAGTAAGGGAGGAGTTCAATAAACTAAGTAAGGGAGGAGTTCAATAAACTAAGTAAGGGAGGAGTTCAATAAACTAAGTAAGGGAGGAGTTCAATAAACTAAGTAAGGGAGGAGTTCAACTAAGTAAGGGAGGAGTTCAATAAACTAAGTAAGGGAGGAGTTCAACTAAGTAAGGGAGGAGTTCAACTAAGTAAGGGAGGAGTTCAATAAACTAAGTTAGGAATGAGTTCAATAAACTACGTAATGAATGAGTTCAATAAACTAAGTAAGGGAGAGATTCAATAAACTAAGTAAGGGAGGAGTTCAATAAACTAAGTAAGGGAGGAGTTCAATAAACTAAGTAAGGGAGGAGTTCAATAAACTAAGTAAGGGAGGAGTTCAATAAACTAAGTAAGGGAGGAGTTCAATAAACTAAGTAAGGGAGGAGTTCAACTAAGTAAGGGATGAGTTCAATAAACTAAGTAAGGGAGGAGTTCAATAAACTAAGTAAGGGAGGAGTTCAACTAAGTAAGGGATGAGTTCAATAAACTAAGTAAGGGAGGAGTTCAATAAACTAAGTAAGGGAGGAGTTCAATAAACTAAGTAAGGGAGGAGTTCAATAAACTAAGTAAGGGAGGAGTTCAACTAAGTAAGGGATGAGTTCAATAAACTAAGTAAGGGAGGAGTTCAACTAAGTAAGGGATGAGTTCAATAAAGTAAGTAAGGGAGGAGTTCAATAAACTAAGTAAGGGAGGAGTTCAATAAACTAAGTAAGGGAGGAGTTCAATAAACTAAGTAAGGGAGGAGTTCAACTAAGTAAGGGATGAGTTCAATAAACTAAGTAAGGGAGGAGTTCAATAAACTAAGTAAGGGAGGAGTTCAATAAACTAAGTAAGGGAGGAGTTCAATAAACTAAGTAAGGGATGAGTTCAATAAACTAAGTAAGGGAGGAGTTCAACTAAGTAAGGGAGGAGTTCAATAAACTAAGTTAGGAATGAGTTCAATAAACTACGTAATGAATGAGTTCAATAAACTAAGTAAGGGAGAGATTCAATAAACTAAGTAAGGGAGGAGTTCAATAAACTAAGTAAGGGAGGAGTTCAATAAACTAAGTAAGGGAGGAGTTCAATAAACTAAGTAAGGGAGGAGTTCAATAAACTAAGTAAGGGAGGAGTTCAACTAAGTAAGGGATGAGTTCAATAAACTAAGTAAGGGAGGAGTTCAACTAAGTAAGGGAGGAGTTCAATAAACTAAGTTAGGAATGAGTTCAATAAACTACGTAATAAATGAGTTCAATAAACTAAGTAAGGGAGAGATTCAATAAACTAAGTAAGGGAGGAGTTCAATAAACTAAGTAAGGGAGGAGTTCAATAAACTAAGTAAGGGAGGAGTTCAACTAAGTAAGGGATGAGTTCAATAAACTAAGTAAGGGAGAGATTCAATAAACTAAGTAAGGAGGAGTTCAATAAACTAAGTAAGGAGGAGTTCAATAAACTAAGTAAGGGAGGAGTTCAATAAACTAAGTAAGGGAGGAGTTCAATAAACTAAGTAAGGGAGGAGTTCAATAAACTAAGTAAGGGAGGAGTTCAATAAACTAAGTAAGGGAGGAGTTCAATAAACTAAGTAAGGGAGGAGTTCAATAAACTAAGTAAGGGAGGAGTTCAATAAACTAAGTAAGGGAGGAGTTCAATAAACTAAGTAAGGGAGGAGTTCAATAAACTAAGTAAGGGATGAGTTCAATAAACTAAGTAAGGGAGGAGTTCAACTAAGTAAGGGAGGAGTTCAATAAACTAAGTTAGGAATGAGTTCAATAAACTACGTAATGAATGAGTTCAATAAACTAAGTAAGGGAGAGATTCAATAAACTAAGTAAGGGAGGAGTTCAATAAACTAAGTAAGGGAGGAGTTCAATAAACTAAGTAAGGGAGGAGTTCAATAAACTAAGTAAGGGAGGAGTTCAATAAACTAAGAAAGGAATGAGTTCAATAAACTAAGTGAGGGATGAGTTCAATAAACTAAGTAAGGGAGGAGTTCAACTAAGTAAGGGAGGAGTTCAATAAACTAAGTTAGGAATGAGTTCAATAAACTACGTAATGAATGAGTTCAATAAACTAAGTAAGGGAGAGATTCAATAAACTAAGTAAGGGAGGAGTTCAATAAACTAAGTAAGGGAGGAGTTCAACTAAGTAAGGGATGAGTTCAATAAACTAAGTAAGGGAGAGATTCAATAAACTAAGTAAGGGAGGAGTTCAATAAACTAAGTAAGGGATGAGTTCAATAAACTAAGTAAGGGAGAGATTCAATAAACTAAGTAAGGGAGGAGTTCAATAAACTAAGTAAGGGAGGAGTTCAATAAACTAAGTAATGAATGAGTTCAATAAACTACGTAATGAATGAGTTCAATAAACTAAGTAAGGGAGAGATTCAATAAACTAAGTAAGGGAGGAGTTCAATAAACTAAGTAAGGGAGGAGTTCAATAAACTAAGTAAGGGAGGAGTTCAACTAAGTAAGGGAGGAGTTCAATAAACTAAGTAAGGGAGGAGTTCAACTAAGTAAGGGATGAGTTCAATAAACTAAGTAAGGGAGGAGTTCAATAAACTAAGTAAGGGAGGAGTTCAATAAACTAAGTAAGGGAGGAGTTCAATAAACTAAGTAAGGGAGGAGTTCAATAAACTAAGTAAGGGAGGAGTTCAATAAACTAAGTAAGGGAGGAGTTCAATAAACTAAGTAAGGGAGGAGTTCAATAAACTAAGTAAGGGAGGAGTTCAATAAACTAAGTAAGGGAGGAGTTCAATAAACTAAGTAAGGGAGGAGTTCAATAAACTAAGTAAGGGAGGAGTTCAATAAACTAAGTAAGGGAGGAGTTCAATAAACTAAGTTAGGAATGAGTTCAATAAACTACGTAATGAATGAGTTCAATAAACTAAGTAAGGGAGAGATTCAATAAACTAAGTAAGGGAGGAGTTCAATAAACTAAGTAAGGGAGGAGTTCAATAAACTAAGTAAGGGAGGAGTTCAATAAACTAAGTAAGGGAGGAGTTCAATAAACTAAGTAAGGGAGGAGTTCAATAAACTAAGTAATGAATGAGTTCAATAAACTACGTAATGAATGAGTTCATTAAACTAAGTAAGGGAGAGATTCAATAAACTAAGTAAGGGAGGAGTTCAATAAACTAAGTAAGGGAGGAGTTCAATAAACTAAGTAAGGGAGGAGTTCAATAAACTAAGTAAGGGAGGAGTTCAATAAACTAAGTAAGGGAGGAGTTCAACTAAGTAAGGGAGGAGTTCAATAAACTAAGTAAGGGAGGAGTTCAACTAAGTAAGGGAGGAGTTCAATAAACTAAGTTAGGAATGAGTTCAATAAACTACGTAATGAATGAGTTCAATAAACTAAGTAAGGGAGAGATTCAATAAACTAAGTAAGGGAGGAGTTCAATAAACTAAGTAATGAATGAGTTCAATAAACTAAGTAAGGGAGAGATTCAATAAACTAAGTAAGGGAGGAGTTCAATAAACTAAGTAAGGGAGGAGTTCAACTAAGTAAGGGAGGAATTCAATAAACTAAGTTAGGAATGAGTTCAATAAACTACGTAATGAATGAGTTCAATAAACTAAGTAAGGGAGAGATTCAATAAACTAAGTAAGGGAGGAGTTCAATAAACTAAGTAAGGGAGGAGTTCAATAAACTAAGTAATGAATGAGTTCAATAAACTAAGTAAGGGAGAGATTCAATAAACTAAGTAAGGGAGGAGTTCAATAAACTAAGTAAGGGAGGAGTTCAACTAAGTAAGGGAGGAGTTCAATAAACTAAGTAAGGGAGGAGTTCAACTAAGTAAGGGAGGAGTTCAACTAAGTAAGGGAGGAGTTCAATAAACTAAGTTAGGAATGAGTTCAATAAACTACGTAATGAATGAGTTCAATAAACTAAGTAAGGGAGAGATTCAATAAACTAAGTAAGGGAGGAGTTCAATAAACTAAGTAAGGGAGGAGTTCAATAAACTAAGTAAGGGAGGAGTTCAATAAACTAAGTAAGGGAGGAGTTCAATAAACTAAGTAAGGGAGGAGTTCAATAAACTAAGTAAGGGAGGAGTTCAACTAAGTAAGGGATGAGTTCAATAAACTAAGTAAGGGAGGAGTTCAATAAACTAAGTAAGGGAGGAGTTCAACTAAGTAAGGGATGAGTTCAATAAACTAAGTAAGGGAGGAGTTCAATAAACTAAGTAAGGGAGGAGTTCAATAAACTAAGTAAGGGAGGAGTTCAATAAACTAAGTAAGGGAGGAGTTCAACTAAGTAAGGGATGAGTTCAATAAACTAAGTAAGGGAGGAGTTCAACTAAGTAAGGGATGAGTTCAATAAGTAGGGAAGGAGGAGTTCAATAAACTAAGTAAGGGAGGAGTTCAATAAACTAAGTAAGGGAGGAGTTCAATAAACTAAGTAAGGGAGGAGTTCAATAAACTAAGTAAGGGATGAGTTCAATAAACTAAGTAAGGGAGGAGTTCAATAAACTAAGTAAGGGAGGAGTTCAATAAACTAAGTAAGGGAGGAGTTCAATAAACTAAGTAAGGGATGAGTTCAATAAACTAAGTAAGGGAGGAGTTCAACTAAGTAAGCGAGGAGTTCAATAAACTAAGTTAGGAATGAGTTCAATAAACTACGTAATGAATGAGTTCAATAAACTAAGTAAGGGAGAGATTCAATAAACTAAGTAAGGGAGGAGTTCAATAAACTAAGTAAGGGAGGAGTTCAATAAACTAAGTAAGGGAGGAGTTCAATAAACTAAGTAAGGGAGGAGTTCAATAAACTAAGTAAGGGAGGAGTTCAACTAAGTAAGGGATGAGTTCAATAAACTAAGTAAGGGAGGAGTTCAACTAAGTAAGGGAGGAGTTCAATAAACTAAGTTAGGAATGAGTTCAATAAACTACGTAATAAATGAGTTCAATAAACTAAGTAAGGGAGAGATTCAATAAACTAAGTAAGGGAGGAGTTCAATAAACTAAGTAAGGGAGGAGTTCAATAAACTAAGTAAGGGAGGAGTTCAACTAAGTAAGGGATGAGTTCAATAAACTAAGTAAGGGAGAGATTCAATAAACTAAGTAAGGGAGGAGTTCAATAAACTAAGTAAGGGAGGAGTTCAATAAACTAAGTAAGGGAGGAGTTCAATAAACTAAGTAAGGGAGGAGTTCAATAAACTAAGTAAGGGAGGAGTTCAATAAACTAAGTAAGGGAGGAGTTCAATAAACTAAGTAAGGGAGGAGTTCAATAAACTAAGTAAGGGAGGAGTTCAATAAACTAAGTAAGGGAGGAGTTCAATAAACTAAGTAAGGGAGGAGTTCAATAAACTAAGTAAGGGAGGAGTTCAATAAACTAAGTAAGGGATGAGTTCAATAAACTAAGTAAGGGAGGAGTTCAACTAAGTAAGGGAGGAGTTCAATAAACTAAGTTAGGAATGAGTTCAATAAACTACGTAATGAATGAGTTCAATAAACTAAGTAAGGGAGAGATTCAATAAACTAAGTAAGGGAGGAGTTCAATAAACTAAGTAAGGGAGGAGTTCAATAAACTAAGTAAGGGAGGAGTTCAATAAACTAAGTAAGGGAGGAGTTCAATAAACTAAGTAAGGGAGGAGTTCAACTAAGTAAGGGATGAGTTCAATAAACTAAGTAAGGGAGGAGTTCAACTAAGTAAGGGAGGAGTTCAATAAACTAAGTTAGGAATGAGTTCAATAAACTACGTAATGAATGAGTTCAATAAACTAAGTAAGGGAGAGATTCAATAAACTAAGTAAGGGAGGAGTTCAATAAACTAAGTAAGGGAGGAGTTCAACTAAGTAAGGGATGAGTTCAATAAACTAAGTAAGGGAGAGATTCAATAAACTAAGTAAGGGAGGAGTTCAATAAACTAAGTAAGGGATGAGTTCAATAAACTAAGTAAGGGAGAGATTCAATAAACTAAGTAAGGGAGGAGTTCAATAAACTAAGTAAGGGAGGAGTTCAATAAACTAAGTAATGAATGAGTTCAATAAACTACGTAATGAATGAGTTCAATAAACTAAGTAAGGGAGAGATTCAATAAACTAAGTAAGGGAGGAGTTCAATAAACTAAGTAAGGGAGGAGTTCAATAAACTAAGTAAGGGAGGAGTTCAACTAAGTAAGGGAGGAGTTCAATAAACTAAGTAAGGGAGGAGTTCAACTAAGTAAGGGATGAGTTCAATAAACTAAGTAAGGGAGGAGTTCAATAAACTAAGTAAGGGAGGAGTTCAATAAACTAAGTAAGGGAGGAGTTCAATAAACTAAGTAAGGGAGGAGTTCAATAAACTAAGTAAGGGAGGAGTTCAATAAACTAAGTAAGGGAGGAGTTCAATAAACTAAGTAAGGGAGGAGTTCAATAAACTAAGTAAGGGAGGAGTTCAATAAACTAAGTAAGGAGGAGTTCAATAAACTAAGTAAGGGAGGAGTTCAATAAACTAAGTAAGGGAGGAGTTCAATAAACTAAGTAAGGGAGGAGTTCAATAAACTAAGTTAGGAATGAGTTCAATAAACTACGTAATGAATGAGTTCAATAAACTAAGTAAGGGAGAGATTCAATAAACTAAGTAAGGGAGGAGTTCAATAAACTAAGTAAGGGAGGAGTTCAATAAACTAAGTAAGGGAGGAGTTCAATAAACTAAGTAAGGAGGAGTTCAATAAACTAAGTAAGGGAGGAGTTCAATAAACTAAGTAATGAATGAGTTCAATAAACTACGTAATGAATGAGTTCATTAAACTAAGTAAGGGAGAGATTCAATAAACTAAGTAAGGGAGGAGTTCAATAAACTAAGTAAGGGAGGAGTTCAATAAACTAAGTAAGGGAGGAGTTCAATAAACTAAGTAAGGGAGGAGTTCAATAAACTAAGTAAGGGAGGAGTTCAACTAAGTAAGGGAGGAGTTCAATAAACTAAGTAAGGGAGGAGTTCAACTAAGTAAGGGAGGAGTTCAATAAACTAAGTTAGGAATGAGTTCAATAAACTACGTAATGAATGAGTTCAATAAACTAAGTAAGGGAGAGATTCAATAAACTAAGTAAGGGAGGAGTTCAATAAACTAAGTAATGAATGAGTTCAATAAACTAAGTAAGGGAGAGATTCAATAAACTAAGTAAGGGAGGAGTTCAATAAACTAAGTAAGGGAGGAGTTCAACTAAGTAAGGGAGGAATTCAATAAACTAAGTTAGGAATGAGTTCAATAAACTACGTAATGAATGAGTTCAATAAACTAAGTAAGGGAGAGATTCAATAAACTAAGTAAGGGAGGAGTTCAATAAACTAAGTAAGGGAGGAGTTCAATAAACTAAGTAATGAATGAGTTCAATAAACTAAGTAAGGGAGAGATTCAATAAACTAAGTAAGGGAGGAGTTCAATAAACTAAGTAAGGGAGGAGTTCAATAAACTAAGTAAGGGAGGAGTTCAATAAACTAAGTAATGAATGAGTTCAATAAACTAAGTAAGGGAGAGATTCAATAAACTAAGTAAGGGAGGAGTTCAATAAACTAAGTAAGGGAGGAGTTCAATAAACTAAGTAATGAATGAGTTCAATAAACTAAGTAAGGGAGAGATTCAATAAACTAAGTAAGGGAGGAGTTCAATAAACTAAGTAAGGGAGGAGTTCAATAAACTAAGTAAGGGAGGAGTTCAATAAACTACGTAATGAATGAGTTCAATAAACTAAGTAAGGGAGAGATTCAATAAACTAAGTAAGGGAGGAGTTCAATAAACTAAGTAAGGGAGGAGTTCAATAAACTAAGTAAGGGAGGAGTTCAATAAACTAAGTAAGGGAGGAGTTCAATAAACTAAGTAAGGGAGGAGTTCAATAAACTAAGTAAGGGAGGAGTTCAATAAACTAAGTAAGGGAGGAGTTCAATAAACTAAGTTAGGAATGAGTTCAATAAACTACGTAATGAATGAGTTCAATAAACTAAGTAAGGGAGAGATTCAATAAACTAAGTAAGGGAGGAGTTCAATAAACTAAGTAAGGGAGGAGTTCAATAAACTAAGTAAGGGAGGAGTTCAATAAACTAAGTAAGGGAGGAGTTCAATAAACTAAGTAAGGGAGAGATTCAATAAACTAAGTAAGGGAGGAGTTCAACTAAGTAAGGGAGGAGTTCAATAAACTAAGTAAGGGAGAGATTCAATAAACTAAGTAAGGGAGGAGTTCAACTAAGTAAGGGAGGAGTTCAATAAACTAAGTAAGGGAGAGATTCAATAAACTAAGTAAGGGAGGAGTTCAATAAACTAAGTAAGGGAGGAGTTCAATAAACTAAGTAAGGGAGGAGTTCAATAAACTAAGTAAGGGAGGAGTTCAATAAACTAAGTAAGGGAGGAGTTCAACTAAGTAAGGGAGGAGTTCAATAAACTAAGTAAGGGAGGAGTTCAACTAAGTAAGGGAGGAGTTCAATAAACTAAGTAAGGGAGGAGTTCAACTAAGTAAGGGAGGAGTTCAATAAACTAAGTAAGGGAGGAGTTCAATAAACTAAGTAAGGGAGGAGTTCAATAAACTAAGTAAGGGAGGAGTATAATAAGACATACTTTTATCTTGCTATGGATTTAGTGGAAAACAGTTTTATTATCAACAAAATATGCACTCCAGATATTCGATCTGTTTTATGTCAATTAGTCCGGTTTTATATCAATTAGTCCTGTTTTATGTCAATTAGTCCAGTTGTATGTCAACAAATCTTGTTGTATGTGCAGTAACATACAAAGTCACCACTACATTGACAAGCACTCTCCAGACGTTCGTAAATGTTTCTTGTAATCGTTATTAAATGTGTTCTGAGGGTGTGAATAACTATGTATAGCATGGTCAAGGGGAGATATTCGGTGGTTGACTGGTGATAGAATGAGTTCAGGAAATACGTGTCTGGGTGCGTGTGTAGTGAGCAATGATGTCAAGTTAGTGTAGTAGTGAACTGTGATACTATCAGTTGATGTCAAGTTAGGTTAGTGTAGTATTGAGCTGTGATACTAGCAGTTGATGTCAAATTAGTGTAGTAGTGAGCCGTGATACCAGCAGTTGAAGTCAAGTTAGTGTAGTAGTGAGCTGTGATACCAGCAGTTGAAGTCAAGTTAGTGTAGTAGTGAGCTGTGATACCAGCAGTTGATGTCAAGTTAGTGTAGTAGTGAGCTGTGATACTAGCAGTAGATGTCAAGTTAGTGTAGTAGTGAGCTGTGATACCAGCAGTTGAAGTCAAGTTAGTGTAGTAGTGAGCTGTGATACCAGCAGTTGATGTCAAGTTAGTGTAGTAGTGAGCTGTGATACTAGCAGTAGATGTCAAGTTAGTGTAGTAGTGAGCTGTGATACTAGCAGTTGATGTCTAGTTAGTGTAGTATTGAGCTGTGATACCAGCAGTAGATGTCAAATTAGTGTAGTAGTGCCCGCGTGTATCAGAAGATATTAGCAGTGGTAAGCTGCAGTAGAAGATATGCTTATGATGGAATAAAAGATATTGCCAGGTGTAGGAGAGGATTAAAGACAGTTGTTATAAATGTATACAAAAATTGTCTACAAGACAATGACAGAGGACCAAAATCATACATCTGAAATATAAAAAAGTGATACTATAAACATTCCTTTTCATTAAATAGCCATAAATATCTTTGACGGTTTTTTTCAGGCTCGCCATAATGTTACATTTAAAGTTAAGATTTAACATACTGTTAGGCTGACAAAATTTGTTACGTTTAAATTAGACAGGCTAGTCAATTTTGCTACAAAATTAATATAAGAGAACACACGCTTTGCAGCTTTCAATATAAAAACACTAATAACAAGCACTTATCTAACAAGTTGACTGATTTTGATTGTCCACACCGCACTACATATATCTAACCCTGTGCAACAGTTGGCACGCAGAGTCTAATCAGCCGGCACGCGACTAAAATATCACTTCCTTTTAATTCTAATTACAGTCTCGATACTTAGATATAAATAAATAAGTGTTTTTTTTTTGTAGAAGTTTGGGCACGCGGCACCAAAAATGTTTGCCTCCACTGAAATAAATCATTGATGTACAATGTTGGTTCATATTGTTATTAATTAATAGAAACAAGGATCAGTAATGTTGTTATTCAATGCTATTGATGACCTAAAACAGTTATCAATTATTTTCTATTCTAGTATTTTAAATAACTCAATCAGTGATCAATAATATTGTTTTGCGAATGTTTACCGATAAATTAAAAAAGTGATCCAAATGTCACTCCTTAATGTCATTATTGATCTCGAACAGTAATCATTGTCGTTCATATTTATCGGTGAACTAAAGCATTTGTCAAGTTTGACCATATTTATCGGTGAACTAAAGCGTTGGTCAAGTTTGACCATATTTATCGGTGAACTAAAGCGTTGGTTAAGCTTGACCATATTTATTGGCGAACTAAAGCATTTGTCAAGTTTTTGACCATATTTATTGGCGAACTAAAGCATTGGTCTATGCTGTCCATATTTATCGGTGAACTAAAGCATTTGTCAAGTTTTTGACCATATTTATTGGCGAACTAAAGCATTGGTCTATGCTGTCCATATTTATCGGTGAACTAAAGCATTTGTCAAGTTTTTGACCATATTTATTGGCGAACTAAAGCATTGGTCTATGCTGTCCATATTTATTGGTGAACTAAAGCATTGTTCAATGTGTTGTTATTGCTAAACTAAATCATTAGTCAAAGGTGTCAATTGATTTTGGGGAACTAAATTGATGGTCAATGATGTTCATTGTTACAGGTAAACTAAATAATTGGTTCATGTAGTCTTTTATATTAATGAACTAAATAATTTATCTATGTTATCCATTGTTATTGGTGAACTGATCACATTTGTTCAAATTTATCGGTGAACTAAATCATTGTTCAATGTTTTATCCATTGTTTTTGGTGAACTAAATCATTGGTCAGTGTAGCCCATTGTTATTGGAGAACTAAATCAGTGGTTGAAAATGTTATTTTCCTTGTGTAATGGATAATTATATACAGTGATTAGTAGAGTTGTTCTCTGATGTTATTAACTATCTAAATAGCATCTAAATCTAAATAGTCGAGTATCTACACCACTCGGCCATCAGTAATGTTGCTTTAACCCTCAAAGTGTCCGTTGCGACCAAAAATTTCAATAATTATTTTGAGAAAATATAACAGATAATTTTAGCTTTTCTTTCTTTAGTGCAGCTTTCAATCTTTACCTGTGGATCGTGAAAACCAAAAATTTTTCTTGTTGAGTCACGAAAGGCTTGAACTATTAGCTTAGTGTCAAATAAGAACTGATAACTGCACTACCTGTCTGACCATTTCTTCTGTTACATCAAAGATTCCTTTGTCTGGAAACGGTAACAATTCTTTTTCCAACAAAACCCATCTGAAATCTTCAAAAAAGAGTTTTAAAAGGTTATTAGCACATTAAAAAGTTCACTTAGCCCTAATGGACGAAGTGTAGAATTTAACTTTTTCTGTAACCACGACCCAGCCACCTTTACTCCCCCAACTTAAGGCAGGTACACATTTAAAGCTGGGTGGACTTGTAGGACTTAAACCAACTTTCACTGCAACCTAGAAAAATTCTCTTGGTTCTCACCGATAATCGAACCCATTACTTTCTGCAGCGTTCAATATAAAAGTTGGGTTTAGTATTAGTATGTTCAAAAAAATTTCAAATTCAAGTAAAGAATAGTCAACAGTGAAATTTTGGAGAAGTATTAATCGTTTAGAAAATATATTTATTTAATGACAAGTCTATTGTTTTGGACTGAGAGAAGCCATCGGATTTTCCCATTTTCCGAATGTTGAACAAATTCGATAGGTATCTTAACAATTGGTTTTATCAGATGGTTAATATTTAATGATAATGGGCTTTTGTGTGTAAAGGATTATGCGCTAACTTGAAATTACAAAAGCAGCTGATGGGGCTTAAGACTAAAATATTTTTTTTTCATTGCAATACATTAAAGGCTGCAATACAGTCAATTGAAAAACAACCTGTTTTTGGAATATTAATTTTTTTTTATATCCATGAATACATTACTCCACATGTGTCTAACTGTATGAACTTATAATCCACTACATGAGCTCTCTAACAACCGTTACTCTTCCCTGCACTATCATCCTTTGTGCTTTTGCGCTCCTTATTCCTTCTTCTCTTAAGACCACCCACGCTTGTTTTTAGCTATCTAGAATATTTGCTGGGATGTATTTCTTACATGTATGTAGCAGGGTTGTTAGTATCGAAGTATCGGTATCGGCCAAGACAGTATCGGCGATACTTTTTCATTATTGGTTGCTGTATTGCCGATCCTTTTTGTATCAAATATTGATTTGTGTATCGCCGATACATTTTAAACGAAAAATTTTCGATACTCGATACCAATACTTTTCTGTTGCCACTATTAGCTAATTGCAGAATAACAATAGCGATTTTAATACATTGTTTTAAAAGTATTTTTCATAAATTCAATCACTACTTGTAATGATAACCATCAACCCTACCACTATTAATACCACCCACCTCCCCAACAAAACAACTTGGATCACAAGGCTGAAGTTTAACAAAACTTAAAGCGTGCTTGAAGTGCACTGAGTGCAGTTTCCACTCAACTTACTCGGCAGGGTGGTTGCAACTTCAATACAGTCAGCAGTGCAGTCTTGCTGCACGGCGGCAGAACCGGCTTAATAGTAACAGTTCTGCTGAAGTAGACAGACATCTTGAAGATAACTCATCGGAAATGCTGTCATTAGCACCCTACCCAACCTACCCAAGCATTAAGAAACTATATTGTTGAGTTGATCGGCTAGTGCTGATTTGAGCGCCTGTTTTCATTAGGTGTGCGTATTTTTATGCCATTACTTTCTAGGCTAAGTAATGATCATTTTGAAATGATGGTCTTCTTACGTGCTGCCAAGTGGTGAAATAGTAAAGAAAAGTTCCCTTAGCCCTGACGGCCATCGGGGATTCATCTGTTTCTATAACCTCGGCATATGAAGGGATTGTGTGGTTAGCACAACGCCCAGCCGCCTTTACTTCCCCAGCTTAAAGTCGGGAATATTTAAAAATGGGTGAACTTGTGGAAAAATTCCCATTGTTCTCACCGAGGATCGAACCCATGACTCTGAATTCGACAGTCGAGTATCTACACCACTCGGCCATCCGTCAAGTACTAAAGTGATTATCATTAAAATTGTGGTTTACATTGTAATGTATTGTTTTTACTTTTTTTTTAAACTTGAAAAACTTGCACTCATTATATTTTAAATAAAAATAGTTTGTTGTTCTCAAAAATATCGATATTGTGTTGGTATCGATTTTGGCAATACATTTTTACTTGAATATTTGTATTGGTATTGGCGATACTATTTTCATGAAGTATTGGTATCGGTATTGACGATACAATTTAAGAGTATTGTTAACAGCCCTGGTGTGTAGCTACACAAAATGTTTACTTCATATGGCCATACTTGTATGTAGTTTCACAGAATGTGTACTTCATATGGTCCGTACTAGTATTTAGTTACTTATCATGCTTGCTGGGATGTATCTCTTACATGTATGTAGTTTCACAGAATGCACACTTCTTATGGCCCTTACCTGTATTTAGTTACCCAGAATGTTTGCTGGGATGTATCTCTTGCATGCATGTAGTTACACAGAATGTGTACTTTATATGGCCCTACATGCATGTAGTTACATAGAATGTGTACTTCATATGGCCCTACATGCATGTAGTTACATAGAATGTGTGCTGTGATGTATCTCTGTGTAGTTACACAGAAAGTGTACTTTATATGGTCCCTTGTTGTATGTAGTTACACAGAATGATTACTTCATATGACCCCTATTTGTATGTAGTTACCTAGAATGTGTGCTGGGATGTGACCAGATGGAGGAAATTTATCATTTCCATAAATGTATTTCAGTTTTCTACGAGCGTAGGCGTGAAGTTGTTCATACAAGGGACGAATCTGTTCCCACAGTGACTCAATATCTTCTATAAATGTAGGTGTCTCATACCAGGATCTCCAATATTCACCGGTGTCATTATAACCTGCGATGATTTCAAATAAACACATTAAAAACTGTAACATTTTCTTAATCCTTATTTAAAGAAATATCTTTCTGTATATAAATATTAACTTCAGTATGTATGATCACAAATGTGTTTGCTAATATGCTCATGTAACGTTCAAATTTATTTCATAGTTTTGACAACATGCATATTTCTAACAAAAAAAATGTGTCCTCAAAATCAATTCCACCTAAAACAAGTGTATACCCTTTTGGGGTGTAGTTTTTTTTTCTTCTGTATGCATGGCAGACACGCATCACCGCTGCCTGAAAAGCCTTTGTGGCAGGCACACAGCACCCTGTCATGCTGGCAGTGGTGGCGTTAAAAATAAATAAATTTTAATTAGCCTGTTTATATTTGTACGATTAAGAAGAAACTTCAGTTTATATTTGTAGGTTTAAGAAGAAACTTCAGTTTATATTTGTAGGTTTAAGAAGACACTTCAGTTTATATTTGTACGATTAAGGAGAAACTTCAGTTTATATTTGTAGATTCAGCATTAAATGGTAGCATTTAAAAACATGGGAGGATAGACATGAGAATGTAAAAGTTCTTTCAAATATATTCTATATTTTCACCCAGTATCCTGTGAGCTTCATTCATTAACTCTACGTATTCTGGATACAGATGTTTCATTTTTTTGCCAGTAGCGTCTCTCCAGTCCTTCCAATCAGTTTTCAATTCATCAAAATCATGTAAATTTCCCAAGTCTAAACAGAAAATGAAAAAGCTGAAGAATTATAATGTAAATATATGTTACAACTTCGGATGATAGCGTACAATTTAATTTCAAGTTATAAACATAGTCCTTACTTTAGATGTTAACATTCAGTATTACTTCAGATGATAACGTACAGTATTACTTCAGATGCTAACATGCAGTATTACTTCAGAAGCTAACATACACATACGTCCTAACTTTAGATGTTAACATGCAGTATTATGTCAGATTCAAACTTACAGTATTACTTCAGATGCTAACATACACATACGTCCTAACTTTAGATGTTAACATGCAGTATTATGTCAGATGCAAACTTACAGTATTACTTCAGAAGCTAACATACACATACGTCCTAACTTTAGATGTTAACATGCAGTATTATGTCAGATGCAAACTTACAGTATTACTTCAGATGCTAACATACACATACGTCCTAACTTTAGATGTTAACATGCAGTATTATGTCAGATGCAAACTTACAGTATTACTTCAGATGCTAACACACACATACGTCCTAACTTTAGATGTTAACATCAGGAGTGGGGTGTCGGAGTTCCAGAACCATCTAGCATTTTCTCACATACGAAATTCATTCAAAATGATTTAAAATTTCAGTGTCGATGAAAATTTTGTGTGTTGATTTGAAGTCAAAGGAAAGATAAATAACTAAATGCTCCAAAAAATTTGACGAACAGTTATTTTGGGCAACTTAATATATATGTATATATATATATATATATATATATATATATATATATATATATATTATATACATAATCGGATAACATATACGGTGGCTCGACAGACCTACACACCGTGCGGTGTAAAGTATGCTCATTAGGGTGGGGCAAACTGCGGTTGTCTCTGTCAGACAATTATAAATAGATGCTTCCTCATCTAGTGATCAATTTCACAATTTATGTTCATGTTTTATTTTCATGTCTAGGGGTCGCAACTTTGAAAAATACGGTTCTTATAGTTCATTTTTATGAATATTAACCCCTTAAGTGCCAACTAATATTAACGAAATGCATCTAGAATAGTTATCATATTTATGTTTGGTATAATTGTACAGCTAAATGATAACTGTTTACATTACTATTATTATGTAAGCTTTTTAAATTTTTATTTTATTTTTACTATAAAAATTTGTAGTTATTAATATGTGCCGCTTCTAGACCCCCGTAAAAAAAATTCCTAAGACGGTAAAATTAATTTAAAAAATATAAAAGACGAATGATCACTTGTTATTATCCATTTAAAAAACGATCAAATTAAATATACAAACTTTCCCGAAACAAATCCATCAAAAATTAATTAAATTAAATCATATATATCCAAGAAAATCTATGTCGGCCTATAAAAAAAATCCCATCAAAATCCCTACCACTCATTTTAAAAATGGAAATTTGTTCAGGAAACCGAAATAATGACAGCAGTTATGTGCAAGATGAAAGGGGACGGATGGTCGTGCGGTAACGCGCTCGACTGTCGATCTGAAGGTACCTGGTTCGATCTCCGGTGAGGACCAAGGAAATTTTTCAGGTCTTGGCTCAAGTTCCCGATATATCTCCCGTGGTGCCTCCTTGGCCATTGCACTATCGGCTATGGTGGGGATGAAAGAAGGGCACCATAAAACCGTCCCATTAGTGGTTTATAGGATCTAAGGGATTTCATCTCATCCTTACAGGGACTTTACACATGTGCAAGATGAAGACACAGAAGAAGATAGTGACAGCACTGCTCCACAAAATAGATGGCTGTATCAAGAGCTTTGCAAAGCTGTTGATAGAACCAATGTCAGCAATCGTGATACCGTTTTGATTGTAAATGCCGTCTTGAAAGATATGGGACTGTTGACAACTGAAAATGCTTTGCACCCCAGCAAGCTGCGCCGTCAAAGAGATGCTTGGAGGAAGAAGTCAGTTCAGTATCACAAAGAATAAAGTGAAGGAATTTTTGTCTCGGTTTTGAAGGCAAGATTGATGTCACTCTTAAGCATACTGGGTCGACTAGTCGCAAAGTCAAAGAAGAGCACTACGTCTTAGTATCATTTCCTACTCGCAGCTATGTTGAACATGTTGTTCCAGCATCAGGAAAGTCCCAGGACATTTCCAGAGAAATTATGTCAGTGGTTACGAGCAGCAAGTCTGAACTTACTTTACAAGCAGTTGTTTGTGATGGAACACCAATAAATACCGGTAAACATTACGGTGTAATCCGACAACTTGAACTTTAGCTACAAAGGCCACTTCAGTGGTTGGTTTGTTTACTTCATGCCAACGAACTGCCTTTAAGGAAGCTAATAGAAGTCGTTGATGGGAAGACCATTGGTCCAAAGACTTCAGAAGGACAGATAGCAAACATGCTGGAATTTGATCCCCAGCAGAAATCAATCATCGAATTTTCTCCAGTTTCAGGTTCTGTTGTTGAGGTTGAAGACGAGGTGATGAAAGATCAATAGTATTTACTGAAAATCTGTCTGCTTATTCAAAGTGGTTGTAGCGCTGGTCATAGTTACATCTCATACTTAGAGACTGCCCAACCTGGGACAATCAGTCATGCCTGATGGTTAACTAAAGCTAACCGGATACTCAGGTTGTTTGCCTCCGAACAAAGTCCTTCTGCCGACCTTCAACGAATTGTGCCAAGCAGACGATTCAAGTTGCAACACCGCTACATTTTTAACCTCACGTCTCTCTTTTTTTAAATACGTCATGTTAAACATGATAAATTATAAAATTATAAAAAAAGAACTGTTGGAATGGGGGTGTAGGGTTGGGAAAGGAGTTTTTAACGGGGGTGGGGAAGAGGTAGGGAGAGGTGTCACGTGGTATTGTTAACAGGGTGAACATGCAGTTATACTAAATGCCCCTTTTTGTAATTTTGTACATTGAGACCCACTGCGATTCGGGCATGTCTTGAGTGGAAGGGGGTTGGCGGGCGGGTGAGGGATGGAGGGAAGGATGGGTGTGGGGCTAAGTGAAAGAGAATTGATACATTATTAAAAAAAATAACTATTGAGAAAGAGTCCTTTAAAATATTATGAATGAATTAAGATTGGTCAATGATATGGTGTTGTGAGCGCGTCACCATTTTCAACTCCAACTGCGTACCAAAAAGCCGGTCCGGGTACCGGGCCTGTTCAGCTAGTATATATATAACGCAACTTCGACATCGACGGCGCGCAGGACTATTTATAGAATATCTGGGTTCAGTCACAGCAAGCATTCGACACCACGATATATATATATATATATATATATATATACATATATATATATATATATATATATATATATATATATATATATATATTTCTCTTCTTCGCCCAACCTTGCAAGACAACGGCAGCAGCCTGCGAGAATTCCCGAATAATTCCCGAATACGTCACAGAAAGCAAGACGCGTTCGACAACTCAAGTTGTTTTCTAATTTATTTTATAAAATCGGATTATTCTAATTTCTCATTTATCCCTAGTCGCGGTAAATTATGTAGCCGTTTAACCGCGTAAAATGAGGGAATGGTGTAAATAAATTGGAATCTGTCAACTGATTACACAGCCCAACAAAAAAGAAAATTTTGTGAATTGCCAAGAATGTTTGAATGAATTTATAGCAATTCATGGGTGCTGATTTTAAAACTGCCACTGCTTTTGCTGAATTGGCTCTAGTTTATGAGATATTGGACACCCTTGAAAATATGATTGTACCCTTTGTGTAAAACTAATGCAATAGGTTTGGTGTCTGTTGTTTAATTAAACTATACCAAGTTATAACTTTTTTTTTTTATTTTATCTCTGCTTTCTAAAGACATCATGAGTTCATCACGAAGATGCTACAAAAATAATCAGAATGTATTCTGTTACATCTCTGGACAATACATGATTGAAAAGCAAAGAAGAAATATAACCAACTTTGTGCAGCAGGCATATATGGCTTATTTCGGTGTGAAGCTGGGAGACCAAGACATGTCTTGGGTTCCCCATAAGGTCTGCAAAAACTGTGTGGAGAGCCTACGGCAGTTGACAAATGGTGAGAAGAAAAGTCTAAGTTTCGGTGTACCAATTGTATGGCGAGAGCCGAAAGACCTTTTTGGTGATTGTTATTTTTTGTATTGTGAATGTTAAAGGCTTCAATCGCCACAAGAAATCTAAGTGGGATTATCCTGATCTTGAATCTGCAAGGAGACCAATTCCACGTAGCAGTGAAGTTCCTATACCAGTGTTTAGTGGATTATTAGAGCTTTAGCCATCAGACCCCGACGAAGGGCAAGATCTGGAGTTTTTGGCAGGTGAAAACAGTGGAAGCGATTACGAAGGAAGTTCTTCAACACCTCAACCATTCAACCAAGAAGAATTCAATGACCTAATACGAGACCTAAATCTGTCCAAGCAAGCATCTGAGCTTTTAGCGTCCAGGCTCAATGAAAGAAATTTTCTTAAACCAGAAGTTAAAAAAACATTTTATCTGAAAAGAGTTTCTTCTTCCATATTTCAACAAAGAGGAAAATCTTTTTTACTGTAATGACATCCCTGGACTTCTGCTCCAAATGGGACTACAAGACTACCATTCCGAAGACTGGCGTCTTTTTATAGACATTTCCATCACAAGCTTGAAATGCGTTCTGTTACACAATGGTAACCGTTATGCATCTCTTCCCATTGCTCACTCAACAACACTTAAAGAAGAGTATGAGAATATCAAAACAGTATTGCAGAAAGTCCGTTATTATGAGCATCAGTGGTCAATTTGTGTTGATCTATAAATGGTAAACTTCTTGCTTGGGTAGCAGTCAGGATACACAAAATACTCATGCTTCATGTGCCTTTGGGATAGCAGGGCAAGGCAAGATCATTGGACAAGAGTGACATGGCCTGCAAGGGAAAACATGACTGTAGGTAAAGAAAATATCATCAACAAGCCACTGGTTGACAAAAATAAGATCATTCTCCCACCGCTTCATATCAAATTAGGTTTAATGAAACAATTTGTTAAGGCTTTGGACAAATCTGGCAATTGCTTCAAGTATATTTGCAGATCATTCCCCGGATTGAGCATGGAGAAGCTGAAAGCTGGGATTTTTGACGGTCCTCAGATTTGGAAAATCATCAACGATCGAAATCACCTTGAAGCTTCTTCATGGAACAGTTTTGTTTCAGTTGTCAGGATCTTCTTAGGTAATAACAGGGCAGAGAATTACGAAGAACTGGTGCAAGATATGCTAGCTAACTTCAGAAACAGTGGAACAAATAAGAGCATCAAAGGTACATTACGTGCACAGTCATTTAGACAAATTTCCAGGTAACCTTGGGGACTTCAGTGAGGAACAAGGCGAGAGGTTCCATCAGGATATGAGGGTGATGGAGGAGAGATATCAAGGAAGATGGGGCATACATATGATGGCTGGCTATTGTTGGAGCCTCCAGCGCAATTGCACCAACGACACATACAAAAGGAAGTCGAGCAAACAGCGATTTGCTAACGCATTACCATAGACAATTAACATATTAATTAATTGATTAATTAGAAATAATTAGTTTTTCAAATGAAAATGTTTTCTTCTATAACACTATTACACATATTCTTGATCAAATTTCTGCATGACTATTAAAACTTTCACTACTCTTTGTTAGTATACTATTATACTTCATGCAATTCTTGACAAATTCCAAACACGGTGCATACATTATTTAATTAATTTTAATTATTTCGTAAAATAGAGCCAATCTAGCAAAAGCACTTACATATTCTAAATCAGCATAGTTGACTTTGTATAAAATGATTCAAATATCACTGGCAATGAATTCACTGTTTACCAGTGTTATTGTAGAATAAAATAAAAACACATTTAATAATACAATTATGTGTGAAGAATAAAGTAATATTGAACTAATTTCCAATTTTAGAATTCAAAAAATGGTGTATAAATATTAGGGTGATAAAATTTTTTTTAATGAAACCACTTGCAATCGAGGAATCTTTATGTGTATTTTAAGAATATAAATTGCATTTTTTATTGTTTTTTCTTTCATTTCCCCAATCTCCCCTTTTTTTTGAAGAAAAAAGTGAAAAAATATTTCTTTTTTAAAAAAGGACATATTTTTTTAGCTTAATTCAAAAGAGTAATAATAATAACTAATCAAATTTTATTAACAAATAAGATACAGAACAGTTAATACTCTGTACAAAATGTACAAGAAATCTTTTAAAAAATTTTGTCTTATTAACTTCAGAATCAAAAATTTAAACGTTCTCGATTTCGCATGAAGTTGCTCCATCGCACATGAGTTCCATCTTGCCTGGTGTAAATTTGGTAGTTTCTTCCAGCTGATGCGAGGCCAACGTGAAGTTTTGTAATGACGATATGCCTGACAATTCATATAAGAACTTGAAATCATCTCTCCATCCAGGGTTCTCGCCTATGCTAACATCATCTGTCGCAACGAGGCGATAATCAGATAGTTTTGAAGGAATAGTTGAGTTCTGGTTTGCTCGTATATATATAATTCTCTTTTTCGCCCAACCTTGCGAGACAACGGCGGCCTGCAAGACGCAATCATATATATATATATATATATATATATATATATATATATATATATATATATATATATATACGTGTAGATTGATTTGTCGCGTTTGTGGAATTCCTGAATACGTCAAAACAACCAAGACGCGTTCAATAACGTTCGACAACTCGCGTTGTTTTCTGATTTCTTTTATAAAACCAGATTAATTTAATTACTAATATGACATTTTGTCCTTTTATTTAGTGAAATATATTAAGCAATCTGAGCACAATGGTGGTTGTACAATAGTATTTCATGTCTAGACAGATCCAGTAATTTTAAAAACAGTATTATCTGGTCGTAATCATGATTTTATGTGTGCTCTAGCTTATAAACTATTTCATTTATCCCAAGTCGTGGTAAATTATGTAGCCGTTTGACCACGGAAAATGAGGGAATGCTGTACATAAAATAACATTAGCATGTCAGCTATATAACACATTTAATAATACAATTATGTGTGAAGAATAAAGCAATATTGAACTATTTTTCAATTTTAAAATTAAAAAAAAAATGGTGTATAAATATAGATAAGATGTAAAAATGCTATGGAGGCCAGCGCTACCATTAGGCTACAAGGAGGGTCAAGAGAACACATTCAACGCTGAAGTGGAGACAACAAAATATTAGATATGGTGAAATCTTTTGTTTTGATTTCTTTGTGCTGCTGTTTTGGGGAAAATCCCGATTAATAAAATTATAAATATGTATGGCGCATTATAAACAAATGTTAACTGTCCCAAAATATGTACGCATTACAAAAAAATAATAACATATATCTGTACTGAATAGTATCAAAATAACTATATAGTGTGCTGGGGGGGGGGGAGTGGAATGAGGCAGACTAAAAATAAGAAGAAATGCCAATTAAAACGCCCACCCCCCGGAAATATGTTTGTTAGAAACTGAATGAAAAAAAAATACAATTCAAAGAAAAAAATCCCGATCCTAAAAAAGGCATTAAAATATATCTAACCAATGAAGAGAAATCAAGGCATCCAAAGAATTAACTAAAAATCTTTAAAACAATAAAATAAAACACAAGTTGCTAGAAGGTTCGAGATAGTGACCATAAAGTCTGCACATGATAGGTTAGAGTTCAACTTTGCCTACCATGTATGTCTGCCAGTTATTTTGTTTGATCGCTTATTTAAAAAATGATAACAGTAATTATATTGATTGATAAGGCGGCGTATGCTACTGATATATATATATATATATATATATATATATATATATATATATATATACCTATAAGAGGCATTTGCTGTCTGTCTGTCTGTCTGTCTGTCTGTTCCCTTATAACTCAAGATCCAGATAACCAAATAATCAGTAATTAGCCCAATAGTATAAGTAGAAGTAGATCACACAAGATTAAAAAAAATCGGTAAATAACCCAATAGTATCAGCAGAAATAGATCGTACAAGATTTAAAAAATCAGTAAAAAACCCAATAGTAACAGTAGAAATAGGTCACACAAGATTTAAAAAAAAAGTAAATATCCCAATAGTATCAGCAGAAATAGATCACACAAGATATAAAAAAAAATCAGTAAATAACCCTATAGTATAAGCATGAATGGATCACATAATATTAAAAGAAATCAGTAATTAATCCAGTAGTATCAGCAGAAAAAGATCACACAAGATGTTAAAAAAAATGAGTAAATAACCCAATAGTATAAGCAGAAGTAGATCACACAAGATTAAATAAAAAAAATCAGTAAATAACCCAATAGTATCAGCAGAAATAGATCACACAATTAAAAAAAAAATCAGTAAATAACCCAATAGTATCAGCAGATGTAGCTCACACAAGATTTTAATAAAATCAGTAAATAACCCTATGGTATAAGCAGAAGTAGATCACACAAGATTAGAAAAAAAAATCAGTAAATAACCTAACAGTATCAGCAGAAATTGATCACACAAGATTAAAAAAAATCAGTAAGTAACCCATTAGTATCAGCATATGTTGATCGCACAAGATTAAAAATAACAGTAAATAACCCAATAGTATCAGCAGAAATAGATCACACAAGATTTAAAAAAAATCAGTAAATAACCCAATAGTATCAGCAAAATAGATCACACAAGATTAAAAAGAACAGTAAATAACCCAATAATATCAGCAGCAAAAGATCACACAAGATTTTAAAAAAATCAGTAAATAACCCAATAGTATAAGCAGAAGTAGATCACAAAAGATTAAAAAAAATTAGTAAATAACCCAATAGTATAAGCAGAAATAAATCATACAAGATTTAATAAATCAGTAAATAACCTAATTGTAACAGCAGAAATAGGTCACACAAGAATTTAAAAAAATCAGTAAATAACCCAATAGAATCGGCAGAAATATATCACACAAGATTAAAAAAAATCAGTAAATAACCCAATATTTTAAGAAGAAATAGATCACACATGATTTAAATAAAATCAGTAAATAAACCTATAGAATCAGTAGAAAAAGATCACACAAGATTTTAAATATTAACAGTAAAAAACTCAATAGTATCAGCAGAAATAGATCACACATGATTAAAAAAAATCAGTCAATAACGCTATAGTATAATCATAAAAAGATCACACAATATTTAAAAAAAATTAGTAAATAACCCAGTAGTATCAGAGGGAATCGATCAAACAAGATTTTAAAAAAATAAGTAAATAACCTAATAGTATAAGCAGAAGTAGATCACACAAGACTTAAAAATAAATCAGTAAATAACCCAATAGTATCAGAGAAATTGATCACACAAAATTTAAAAAAAAATCAGTAAATAACCCAATAGTATCAGAGAAATTGATCACACAAAATTTAAAAAAAAATCAGTAAATAACCCAATAGTATCAGCAAAATAGATCACAAAAGATTAAAAAAACTAACCCAAAAGTATCAGCAGAAATATATAACACAAGTTTTTTAAAAAAAATCAGTAATTAGCCCAATAGTATAAGCAGAAGTAGATCACACAAGATTAAAAAAAATCGGTAAATAACCCAATAGTATCAGCAGAAATAGATCGTACAAGATTTAAAAAATCAGTAAAAAACCCAATAGTAACAGTAGAAATAGGTCACACAAGATTTAAAAAAAAGTAAATATCCCAATAGTATCAGCAGAAATAGATCACACAAGATATAAAAAAAATCAGTAAATAACCCTATAGTATAAGCATGAATGGATCACATAATATTAAAAGAAATCAGTAATTAATCCAGTAGTATCAGCAGAAAAAGATCACACAAGATGTTAAAAAAAATGAGTAAATAACCCAATAGTATAAGCAGAAGTAGATCACACAAGATTAAATAAAAAAAATCAGTAAATAACCCAATAGTATCAGCAGAAATAGATCACACAATTAAAAAAAAAATCAGTAAATAACCCAATAGTATCAGCAGATGTAGCTCACACAAGATTTTAATAAAATCAGTAAATAACCCTATGGTATAAGCAGAAGTAGATCACACAAGATTAGAAAAAAAAATCAGTAAATAACCTAACAGTATCAGCAGAAATTGATCACACAAGATTAAAAAAAATCAGTAAGTAACCCATTAGTATCAGCATATGTTGATCGCACAAGATTAAAAATAACAGTAAATAACCCAATAGTATCAGCAGAAATAGATCACACAAGATTTAAAAAAAATCAGTAAATAACCCAATAGTATCAGCAAAATAGATCACACAAGATTAAAAAGAACAGTAAATAACCCAATAATATCAGCAGCAAAAGATCACACAAGATTTTAAAAAAATCAGTAAATAACCCAATAGTATAAGCAGAAGTAGATCACAAAAGATTAAAAAAAATTAGTAAATAACCCAATAGTATAAGCAGAAATAAATCATACAAGATTTAATAAATCAGTAAATAACCTAATTGTAACAGCAGAAATAGGTCACACAAGAATTTAAAAAAATCAGTAAATAACCCAATAGAATCGGCAGAAATATATCACACAAGATTAAAAAAAATCAGTAAATAACCCAATATTTTAAGAAGAAATAGATCACACATGATTTAAATAAAATCAGTAAATAAACCTATAGAATCAGTAGAAAAAGATCACACAAGATTTTAAATATTAACAGTAAAAAACTCAATAGTATCAGCAGAAATAGATCACACATGATTAAAAAAAATCAGTCAATAACGCTATAGTATAATCATAAAAAGATCACACAATATTTAAAAAAAATTAGTAAATAACCCAGTAGTATCAGAGGGAATCGATCAAACAAGATTTTAAAAAAATAAGTAAATAACCTAATAGTATAAGCAGAAGTAGATCACACAAGACTTAAAAATAAATCAGTAAATAACCCAATAGTATCAGAGAAATTGATCACACAAAATTTAAAAAAAAATCAGTAAATAACCCAATAGTATCAGAGAAATTGATCACACAAAATTTAAAAAAAAATCAGTAAATAACCCAATAGTATCAGCAAAATAGATCACAAAAGATTAAAAAAACTAACCCAAAAGTATCAGCAGAAATATATAACACAAGTTTTTTTAAAAAAATCAGTAATTAGCCCAATAGTATAAGCAGAAGTAGATCACACAAGATTAAAAAAATCAATAAAAAAAACCAATAGTATCAGCAGAAATAGATCGTACAAGATTTAAAAAATCAGTAAAAAAACCCAATAGTAACAGTAGACATAGGTCACACAAGATTTTAAAAAAAATCAGTAAATAACCCAATAGTATCAGAAGAAATAGATCACACAAGATCAAAAAAAACTTAGATAATAACCCAATAGTATCAGCAGAAACAGAACAATAAAGATTTAAAAAACAAATCAGTAAAAAACCCAATAGTATCAGCAGAAATAGATCGTACAAGATTTTAAAAAATCAGTAAAAAACCCAATAGTAACAGTAGAAACAGGTCACACAAGATTAAAAAAAAATCAGTAAATAACCCAATAGTATCAGCAGAAATAGATCACACAAGATTTTTAAAAAAATCAGTAATTAGCCCAATAGTAACAGTAGAAATAGGTCACACAAGATTTAAAAAAAAGTAAATATCCCAATAGTAACAGCAGAAATAGATCACGCAAGATATAAAAAAAAATCAGTAAATAACCCTATAATATAAGCATGAATGGATCACATAATATTAAAAGAAATCAGTAAATAATCCGGTAGTATCAGCAGAAAAAGATCACACAAGATGTTGAAAAAAATGAGTAAATAACCCAATAGTATAAGCAGAAGTAGATCACACAATTAAAAAAATAATCAGTAAATAACCCTATAGTATCAGCAGAAAAAGATCACACAAGATGTTAAAAAAATGAGTAAATAACCCAATAGTATAAGCAGAAGAAAATCACACAAGATTAAATAAAAAAATCAGTAAATAACCCAACAGTATCAGCAGAAATTAATCACACAAGATTTAAAAAAATCGGTAAGTAACCCATTAGTATCAGCAGATGTAGCTCACACAAGATTTTAATAAAATCAGTAAATAACCCAATGGTATAAGCAGAAATTGATCACACAAGATTAAAAAAAAATCAGTAAGTAACCCATTAGTATCAGCATATGTTGATCGCACAAGATTAAAAATAACAGTAAATAACCCAATAGTATCAGCAGAAATAGATCACACAAGATTTTTAAAAAAATCAGTAAATAACCCAATAGTATCAGCAAAATAGATCACACAAGATTAAAAAGAACAGTAAATAACCCAATAATATCAGCAGCAAAAGATCACAGAGGGGTTCAGGGAGGGAGAGAGAGGGAATGAGGGAGGGAGGAAGGGGGAGAGAGGGGGAGGGAGAGAGAGAGGTGGAAAGGGGAGGGAGGGAGAAAGGAGGGAGAGAGGGGTTAGGGAGTGAGAGAGGGGAGGGAAGGAGAGAGGGAGGATGGACGTTGGGAGAGAAGGAGGGGGAGAGGGGAGAGAGGGAGATGGGAGAGAGATGGGAGAGAGGGAGGGAGAGGGAGGAAGGGAAAGGGAGAGAGGGGGAGGGAGGGAGAGAGAGAGGAAGGGAGAGAGGGGGTAGGGAGAAAACAGAAGGTAAACAGAAAGCCTTATTTTAAACCCGGGCAAAGCTGGGTACTTGCAACTATTATACTTATAAGACGCATTTGCTGTCTGTCTGTCTGTTCCCTTATAACTCAAGATCTAGACAGCCAAATAACGTGAAATTTGGTACACGTACACATAATTACGTGGGGAAGGTTATAGGATAGGTTTCGTTTCATCTCGATAGGTAGTTTAATTGTAATTAATTATTTTTATTTTAGTATTTTACTATATTAAAGTAATCTCGACGGCGCCATTAATAAAACTCTTCTGTGACGTCATTTCCCGATGATACATTTTACATTTTTAAATTTTCCTACTAATAAAGCCGAATAGAATTTACGCGCTGGTGCTGTATCGTGCCTTTATGCTGCAAAGAATTGTTGTTGTTGTTTCATGCTTCCCGATTTGTACAGTTTGAGGAAGGTAAAGGAATGAAGAAGGATTTTAGAAGAAGTGTGAAGGGTTGGAGGGAGGAGGGAGGGAAGGGGGAGGGAGGGGGAGAGAGGGAGAGGGGAGAGAAGGAGTGAGGGAGAGAGGGAGATGAGAGAGGGGGGAGAAAGGGAGGGAAGGAAAAAGAAAGGAAGGGAGAGAGAGAGAGAGAGTAGGGAGGGAGATAGAGGGGAGGGAGAGAGAGGGGTAGAGAGATAAAGAGAGAGGGGGCAGGGAAGGAGAGAGAGGAAATTAGGGAGGGAGGAAGAGGGAGGGAAGGAGAGGGGGAGAGAGGGAGAGAGGGGGATGGAAGAGGGAGGGATGAAGGAGGGAGAGAGGATGGGAGAAATGGGAGGGAGAGAAAGGGGAGGGAGGAGAGAGGGAGAGAGAGGATGGGAGAAATGGGAGGGATGAGAGATAAAGAGTGAGAGGGGGGCAGGGAGGGAGAGAGGGAAGGAGGAAGGGTGAGAAAGGGAGGGAAGTGGAAGGACAGGGGAGAGGGAGAGAGAGGGAGATGGGAGACTTAGGGAGAGAGGGGGGTAGGGAGAAAACAGAAGGTAAACTGAAAACCTTATTTTAAACCCGGGCAAAGCCGGGTACTTGCAGCTATATTTATTTATTTATTTATTTATATATCACTATATATAATGACAGCGTCTAAGTAAGAAATTAAGAAAGAAAGAAAATTAAAAGCAGAATTGAACTTGCGCGCGTGTGCTGTATCGTGCCACACTAACTTGCCTCGGTGCTGAAAAAAGCGAAATAATGTATTTGTTTTTTATTTTTCATTGCATTTTTATAAAAGTTTTTTTTTTTAATGCTTCGTTTGGATTTCAACATTGAGAGAATTAATTACTGTTTAAACAAATAATCCTAAGTTATTAGGGTTTAAATTTAAAACGAAATTTGTGACGCATGAGATGTATGTAGATCATTTCTGTACGTTATGTAGGTGGCATATTAGGTAGGTGGCATAAATTAGCACCCATATTTTTACCTAATGATGTTTTGTTTTGTTTGGTTTGTTTGATTGGTTGGTGTGGTTGATTTGGTAGATTTGTTTGGTTTGGTTAGTTTAATCGGTCGGTTTGGTTGGTTTCGTTAGCTGGTTTGGTTGGTTGGTTTGGTTGGTTTTATTGGTTCGTTCGGTTGGTTAATGGTTGATTGTATGGTTTGGTTTGGATGGTTTGAGTGGTTAGCGTTGACTGGTATAACGTAATTTGTGGTGTATGATCTAGGTCATTTCTGATAATTAGATAGGTGGCATTTTAGGTAGATAGTATAATTTAGCATCCAAATGTTTACCAAATTGTATTTGGTTTGGTTATGTTGGTTGGTTGATTTGGTTAGTTGGTTTGGTTGTTTGATTGGTTGGTTCGGTTGGTTTGGTTGGCTAGAGTTGACGGGTAAAACGTAGTTTGTGACGTATAAAATGTAGGTAATTTTTGCACATTAGGTAGGTGGCATAACTTAGCACCTATATCTTTACCTAAATGAATATAACCTAATTAATCGTATGTAAAAATGAAGGAGTTAAATTGATAGGTAAGGGGATGTCACATAACACCTAGATTTCTAGACGCAGGTCCACCACAAGGAAATGTCTAGACGCAGATTTACCACAAGGAAATGTCTAGACGCAGATTTACAACAAGGAAATGTCTAGACGCAGATCCACCACAAGGTTGGTTTTGGTTGGTTGGTTATTTGGTTTGGTTTGGTTGGTTAGCGTTGACGTAATTTGTGACGTATGAAATGCAGGTTATTTCTGCACATTAGGAAGGTGGCATAAATCAGCACCTAATTAACCGTATTTAAAAATTCAGTAGTTAAATTGATTAGGAAGGGGTTTCACATCACACCTAGATTTCCCGGGCAACGTTGGGCTTAATATCTTGTGTGTGTGTATATATATTTATATATATATATATTGGTTAAAAGATTGGTACTAATATGTATATATATATTGGTTAAATGATTTAGCCAAATTGTTGGGGGAAATTATATCTTAATTTCTTACTTACACGCTTTTCTTATATATATAGAGCCCTGGACAATAGGTATATGACTAAAAAACTTTTTTTTAATTCCCCATTCTGCCACAAGTGGACATTTATCATATCTATACAAAAAATATCAATAACAACCCTCAACTGTTAAAAAAGGTCACCCTCTTCACGCCCAGTAAATTGTTTGTCATACCCGAATTTATTATTTTAACTGTTGTTCTATGGATCGTCAGCCTTTTAGTTGGCAACTATTATACGCATAATTAGTATTAGTGTTGTTTCCGGATTATCTCAGAGCAGTTATGTCGAAAAATGCTCAAGCTTCCGAAAAAAACAAGAGAATTTGCCGATTTGGTCTTTAAATCTAGTGCAGTTCCGAAAAGGCATTTAATCATGAAAGCATAGTACTGTTGACAGTCTTGATCAAATCTGAAAAATTCCAATGGAACTACATATCGTGAACAGATATAAAATATTAGTTTCTGATGTAAAAAGCAGAAAAGACAAGATAGTTCTGATAGCGGATAAAGTGAAACAGTTATGGAAAAAATGGCACTCCCTATTCAACAAGGTAAATCAACAGTTGAAAGAAAAATTGACAATGTTATTGAGAATTTGAAAGACATAATTGAAGATCTAGAAACTATGATTTCACAGCGATGTTTAATTAACACAATAACAGTTGAAAAAGGAGAGTGGTTGTGCCGACAAGACAAAGAGTTCTATGCACTTTAGATTTCAGCAAAAGGAAAAGTAGACTATTGTACATTAGAAGATGATTCACTAAAGATTCAATCAAGAAAAATGAAATTACTTAAAGGGAAAGTGCCAGTCACAGAAAGCTTTACTAAAGAAAGTGTTGAATCAAGTGTCTTACCAATTCTGGATACAGAAGGTTCTCTGAATGAAGAAGATTTTGTGTGCGAAGAACAGTGTTTCAGTAGTAGTGAAGATAATGAGAAACCATTAAAGTCTTAAAGACAATAAGCTGCCTCTGCAGTGCGTATTGTGACTGCAGCCTGAGTACAAAATAAAGCATATGAGGTTGTTGTTATAAAAAATGAAAAAAGGGAGGTCAGGCTCGCTGTTCCTCAGCTGACAAATAAAAAAGGGGAGACAATATTTAATGGAATAAAAACTGTGCTGAAGTCTAGCCTGCGATAAAAATTATTGTCTCTGACACAACTGCAGCAAATACTTGAAGAAGAATTGGTGCAGTCACACTGTTATAGAAACACTTTCAAGGTGTTGGATTAGAAAAAACTGTATACATTGGACGCTTACACCAGTGGCGTAACTAGGGTGGGGGGTCCAAATTTGAACATCCTGAGGGGGCCCCCAAACGAGTTTCCATTTTTTTTAATTTTAACACTAAATATTAAATACTAGCTGTAACCGCCATGCGCTGCCGTGACTAAGCCTTCTGTAACGACCAAAGTCGGTAATGTTTTTATAACACACTTTGGAATGGCTGGAAATGCGCCATACTCTGTGAGTACAATGTCGGCCACGTTTAGAAACTATGGATTTCCTGTATTTTTAGGGGAGACATACCTGTTAAAAGTAAGATGACCTAGTTAGGCTGGAATTTAAAGCAAGGCTAAACGCCCTTGTATTTCCGAGAGACAAATGTTTTGATAAACTAATTAACTACTGTCTAGCTTCGTATACATGGCGCCAAACTTCTACATGTGCTTGATTAGTGTTACAAAGAATCAGTGTCCCAATGTTTCTAGGTTGAGCATTGTATTTTCAAGAATAGGGATCATTGGGTCACGATAAGCTTAGGCAAATGAATCGAATTCGAAGCTGCTCGGATCAATCTGGAGTTTTTTGCAAACACTATAGAAAAAGGACGGATGTAGTCACGTGGTTTTATGAAATAGGAGACGTAGTTTATAAACTCAGTTGAATTAAAGTAATATAGGGCCTACATATTTCTGAAATACACTCAGTAATACTATCGTTTTCATCGCTTAAATATTTTAAAGTAAATTCTCTAAGGCGAAAATCGTCTAGAGCAGGAAAATTCGAAATATGTACCGTTGTTCATGCTGGAAGTCTTGGGGGAGGGGGGTGACACCCTGAATTTTCCGCATCGGGTGACACCAACCATAGTGACGCCACTGAGTTAGTGACACTGTTGTATGTATTCCAAACATATGAAGGATTTCAAAGTTACGGAAATCATCACGCAAATAAAAACTGGTAAAAAGTTTACTAAAACTGTCAAAACATAGTTTCGATTGTTGTAAAACACGTTATCTTGACGGCATTTAATCTTCCATTTTTGTCCATGCTACAATCTATCTGTCCATAGACATAAATAGAACGGTAATAGTTCGTATATTTATGTCTATTCGTCTGACGAAATCTCACAATCATGGCGGATGAAACAAGTATATATAATTTTTTGTATATTTTTTTTTATTTGTGAAATGTAAAGAATGTTATTCTTTATAGAGAAACTTCACCCATGCAGAAAGAATGAGTTTACCAGAGTGGGGCTACAAAACGGAAAAAGCGTGCTACAGAAAGACGAGAGGCTGCAAAATCAAGTAAAATTTGAAAGGGTTTTTTTTAAGAAGAAACCTGATAATAGCATTGAAAACAAAGAAGACCATGAACTTGGCGAAGAAAAGTATCACCATTCAGATAATCTATATAAAGATACAGCAGTGTAGCAACAGCTGTCAAGAACTTAGCAAAAACCAACTCAAGCTTACTTGGCCACAAAGAAGAACTAGATTCTCCAAGTCCTGGGAACTTCATAGAATTTGTAAAATTTCTTGCAGAATTTGATAAAGTTACGTAACATAACTTGAAAAATTCAAAATGAGTTCATAAGCTTGATGGGCAATAAAGTTAGGGAATCAATTGTTGGGAAAGTCAAGCAAGTTTGTTACCTTTCTCTGATGTTTGATTCCACTCCAGATGTTTCTCACAAAGAACAAGTTCGTTACTTGGATGTAGAGAATTTTGAAATAAAAGAGTCATTCCTTGGTTATTTTGAAACTGTGAAGCCAGATGCACAACATAATGAAGAACTTGTTCTGAAAACTCTTTAAGACATTGGACTAGACTTTAATCTGTGCACAGATCAAACCTATGATAACGCAGCCACAATGAGTGGCCGTCGGTCTGGCCTGCAGAAACATCTCTTAGACATAAATCTAAACGTAACATTTATGAACTGTGATAAACACTCTCTCAACTTGGCAGTTCTTCATTCTGTTGAGATAGATCTAGCAAATGTCACTTTTTTTTGGAACTGTTCATGAATTGCTCAACTTTTTTTCCAATTCACCCCAGAGATGGGCCAAACTGAAAGAAACTGGAGCCGGGAGTCTAAAAAAAAGGTGAGTAGTTCAATGTGGTCCTCAAGAGAGAAGTCAGTTTCCTTGCATCTTGACAAAGATGCTGAAGAGATTAAGACCCTTTCATGCTTTCTGCAAAATGATGAGAAACGGACGAAACTGATCACCCAATCAATCGAAAGAGCAAAAGAAGGCATTGAATGCTATGGATTTCCTGTAGGCAAAACAACCAGAAGAAAGAAAAGACTTGATGGGGAGTTGAGTTCTGATGTATGACTGTAAATTGAACTGCAATTCAAACGTTTTGCGACAGAAGTGCTGGATAGACTTCATATGGAGATGAAGGATAGATTCCAAAGGTTGCAAAACCATGTGGGCACCTTTGGGGTTCTTCTTAAACCAAGACACCTGTTGAATTACACACTGATGAAAAACTGTTACTTTTTCCTGTTTGTATGGTGACATACAGGCAAATCACTTTTTCAATGGTGTCATTGATGCACGAGCACTTTCATCAACAAACCAGTACCACAATCACTAAATTACTTATTGAGGACACTGGCTTCATATGGTAATGACGTGTGCTCAAACCTTTTAATTTGGATCTGTAAGCATACAGTTTTAATTGGGTTCTGTAAGCATACAGTTTTAATTTGGTACTGTTAGCACACGGTTAAAATTTGGTTCTGTTAGCACACAGTTTTAATTTGGTTCTGTTTTCAGACAGTTTGATTTTAGTTCTGTCAGCCAAGTGGTTTATTTTTATTCTGTTTGCAAAAAGTTTTGTTTTCACACAGTTTCAATTTGGTTCTGCTTGCAGACAGTTTTCATTTGGTTCTGTTTGCACAAGCTTTAATTTCGTTCTGTTTGCAAAGAGGTATTTTGGATCTGTTTGTAGACAGTTTCAATTTGGTTTTGTTTGCAGACAGTTTCAATTTGGTTTTGTTTGCAGACAGTTTCAATTTGGTTCTGTTTGCAGACAGTTTTAATTTGGTTCTATTAGCAGACAGTTTTAATTTGGTTCTGCTGTGACATCTTTGTCAGGCTGTGAGAGGCAGTGAGAGGCTGTTTTACTTTAAGAGGTATTTTAAAAAGTATTTTTGCGTTAAATAATTTGTGAGCTGCCCCTTATATACAGATATGTACACACACATAATTATACACTTATATAAACGTATATACACTTATATAAATGTTAATATACTTATATAAACGTATATACACTTATATAAACTTACGTATATACACTTATAAACATATATACACTTATATAAACGTATATACACTTATATAAACGTACATACACTGATATAAACTTACGTATATACACTTATAGAAACTTATATACACTTATATATACTTATATACACTTATATAAACGTATATACACTTATATAAACGTATATACACTTTAATAAACGTATATACACTTATATAAACTATATACACCTATATAAACGTATATACACTTATATAAACGTATATACACTTATAAAAACTTATATACACTTATATAAACTTATATACACTTATATAAACGTATATACACTTATATAAACGTATATACACTTATATAAACGTATATACACTTATATAAACTATATACACTTATATAAACGTATATCGTCGGCATCCGTCCGTCTCGAGAGACGATGGTGTAGCTAAGATGAGTCTACAAAACACCGCCGGGAATGGCTGTGCAGTCCGACTTGGGAGTGGCAATCCCTGCCGCACTTGTCACACTTGAAGATAGTTGGTTGTTGTTGTAGTTGTTGTAGCTGTTCTTTTTTCCGCTTCCGTCTTGTTCTTTTCAGGGCAGCATTATCCTGTCGCTCAGCCTCTGCGCGCAATGAACCCTGCCGGACAGCGAGCCTCCATGAGTGGCGGTCGGCTGCTTGGCTCTCCCAGGAGTTGGGGTTAATGGAGCACTCTTTCATATCCTTTTTGCAGGTGTCTTTGTAGCGCATTTTAGGTCGCCCTGTTTTCCTCTGGCCGGTAACTAACTCGCCATAGAGTAGGTCTTTCGGGATGCGGCCTGCGTCCATTCTTTTGACATGACCGAGCCATCTGAGGCGTCTCCCGCTGAGAACTGCAAACAAGCTGCCCATGTTGGCCCTCTATAGCACCCCAGTGTTGGGGATCTTGTCTTGCCACTTTATCTGCAGTATACGTCGCAGGCACCTCATGTGGAAATTGTTTAGCTTTCTTTCGTGCCTCGCGTAAGAGGTCCACGTCTCGCATCCATAGAGGAGGGTACTAAGTATGCAGGCCTGGTAGACGCGCAATCTGGTATTTTCGGTGAGGCTGGGGTTTTCCCACACACGTTGCTTTAGTCTCGCCATGACTGTGGCTGCCCTAGCGATTCTGCAATCGATCTCCGGGTCTATGGATAGCGAGCTGGAGATGGTGGACCCGAGGTAAGTGAAGTTCTCGACGACCTCTAGGGTGTGCCCATCGATGTCAATGCTTGGGGTGTATCTGTACCCTGTGCCATGACATTCGTCTTTTTCAGGCTGATAGTCAGTCCAAACTCCTTGCATGCATGGGAGAGGCGGGTGACAAGTTGCTGCAGTCCGTCTTCAGTGTGTGATGTCAAGGCTGCGTCACCAGCAAAGAGCAGCTCGCGAATTAGGACCTTTGTGACTTTGGTCTTTGCACGGAGGCGGGCTATGTTATAGAGCTTGCCATCGGACCTTGTATGGATGTAAACACCCTCGCTGCAATCCTTGGAGGCGTATTGGAGGAGCATGGAAAAGAAAATGCCGAAGAGTGTAGGTGCAAGGACGCAGCCCTGTTTTACTCCGCTGCTGACTGGGAAGGCCTCGGAGATTGCGCCGTTGTAGCAAACCGTGCTATGCATGTTGTCGTGGAAGGACATGACCACTGCAAGCAGGTGTGGGGGGCAGCCAATCTTTTGCAGCAAGCTGAAGAGTCCACTTCGACTTACTAGATCAAACGCCTTTGTGAGGTCGACGAAAGCGATGTAGAGTGGCACCTGCTGTTCCTGACACTTCTCTTGAAGTTGACGTAGTGAGAAGATCATGTCCACTGTTGATCGGCCAGCCCTGAAGCCACACTGTGACTCTGGGTAGACTCGGGAGGCGAGGGCCTGCAGGCGGTTTAGAGCGACGCAGGCGAAAGCTTTGCCGACGATGCTGAGGAGGGAGATGCCCCGGTAGTTATTACAGTCGCTCCGGTCCCCTTTGTTCTTGTATAGTGTGATAATTTTGGCATCCCTCATGTCTTGGGGGATATAGCCCTGTTCCCAGCATCGACTTAGGAGGTCGTGCAATGGCTTTAGCAGTGTTGGTTTTCCGCTCTTCAGAACTTCTGGTGGGATTCCATCGCTACCGGGTGCCTTTCCGGTTGCAAGGCAGTCGATGGCTTTGCTTAGTTCATCCACGGTGGGTGTGGTGTCTAGCTCCTCCATGACAGGCAGATCTGGGATAGCGCCAAGAGCGGCATCAGTCACAGTGTTCTGGGTTGCGTATAGCTCCAGGTAGTGTTCGGTCCACCTCTGCATCTGTTTTTCTTGGTCCTTGATGACCTCTCCTGTTTTGGATATAAGGGGGGGCGGTTTTGGAGGGAGTTGGGCCTATTGCCTTTTTGATGCCCTCGTACATCCCTCTTGCGTTTCCTGTATCGGCAGCTGCCTGGATGCTGCTACAGAGGTTCAACCAGTAGGAGTTGGCGCATCTGCGGGCGGTCTGCTGGGCTTTGCTCCTGGCTGTCCGTAGGGCTTTTAGTGTGTTGGGACTGGGCCTGGCCTTGTAGGCCAGTAGGGCTTTTCTTTTTACCTCGGTAACGGGTTCCATTTCCTCCCAGTGGGCCTCGTACCAATCGGCGTTTTTCCGCTCTATCTTTCCATAGGTGGTGATGGCGGAGTTATATACGACATCACGCAGACGCGACCACCTAGAGTCGATGGTGTCAACTGCTAACTTTCTTTCACTGAGTGTAACTTCCAGACTGCTGATAAACTGTTGGTTTTTTTCGGGATTTCTGGCACAGTTGATATTGATGCGTGGGCGACCTTTTTTCTTGGAGTGATGCAGTTTCTTCGGCGTTATGCGCACCTTGCTTGCCACGAGGGCGTGGTCCGTGTCGCAGTCTGCACTGTGGTAGCTGCGGGTGAGGAGGATACTGTCGATATTCCCTCTTCTGGTGAGGACGAGGTCGAGTTGGTGCCAGTGGCGGGAGCGTGGGTGCCTCCATGACACCTGATGTATCTCTTTGCACCTGAAGAAGGTGTTGGTCACGCACAGGCCATGGTGGCACGAGAGCTCAAGCAGTCTCTGGCCATTTTCATTTATCTTTCCCCTCCCAAAGCTTCCGAGACAGGTGGGCCAAGCCACATGGTCAGCTCCTACCCTTGCGTTGAAATCACCAAGGAGATATTGGTTTCAAGGTTGTTACTGCCGGGGGTTGGTAGCGGGGATAAGCTCCCACTAACAAATAAAATGCTCCCAATGGCGTGCGTCTCAAATAGCCTCTGACAACCAAGTCCAACTCCTGGCCTTCTCGTGCGGCTTAGCTACTAAGCCCGGCGAAACTGTTTCCACTGACAGGAGAAGGGGCGAAGGCGGTTCACTGGCGCCTCAAAACCAGCCGCTTCGGGCAGATGGGGCTCGTCAACCTCGGTTGGTAGCTCATCTAGGAGAAGGAAAACTCTGTTTTCAAACCTCCGCTGCCTAAGGGAGTAAACCCTGAAAAGAAATCCGAGCTGGAGTCCCCAAGGCGGCCAGACCCTATATTGTCAACGCCGGCAACTCCTGCGGCGCAGCTGAAGCCAAGCCGTATCGACTCTGTCTTTCCCTTGGATCCCTCAGTAGCGCGGAGAGGGGGGACTGCTGCACGGGCAACAGCTATCCCTCCATATTACCCTGCCCAGGCTCTGTAGCTAAACTGGAGAGGATACTCCAGCGTCGTCGCACGATGTCGATACAACACGGAAGGGGACAGTTACCGGTTCTAAGCTCATCCGATTGGCGAAGGAAACGAGCGCCAGGGGTCTCTTTCGACGGTGGGAGAGGTCATCGCGCCTCATTGGACAGCTACCGCCCGCCTCAAGCTGGGCAGCCCCCAGCCAGTTGGGTGCTGTCTCGCCATGGCTCACCTGCCCTACTGGGTGCGTGGGGATTAGAGATGCACTTCTCAAAAAGTGGGCCAAAAAACACACGCACCAGGCAAATTCAAGATAAGAACTAGCAAGAAGCCTCCAGCTCTTCGATTCGCAAGCTGGAACATCAGGACCATGTGTACCGGACTCACATCTGACCTGCAGCAGATTAATGACGCAAGGAAGACCGCTGTCATCGACAGGGAACTCTCACGACTAAACATCGACATCGCCGCTCTACAGAAGACCCGGCTGGCTGAAACCGGCACCATCAGAGAAGCTAACTACACATTCTATTGGCAAGGGAAGTCCTCAGACCAACCGAGGCAACACGGTGTTGGCTTCGCGGTGAAAAACACGCTTGTCAGATTCATAGAGCCCCCAACAGACGGCTCTGAGAGATTACTAATCCTCCGACTGTCAACGTCCTCTGGCCCAGCTCACATATTCAGCGTGTATCCTCCAACCCTCTGCTCCACTGCCGAGGAGAAAGATCAATTTTACCAGTCCCTAGATGAAGCGCTATTGAAGATTCCTAGCACCGATAGCCTTTATCTCCTTGGTGATTTCAACGTATATACACTTATATAAACGTATATACACTTATATAAACTTATATACACTTATATAAACGTATATATACTTATATAAACGTATATACACTTATATAAACGTATATGCACTTATATAAACTTATATACACTTATATGAACGTATATACACTTATATAAACGTTAATACACTTATATAAACGTATATACACTTATATAAACGTATATACACTTATATAAAGGTATATACACTTATATAAACTTATATACACTTATATAAACGTATATACACTTATATAAACGTATATACACTTATATAAACGTATATTCAGTTACACAACTCATACAGAGAATTTCAAAATGACCAACAATTGACAATAAAGACAATTAAAATAGAAATAATATAGTCTATATTATTCATAACAAATTTACCATTATCTCCTTGTTATATGGTGTCATGTTGGTATTGTAGTTCCAAGAAGCCTCTGCGTTATCAAAGATCACGCTCGACACTTCCCGGTTGTATTTAAATAGAAACTCTTGCATAGCCTGCGAGTCATTTATAAGGGAAATAACTCGGTGAATGGACACAATTTGGAAGACTAGAACTACGATACTTCTTGTGTAAATGTACATTTTTGTAAATTGTCGAATCGTGAACAGAAACTGAAGAAGAGAAAAAAAATACAAGACAATTATAAGAAAAACGCTTTCTACAGAATGTACTAAACGGTTTTGAAATGATCTCCCTTTAATTATAAAATTATTTACAGAATTTGTGATATCTTTAAAAAGAAGCTTCATTCACATATTTATAATTGACATATACTTTCTTCAATCCTACTCATAAAGTGCTATTCTTGGCGCGCGTCCGTGCAGAATGAAAACGCCGTCGCTACTAATAATTCTGCATTTGAGACATCTTCTATGACGTCAATTCACGTCACTCGGTCATCCCTGGTGAATCCATGATACGGAAGTTGGCTGCGCATGTAATGAACAAAATGGCGGTGTTTTTTTTTTATAGTAGGATTTTAACCCTGTTACAACCGTGTTAATAGTTTTTATTAAAGAAGACAGTAAGACAAAATTTGAAAATTTATTGCACAGGCACATTAAATAATTATTTACGCAAAAAATGGTACATTTTTTTATTAATTTAAGGTGATCCATGGGGCATTTAAGGTTTCTGCTAGTTGTTTTTTCTATCTTTTTTTATTTTTTAAGCTACACTAGCCATTTTTTGGCACATGCATACAACATACCAATTAATGAACAAAGAAATAAAAAAAATATAAAAAAATTTATTTAAAAACGTATTTTGTGACTTTTTTGGGTAAAAAAGTGTAATTTTAAGACATATTTTCAAAAATTTTCAAAGAACCAATTTTTAAAATCTATTGTAGATATCGTAAAATAACTTTGCACAAATGTAAATGAGTGTGTGTCAAACAAACGTCCGAAAAATTTACTTTTTTGAGAAAAAGTTGCATTTTTTTTTGGGAGGGAGGGGGGGGTAAGAAAAAAAATATAAAAAAAATTCTATTTAATATTGCCAAAAAAAAAATTATTGTGAAACCGAACTAAATTTAATATTTTATATAGGGTTGTTGATTTACTGCAATTAAAGCGTAATTAATGCGTTAAAAATATGCGATTACATTTTAACACAAACATCTAAATGGGTTAAATTGTATCCCAATGCACACAGTCGGGGCGTTGTAAGCTGTGTACAGTCGGGGCGTTGTAAGCTGTGTACAGTCAAGACGTCTTAAGCTGTTTTACATCTATAAACGTTCTTTACGTTTTAAAGTCCTATCCCCTCAGGAAAAATCAGTCTCTATGTTATAGAGTCTTATATATCTCAGTTTTCTTTATGATATAAACCTACTTGATTTTACAAAGAATAAATGTAATGACAAAAATATTGAGAAAAAAAACTGTAATCAATCTGAGACCTTACTGCAACAATGTACAGTGTCCTCAGGACATCTGCTCGAGCCCCCCCCCCCACAGGACGTGCTCGCCAATTTCTTGACATTTAGACTATCGGAGGCGCAGCGGGCCACCTTTGACTGATGTGTGCAGAGAGTCAACTTTCTGTCTAGTGTGACACCCAGGTACTTTGGCTTCGGTTCCAGAGCAAGAACCATACCCTCGACCCCCAGCCTCAGTGGTTCCTTAAGAATGCTCTTGCCCAAGGTGAACAGCGAGTAGACGGTCTTCAAGCAGTTAGCTCCCACATCCTGGTATAACAGCCGACCGTAGTCAGGTATTTCTGGAGTGCGTTCTCAAAGACAGAGGCACTCTTTCCGGTCTTCCAGATTGCCAAATTTCGGCATACAGTAGGCTTTTACATCCTAGAAACTGCGGCAGGTCATTTATAAAAACTAGGAACAACGTACAGCTAAGGGCGGAGCCCTGTGGGATACTTTGTTCAAGGGTCTGTTTCCTCGACACAATGTCCGCATCGCGTGTCATGATAGTACGATTACTGAGGAAACTGCGTAACCAGCCATACATCTCAGTGATGACATCCAACCGCTGTAGCTTCAACAAAAGTCCCAGTCGCCAGACTCTATCGTATAAGCCTGTTTAAAATCTAGGAAAACTACCGCCGTTGACTCAGCTCTATGAAAGCCGTCGGCTATTTCTTGGACTAGGGGCGTGACCATGTCCATCGCACTCTTCCCCCGTCTAAAGCCTCCTTGCTTCGGGGTTATTGGCCCTTTCTCCTCTAGGAACCACATTAACCTTCGGTTTACCACGCGTTCCGCTACCTTCACAACACAAGAGGTGAGAGAAATAGGACGGTAGCTTTCCGCCTGGTCTGCCTTTTTCCCTTTTTTAAGTACCGGCACTATGACTGCCTCCCTCTACCTCTGAGAGAGGTCCCCAGAAGCCCACGTGCGGTTGATAAACTGGAGGAGCTTTGCTTTTCCCGCTGTCTAACTTCATTGCTGATCTGGTCACTACCTGGAGCCGTTCGCAAGCGACACTTCCTTAATGCATATGCCAATTCGTTGCCAGATAATAGGTCTGAACGTGTCATGATTTTCCAGACCAAACTCAGCCTTTCTGACCCGTCGGACTTTATACAGTGCCTTAGACAGTGTGCTTCTCTTACCAGACCTACTGACCTCTGCAAAGAGCCTGTTAAGCACTTCGGCCTTCTTGCTTTAACTAGCAGTCAGGCCTGAGCCCATTTGCATCGGGGCGGCAGTTTTAACGTACCAGCCTGGGTCAGGTTGTTCAGAAGTTTCCACGCCTTCTGGCATTCCCTCAGATCCAACTTATTGCATGTCTCGGTCCATTTCTGCCTTTTGGCCTCGGCACTCGCCCTTTTGACCTGCTCAGTTAGTTTATCGTACTCGCGGCGCGCCTCGGCCGTTTTGTTTCGGCTCGCCCTCTTCCGAGCGGCTTGCCACTGCCTAACTAACTGCAAGGGCTGTAGTCATAAATGGCCTAAACTTGCTTTTCGGAAGGCTCTGAGGGACTGTCCTACGTGCGGCACCCAAGAGAGCTTCAGTGATCTCCTTGTAAACAACGTCGACTGTTCCACGCTCGGTATCTACCCTCTCCAAAGCAGCATCTGTTGCTTCCCTGAAGGCGTCCCAATTTTGCCTTTGAATAGTCCCAGCACCTTCGCTTAGCTCCTGGGTTTCTCTCGGGTGGAGGAATATCCACTGAGACGAGAACGGGTTTATGATCGCTGCCAGCGCAGTCAAGCACTTTGAAAGAGATGTTACAGGCCAGGTCAACCAAAACAAGGGTTAAATCCGATCTCGTTTCGCTCCCATTGCTACCGTGGTACAAGATGGGGTCTGAATCCTTGTCCTGCAACCGAACTAAACTTGTAATATTACAATTCTCCTCAATCCTTTTGCCTGCCGCATCGGTACGTTCGTATCCCCATGCCGGAGACATGACTTTGAAATCACCAACTGTGCCAAGTAGAGTATCCTCAGATGTTATTATGCCGATCCCCGACTTGGGGGGGGGTGTAAACATTGACACAAAGACACTTCCTCCCATCCTTATAGGCATCTTCGCAAGTGTATCCGTTTTTCCGTGGGGGGCATGGGCGCTACTCGCCTGTCCATTTAAAGAGTTCTTTACCAGGGTAACAAGTCCCTGGCAGTTCTTACACCCACACCGAAAGCACGATTAACCAGTGATGTTAACAGTCCTTAGGCCAATGATGTCTTCTTGTAACATTCCAACATCCACATCATTCTCGTACAAAACCTTTGCGACTTTTAGGCTTTTGGGAATTAACCCACGGACATTCAGATGGACAAGCCTAAATTGAACCTTACCAGACCGTTTCCCGAGTCTCCGTTTGTCGGTCATGGTGCCGGACACCATAGGCGGGGTATAGCTTTCGGCATCACCCGTAGACAGTGTCTCGAGTCAAGGGTTGCGGTGTCGAAGACCTTAGCTGGGGCAGAGCTTCCGGTATTACCCGTAGGCAGTTTCCAACCGGCTGCAAGTTTCGGTTCACCTCTGACAAAGCTATCAGGGTTCCCCGGGGGCTGTAGTCGACATTCCACAGCCCCTCTCCTCTTTCCGGCTCAGGGAGAGAATGCACAGACCGGCACAGGAAGACCGGCATCACCCGTAAAAGGTGCCCTGCTGCTCGTTTCGATCGGTTGTCCGCTGACAGAGCATTATGCGTTACCTGAGGACTGGGCTCGGCCTGCCGCAGCCACTTTTGGGGGTTTGCCTTCCCTGCCTCCGCTTGGTCGTACATTCCGGTGTTGTGCCAACAGAGCAATCAGCACTAGCCGGGGACCGGGCTCGACCTGCCTAGGCCTCTAGAGAGGGTGTGCGAATTCCCTCGTAGCGCCGTTCCGCGGTCACTCGTGCCCGGGGTCTGCCGACATCAGTTACACATTATGCTACTTATCATGCTGCACATCATACTACACATCATGCTGCACATCATACTACACATCATGCTGCACATCATACTACACTCATGCTGCACATCATACTACACATCAAGCTACACATCATACTACAATCATGCTGCACATCATACTACACATCGAGCTACACATCATACTACAATCATGCTGCACATCATACTACACATCAAGCTACACATCATACTACACATCGTACTACACATCATTCTATACATATTTATCATTCCTAAAGAGTGCACAAAGCCCGTCCACTCTGATCTTATACAGAATATTAATATCTAAATGTTACCTCTGAGAATACAGAACTACTGTTAATTTTTTTTATTTTCTCGAATTGTTTATATTAAATATATTAAAATGTAATAAAGAACAACTGTTATCAATTTTTTGAAGTGTTTATATTAAATTAATTGTTAAATTATAGCGTGTTTGCGATATGTAGGTCTGTCTCATTTATGTGGTCGTCTCAAACTAGGGAGATTCATGTGAGTCAGATTGCCAGTTTCTTACGAATTAGTAAGACTTGGAGAGAGATTTGAAGTAAATGTGTTTCTTGTTACACGACGTAGGAGAGTTGGCCTAAGCTAATGCCACAATATTACATGGGCATTTTCATGTTACTGTTTGAACAGGCAAGGTCTTAAACAAAGCACTGGGAGAGAATGCGCATACCGGCACAGGAAGAGAATGCACAGACCGTCACAGGAAGAGAATGCACAGACTGGCACAGGAAGAGAATGCACACACCGGCACGGGCAGAGAATGCACACACAAACACAGGAAAAGAATGCACAGACCGGCACAGGAAGAGAATGCACAGACCGACACAGGAAGAGAATGCACAGACCGACACAGGGAGAGAATGTACAGACCGGCTCAGGGAGAGAAAGCTCAGACCGGTACAAGGAGAGAATGAACACACCGGCACAAGGAGAGAATGCACAGACCGGCACAAGGAAAGAATCAACAGACCAGCACAGGGAGAAAGTGCACCGGTCGGCACAGGGGGAGAATGCACAGACCGGCACAAGGAGAGAATGCACAGAATGGCACAGGAAGAGCATGCACAGACCGGCATTGTGAGAGAATGCACATATCGGCACAAAGAGAGAATCAACAGACCGGCTCAGGGAGAAAATACACCGGCCGGTACAGGGAGAGAATGCACAGACTCTTGACGACCCCATACAAATATAAAAGAAAATAAATTAATATTTTACAAGTTAAAAACATTTTCTGTTAAATGGTATTTTTATCCTCGCGACCCCAAAGGCTTTGCTACGCGACCCCAAATGGGGTCGCGACCCATAGTTTAAGAAGCCCTGCTTTAGACCTATCACTGGCCATGGTGTATAATTAATTCTCCTGTGACATCAGAGCTGAGAATCGCGGCGGTACAGCGCTTGGCTGTCGATCTGAGTGTCCTTGGTTCAATCCCCGGTGAGGAGCAACGGATATTTCAGGTCATAGAAAATCCAGTGCCGAACCTAGGAATTTGGTGGCCTGGGGCTTGGCCTCGTTAGGGGCCCCTGCATTTTGACATTCGACACCATGACATAAGATAATGTACTTAATATTTAATGTAAAAATGTTCTTGGGGGCCCCCTCAAGCTTGGGCCCGGGGGGACTTTCAAATTTGGACACTTTCCCCACCCTAGGTACGCCTCTGAGAAAATCCCCGCTAAATCTCCCGTTGTGCCTCTATGGCCATTGCATTCATTATTAACTACGGTGGGGATGTAAGAAGGGCTCCATATAAACGTTCCATTAGTGGTTTATAGCAGTGGTCCCCGACATTTTCATCTCCGCGGACCGGTCGACGCTTGATAATTCTCACCGCGGCCCTTAGTGGTTGGGGATTTGGGGTTGGGGGATGTTGACGTTGATTAATTATATTTTAGATAGTTTCGTTATACAATGCCACTGCCGCTTACAGCCGCTCAGCTTCCGGTTAACCTCTCGTCCATGGAAAGTCCCACAATCCCGTCAGCAATACACCAAAGTAAATAAAAAGGGAGATAATGTAATGTTTCTTGGGCAGCGCAGTATCATTTGATCTACTGCTCCGGTACCGGTTCGCGGCCCGGGGGTAGAGGACCACTGGTTTATAGGATCTAAGAGATCTCATCCTTACAGTGACTTCACGCACACCATTATGGCTATCCTAATGCTACAAATGACCACTAGGAAATATTTTCCTCTTGCCTTTCTATCTTAGGTCCATCCATCGTCCTCGAGTTTCCCAATCCACCCCCTCCCCCACCACTGTCAAGGTTTGTACATTCTAGTAACTGACCTGATTTTGACCCACAGAGCCATATTTCATGTCCTGTAAGTCATCCCCTGTGCTCTCGGTCAATTAAATTATGGAACATTAACTTTGAATGAACAATAGACCAATGGGCAACAATAGATCAAAGAACTGCAATTTCCAAAATGACGTATACACACACGTGACGTCAACTTGACTCCACCCCCCTCTTTCTCTCTCCCTTTGGGCACAGTCCATAAACATTATTAAATTAGATTATCGATAAAAGTTGACATACGATACCACACTATGCGCGTAGCTGTACACTGAAACTGAAAATAATAAAAATAATAAAAATATTTATATTTATTGAAACGAATATCTCAAAATAAACTTTTGTCCAAGATGTGAAAGTGAAAAAGTAAAAAAAAAAAAAAATCAATGTAATGGATGAAGTTATAAATAGATTCCAACTACTAAAATAAACTATAAATTATAAATAGAAATAAAAAGAAAGCGTTGAATACTTGATCAAGATGGTGAAATTTAACACCAAATGGAACATAATAAATAAAATTATATCTCAAAATAAACTTTTGTCCAAGATGTGAAAGTGAAAAAGTAAAAAAAAAAATCAATGTAATGAAGCGAAGTTATAAATAGATTCCAACTACTAAAATAAACTATAAATTATAAATAGAAATAAAAGAAAGCGTTGAATACTTGATCAAGATGGTGAAATTTAACACCAAATGGAACATAATAAATAAAATTATATTAAAATCAGGCTTGTGGAGCCGGAGCCGAGGAGCCGGGAGCCGCTACTTTTGCTGGAGCCGGAGCCGGAGCCGAAAAAATCTGGCGGCTCCACGGCTCCCAAATGCTTTTTTACAGCAGGATTATTTTTTTTTAGCTTTAAAATTCCAAATTTGTTTGATTGTTTGCCTCCTACAATTTGAAATGTCATTTTTACGAACGCCACAACATAACTGCGTTAAAATGATAGCGTGCACGCACATCACCACAAGAAATCTTTAATGGGAATCGTTTTGTGTTTGTTTTAAATCTTGTTTACCCCCCGAAATTTTTTTTAATGGCATGTTATTTTGTGATATATAAAGTTGAAACAGTTTTATTTCATAGAATAATTGTATCAATCATTTAAAATAAATTTTTACTACGACGACAAATAGAACAATTTTAATATAAACAGCATATCGAAATAGAGTGATAAATTTATAAGGCTGTGGCTATACGGACCCGGGTCCCAATAAAATCCGATTGTTATTCGGACCCGTTGCAAATATGCACTAAGCTTAGCTATATTTAAACTTTATTAGACAGAACCTGAAAAAATAATAATACAGAGTCCGCTTAGTGGAACCCTAGACACTGAGTAACGATTAAATCATACAATTCAAACAATTATAAAAAAACAATATTAAAGTTTAAGTATATCTAAGCTAAGTGCATATTTGCCACGGGTCCGAATAAAAACAATCAGACTTTATTGGGACGGGATCCGAATAAAAATCGGAGTTTATTGGTACCCGTCCGAATAGTCACTTCGAATTTATAAATAATAAATATAAATACTGAAGTCTTTAAAATATTTTAAATAATGTATCATTTACTATTTGCTAATTTGATCATTGAAATAACGTTTTATTACTTATGAAAATGGCGACTAGTGAAACCTCGGTCGAAATTAATGATATGATTCTGGATGCACTGAAATGGTTTGTTTTTAATAAAAACCGACATGCGTATATTTTTCGTTCCTGACTATGGGGCAGCCCCGTAGCGTGAAAATTTACAGCAGGGGCCAGGCATTCTACAGCAGGGGCCAGGCAATAGCAGGGAGCAGGTAATACATTTTACTAAGTAGAACAAATAAGCAGAGGGGGCCAGACAAAACGCAGGGGGCGTCCCCCCCTGGCCCCCGCACGCTACGGGCCTGCTATGGGGGTGAACGCAGCAAATTTTGTATAACTTTTTATCAGCGCATGTTTGCGTGGTGCAATTACAAAAATTTTTGTCTCGTGTGATACTATCTTAATAGGGAGCCGGAGCTGTGCCGGAGCCGTCAAATTTGTGGGAGCCGGAGCCGCAAAATTGGCGGCTCCGCAAGCCTGATTAAAATATAGAGAAAATAGATAAATAAAAAAAAAGTAATATTACAGTAGATCTCAAACTGGATAAGTTTTAAGTGTTTAGTGGGGCTATTATTAAATTTATAAAGTCCTTACAAGGATCTGATGTTAACCTCTTAGATCAGGGGGTGGGCAAACTTTTTCTACGGAGGGCCACATTGAAAAACTTGATTGTAATCGGCGGCCGCATATATATATATATATATATATATATATATATATATATATATATATAATATATATATAATATATATATATATATATATATATATATATATATATATATATACTAGTTGAAAGTACCCGGCTTTGCCCGGGTTTAAAATAAGGTTTTCTGTTTACCTTTTGTTTTCTCTCTCCTCCCCTCTCCTCCCTCCCTCCCCCTCCCTCTCCCTCTTTACCCCTCTCTCCCTTTCTCTTTCCTCCTCCCTTTCTCCTCCCTCTCCTTCCCTCTCTAACTCTCCCATCTCCCTCTCTCTCCCTATCTCCCTCCCGTCCCCCGTCTCTCCACCTTCCTCCCTTCCTCCTCCCCCCTCTCTCCCTCCCTGCCCCTCTCTCTTTATCTCTCACTCCCCCTCCCATTTCTCCCATCCTCTCCCTCCCTACTCCCCTCTCTCCCTCCCTCCTTTATCCCTCCCTCTTCTCCCATCTCTCCCCCTCTTCCTCTCTCTCCTCCCTCCCCCCCTCTCTCCCTTTTCCCTCCCTTTCTCCCTCCCTCCCTCCCTCCCTCTCCCATCTCTCTCCCCATTCATCCCCTCCCTCATTCCCTCTCTCCCTCCCTGCCCCCTCACTCTTTCTCTCTCTCCCTCTCTCCCACCCTCTCTTTCCCTCCCTCCCTCTATCTCCCTCCCTACTCCCTCCCTTCTTTCTCTCCTCCCTCTCCCCTGCTCCATTTCCTCTGCTCCCTCTCCCACTCTCCCCCCTGTCCACCCCCTCCCTCCCTCTCTCTCCTCCTCCCCTTACCCCTCCTTTCCTTCTCCCCTGCTCCCTCTCTCTCTCTTTTTCTCTCTCTCCCTCTCTCTCTCCTAATATCCCCTCCCTCCTTCTCTCAGCCCCCGTCCCCCCTCTCCACCCCTTCCTCCCTTCCTCCTCCCCCTCTCTCCCTCCCTGCCCCTCTCTCTTTATCTCTCACTCCCTCCCCATCCCTCTCTCTCCCTCTCTCTCCTTCCCTCCCCCTCTTTCTCACTCCCTCCCTCTATCTCCTCCCTACTCCCGCTCTCCCTCCCTTCCTTTCTCTTCCTTCCCTCCCTTTCTCTCTCCAACCCTCCCTCTCCTCCCTCCCCATTAATCTCCCTCCCCTACCACCTCTCTCCCTCCCTCCCTCCTTCTCTCCCTCTCTGCCCCCTCTCCTTCCTCTCCATCCCTGCCCCTCTCTCTCTTTATCTCTCTCCCCTCCCTCTCTGTACAATTAAACGTCAAATTACGCTTCTTAAATAAACAGAAAACCTTATTTTAATCCCGGGCAAAGTCGGGTACTTGCAGCATGAAAAAAAAACAACAACAGTATTTTTTTTTTCCCGTCCCTAGCCCTTTCTTCACCGTCCGTTCAATTACACATTCACTTGGTGCGCGATTTTTTATTTATAGTGAAGGCGATCCCAATGCGGATACTTTAATATAGTAAAATACTAAAATAATTAATTACAATTAAACTACGCATTGAGATTGTATTAATAATGTTAATAATGTCACAGAAACGTTTTAATTAACGTATTTCGGTTTATTAAAGTGCACCTTTAATTTTAATCTTCCGAATACATAAAACGATAGGTAAATAGATATGACTATTGATTTCACCATGTTTGCAATTGGAGTTTCCGGGAGTTACCCATCTTTTAAAAATGTGTCATAGGGAAATGACGTCGCAGAGGAATTTTATCTATGGCGCCGTCGAGATTACTTTTAATATAGTAAAATACTAAAATAAAAATAATTAATTACAATTAAACTACCCATTGAGATGAAACGAAACCTGTCCTATAACCTTCCCCATGTAATTATGTGTATGTGTAACAAATTTCACGTTTTTTGGTTTTCTGGATCTTGAGTTATAAGGGAACAGACAGACAGACAGACAGACAACAAATGCGTCTTATAAGTATATTGTTTCCTTCAATTACAATTTACAACGTATGAAAATATGAATTAATGATAATAACCATGTATTTAGTCATTAATTTTGCATTCACACTCGCACACATGTAAATACATACGGGCCACATAATATACTCTGAAGGGTCGCATGCGGCCCGCGGGCCGTAGTTTGCCCACCTTTCGTCTTAGATGCTATAAACCAGTGGTCCCCGACCTTTTCTAGCCGCAGACAAGTTGACGTTTTTAATAATTTCACTGCGGCCCGCTGGGGTAAAAGGGGTGGGGGGGCGGAGAACGTTGATTATTTATATTTTAGATTGTTTTGATTTACAATGCCCTCGCCACTCACATTCACTCAGTTCCTGGTTAACCTCTCGTCCATGGAAAGCGACGGAGAGAAACACACCACAATAAGTTAGTGCGGGGGAAATACCCATCGTATCATGGGCGGCCCAGTACCATTTGATCCACGGACCGGCACCGTCCACGGCCGGGAGGGTTGGGGACCACTGCTATGAATAACTAACGGGACGAAATTAATTGACCTTTTTCTTTTCCAACTCCACCAGAGAGTAGAGGGTGCTGTGGCCATAGGAGCGACCCAGGGAGACATACAAAATTGACTGGCACAATGCCCCATCCGTCTGATGTCTTGTACCCTGGAGGTAGAGTTGAAAATGTTCACCGAGACCTAAAAAAAATCCCCAGTCTCTCAGTATTGACAGTCGATCGTCTACACTGGTAGCCGCCCCTTCCCCCGGGCTAACTGTTAGATATGTTCTGGACCACCTGTCACCCCGGGCTAACTGTTAGATATGCTCTGGGCCCAGAGCCGTCCCATGCAATTTGGCGCCCTAGGCAGTCATTTATTAGGACGCCCACCCTTCTGCATGAATAGTAAAGAAAGGTTGTTTTTCTAAAATTCTATGCCCTAGGGCAGCTGCCTATGTCGTCTATGCCTAGAGCCGGCCCCGTCTGGACCACCCGTCACCCCGGGGCTAACTGTTACATATGTTCTGGACCACCGCCCCACCGGGCTAACTGTTACATATGTTCATCTTGTGATCATGAAACGTACGAAGACTACTATTGATTTATCAAGTTTGAAATTAATTTAGATGATTCTATGACGAACCCTGATCGTTTACAAATAAACTTTATTGAGTCTTAAAATCCCTTACCAGTGTTTCATAATTTATAGCCTCACTTATAGAGAAATTAAGCTCACGTGTTTGTAATATCCCACGACAGACACACATTATGAGAAATACTTTGATTGTTTTGGCTCGCGAACACCAGGTATTCAACACGTTGAAGTAAATCATAAATCGCTCCTCATGAACAAAAAATTCTGAGTAATAAAATACTTGAAGAAGCTATACATTAAAATACATCTGGCTAAGGGGAGGGGGGGCGTTGAATAGTTTCATTATCTGTAAGATCGGCTCATCTTACAAAAATATCGGCTGTTTCTCATTGTGTCAACTACGTGTTTGAAAAGATATACATTTACTCCCACACGCACAGTTGACTGATCACCCTTGTCCACTAGACAACTAGCCCAGGTCATGTTAAAAGTTTAACTAGCTTGTGACGTAGGCCGTCTTCAAAAAAAAAGATACATAAAAATGATGAAAAGCGAAGATCACTAGGGCAGGGAAACCACAAGCATCCATAATGAGCGTACGTTTTGTTACATATTGATTTCACTTAGCGTGACTTAACTTTGACTCTGCTCCTGGTGTCAGTCATGACTTAACTTTGACTTTGCTTCTGGTGTCATCATGACTTAACTTTGACTCTTGCTCGTGGTGTCAGTCATGACTTAACTTTGACTCTCTGCTCCAGGTGTCAGTCATGACTTAACTTTCTTTGACTCTGCTCCAGGTGTCAGTCATGCCTTAACTTTGACTCTGCTCCTGGTGTCAGTCATGACTTAACTTTGACTCTGCTCCTGGTGTCAGTCATGACTTAACTTTGACTCTGCTCCTGGTGTCAGTCATGACTTAACTTTGACTCTGCTCTCGGTGTCAACGGGCTCAACTGTCAATGTTAATTCTGCACGAAACTAAAAGTGTACAATTTTTAACATTTTCCAAAAGGAACACAACAAAGTTTTACCACGTTTTGGTAATTTTAAAATAAAAATAAATGAAATCGTGCAAATATATATATATATATATATATATATATATATATATATATATATATATATATATATATACTTTAGCTTAAATCATAACAGCTGGATTTTCAAATTGATCGTGGATTAATGAACGATGTTTGAATTACAAAAAAGAAGATTTTAGGAAAAACAATGATTTGCGAGAAAATGGGGCATACAACTGATACATTACAAGATAATATGTTTGCATTTTTAGAGCATTTTCGAAAAAAATGCTCTATTGTCCCCGTTTTGTCTGTCTGTCTGTCTGTCTGTCCGTCATCACCTCTAGATTCAACAACCATAGTCCTAGACCCATGATGTATATATCATTTTGTAGGTCTTGGCTCAGTTATGTGTGCAGCAAAAGTTCATTTTGCGATCTGAACTCTGAGGGCCGTAAAAGGGGTCTTATAAAGTACCGTTTTTTTTACTATAAAAGTTGGTATTAACAAAGGAGCGCCCTAGATCTCAGCAACCATAAGTCCTAGACACATGATGTTTATATCATTTTTTAGGTCTTGGCCTGCCAAGTGTACACCAAAAGTTCATTTCGCGATAGGACCTTCTGAGGGTCAGCTTCAGGCTCCAAGTGGCTTATATATTATATATATGGCCCCATTCTACACCTTGCACGTTCAATAACCCATTCATTTGGTGCGAAATACTGCAGCACGTAGTTTTTTCCCCACCAAGATTTATTAAGAAACTCATCAAATGAAATAGTAAGCTTGTGTTCTGAGTTTAATTGAAAGTATCAGAGCCATACAACAATTGACGGAGTTTTCGGACGATTAAATGACTACAATTTCGAATGTTTTCAATTATGAGTCCTATTTCAGTAACCACAATTCACTTGTAGTTAGATTTAAGAGAAAATATTTTTTTCAAATATAAATAAACGTCTTTATAATATTTTTTTACAGATATATGCATTACACAATTGAATTTATAAACATTTCCAAAATTTACAAATATTTACTGAAAGCTAACAAACGTACATAACACGAAAATGCACTAACACGTCCTGTGTCTAGAATGGAACAGGCTTAATTGCTTGTTTTGTATATAAGTCATTGGCGGCGGAACGAAATATTTTAAGGGGGGGAGACAAAATATGACCAAAATACAGATTTTACCCCCTTAATTCAATAATAGAATATAGTAATTCTGGTGGCAGGTATATTATCGATATTATTAAAAAAATAATATATTAAAAAATAAAAACTGATTCATTACTGAAATGAATGTTAGGTATGTTACTATTTAATTCTTTTAGCTAAAGTGACAGGATTTTTAATCATCGTAAACATTGCAGCTTTATGTGCTAACAAATAAATATACTGGTTAGTAGACCTATCTCTTGCTTTTCAGGGCATACGCATAATATCAGTTTCAAACATTCCTGTATTATTTATTTCTGATATACATAAAATGTTGACATATACCCTGCTTCTGAATCTTTTTTGTATCGTAATATCAGTTTGTTTACAAATTTAATAGTGGAAATTAGACTGTATACCACTGGGATAATTACTGCGAATGATGATGAACATGAAACTGAAACTGAAACTCAATAAACAAAAAGTAATTTATGAAAAGATAATAAATAATTGTATTTACTTTAAAAATTACATTTGCTGTCAATCGGTAGATGGCAACACTTTTTAAAAATATGCCACACAACAACTCTCAATAATGTGATTACTGTAAAATGTAAATTAATTATAATTTCTTTCAATATTAAATTTAAGAAATAAATCAAATGAATTATGAAAATGATACATATAAACTAAAATTAATTATAAAGTTTTTAAAAGTTAAACAAAGTTCAAATTTTTTTTTTGGGGGGAAGACTGAAATTCAAGGGGGGCGCCGGCCCCCTTAAAAGTTTTTGGGGGCGGGCGGCTGACCCCCCTGCTCCGGCCGCCAGTGATGTAAGTGGAGGAGAGTGCCTCCGCAATGTGAACCATAACATATTTCATTCACTTTATTTCATCAATCGTAATACCAATATTAATCATGCAATATCTGTAAAATATATCACTATCAAATATACATATAAATCAATCATATAAATAACAAGCATACATATAGATATCAATCATACATATATATATCAATCATATATCTCAATCATACACAGGGCTGATTTACCGCCGGGGATGCCGGGGATATTCCCGGCACTGAGAACTGTCATTCCCGGCTCTGCTTTAGCTAATATATCCCCGCCGGGGATGAAACCATAGACATTTATCCCCGGCTCTGTAATTTTTTTACCTCTTGGGTACTGGGTTTTTCAAACGAGCACTGATCATACATACAGATATCAATCATACATATAGATACCAATCACATATAGATGTCAATATTAAATATAGATATCAATCCTACATATAGATATCAATATAAAAATAGATATCAATCATACATATAGATATCAATATTAAATATAGATATCAATCATACATATAGATATCAATATTACATATAGATATCAATATTAAATACAAATATCAATCATACATATAGATATCAATATTAAATACAAAATATCAATCATACAAATAGATATCAATATTACATATAGATATCAATCATACATATAGATATCAATATTGAATATAGATATCAATCATACATATAGATATCAATATTAAATATAGATATCAATCATATATAGATATCAATATTACATATAGATATCAATATTAACTATAGATATCAATTATACATATAGATATCAATATTAAATACATATATCAATCATACATATGGATATCAATATTAAATACAGATATCAATCATACATATGGATATGAATATTACATATAGATATCAATCATACATAGGGATATCAATATTACATAAAGATATCAATCATACATATGGATATCAATATTACATATAGATAATCATACAGATAGATATCAATATTAAATACAAATATCAATCATACATATGGATATCAATATTAAATACAGATATCAATCATACATATGTATATCAATATTACATATAGATATCAATCATACATATGGATATCAATATTACATATAAATATCAATCATACATATGGATATCAATATTACATATAGATATCAATCATACACATGGATATCAATATTAAATATAGATATCAATCATACATACAGATATCAATCATACATATAGATATCAAGCTCACATATTATACTCCAGCGAGGGATCCTCTAATGACCAACTGGGAGCCGGCCTCACTCAATTCATTCTGTTATCATCTTTATTTCATCGTCATTCTGTTAACAACTGACATCATCTTCTGTGCTTCAATGTTAACAACTGACATTACTTTCTGTGTTTCAATGTTAACTACTGACATCATTCTCTGTGATTTAATGTTAACAACTGACATCATTTTCTATAATACAACGCTAACTACTGACATCATCTTCTGTGCTTCAATGTTAACAATTGACATGACTTTCTGTGCTTCAATGTCGACTACTGACATTATCTTCTATGATTCAATGTTAAACTATTTTAAACTTATTCTACTAACACAAGAGCCCGTTAGTGAGCTTTATGTCATCCTGTCATAAAACATGTTCTAAATGTCAAGTTCCCTGGTCACTGCGTGCATAATGTCAATATGTTCCACCAGGTTTAAACTATTTTTTTAAAAGCAAGACTTCCATTTTCCCTTTTTTATTACTTAAGTTTTTTTTTATTATTAAGTTTTTTTTTTTATTGTTCGAATGTCCGTAGGTGTTATATTCTCCTAGACACCGGCAGATATTATGACGTAAAGAAACACTATTAGACAATCACCTTTACGAACAGCCAGCGTCACGATAGACAAAGAGATATGATTGGTTGAATCCTGCCCACGCATAGGCTATAAAAGTTTAACCGGGTCATCATTTTGTCTCATACTTTGCATCCGATCGAAACTAATCTAGAAATAGGCTGACAAGAAAAGAAATAAGAAAAAAATAAGCAATTTTTGTAGACGCTGACCTAGTGACTTAGAGTTTTTCAGTAAACAGACAACACATATTATTTTTTGACTAAACTTTTTCAATAAAAGAGAAACAATCAGACATCAAGTGTACGTGTGATTAATTCTGTATGGCGTACTCTCACGTCTTTCTGCTTGTCATATTTATCGTGTACGTAGCGATGGAGATACAAGCCTTGCCGTTTCAACGTAAAGATAGGCCATCAGCTGAATGAATTGGCTTTTGACAACGCACATTTTGCCGGGTGCCTCACATCAACAGATGTCAACCAGCGTGCCGCCGGTACATTTACCCAACACGAGTCTACAACCGGAAGTAGACAGAGTACAAAGCACCAACGTTCCCCACAAACGACAGGTTCAACTTCCAAGGTGCGAGAGGCTGCTACACGTCGACGTCTTGTGCTTCCGCGGATGTTCGCGGAGGGTCAAAGGTCGACCCAGGTCGCACAGACACCAGCGTAAATGAGCTTCACAAGCAAAAACTCATTAATTATGCAACAATAGAAACATTCCATGTTCTCTTGGACTCGTGGCCTGTTTTACATTCAAAATAGTATCACTTATTCCACAGTTTAAAACTTTTATAAATAATTTTGTAATTTATTTATGTGTATGCAATGATTTCCATTTCATGTAAGTTACATAATTTTCTTTTTCTTTTTTTTTTGTTATTTTCAAGTGTGAAAAATTAAGCCATATGATATAACTAAAAAAAAAATTCTGTCCGTAAAATTTATTTATAATTCTAATTTTATTTCTTTCAATTTTCCTAACGACAGGAAAAATTATTCATTATCATTAAAGGTCATCTAATTTAAGTATACACCGTTAACGTTATGAGGGCGAAATTTATCACTACCTTTCCCTGAATTAGACTTTTCATTTTTTTTTTGTAAAACTAAAAAATCATTTGTTTAACGGGGTTATTCCCTTTATTCATAATGAACATTTAGAGCGGTGGATCTCAAACTTTTGCGACTCGAGACCAAATTAAAAAAAGTTCTTCAGTTTTCGCGACCGAATCTGTGCAGAAAAAAAAGAAGGCCAAAATTAATTTTAAATGTTTAAAAAAAAAAACTATTCAATATTTTTTAGATCCACTTCAAAACAACACGTAATCCACCACATACACTTTGAAATCGCTGATAAAGTGAGAATATGTCATTTATATTTTTATAACTCCAGACTATTTACAAACAATAATTATCGTCTATTGGTTTTATTAGTCCCTGCCCCCGCGAATCGTTGAAGTTTGAGGGTAAAATATGTGAACAATTTGAGAATTTGTATTTTAAAAAAAAAAACATCCCCACCTTATAATGTGTTCACAGTTGCAACTATTTTTTTTTGGTGATAATTAAGTTTTGTCGATGTATATATGCACTGTACACATCATCGTGTGTGTGTGCAGGTGATCAGTTTGTTACAGTCTGCACATGTGCGGAGTTGATCAATGTTGACATTTGTGTTGACAGCACGTTGATCAATATTGACATTTGTGTTGACAGCACGTTGATCAATATTGACATTTATGTTGACAGCACATTGATCAATATTGACATTTGTGTTGACAGCACATTGATCAATATTGACATTTGTGTTGACAGCACATTGATCAATGTTGACATTTGTGTTGACAGCACATTGATCAATATTGACATTTGTGTTGACTGCACATTGATCAATATTGACATTTGTGTTGACAGCACATTGATCAATGCTGACATTTGTGTTGACAGCACATTGATCAATGTTGACATTTGTGTTGACAGCACATTGATCAATGTTGACATTTGTGTTGACAGCACATTGATCGATATTGACATTTGTGTTGACAGCACATTGGTCAATGTTGACATTTGTGTTGACAGCACATTGATCAATGTTGACATCTGTGTTGACAGCACATTGATCAATATTTATATTTGTGTTGACAGCACATTGATCAATGTTGATATTTGTGTTGACAGGCACATTGATCAATGTTGACATCTGTGTTGACAGCACATTGATCAATATTGACATTTGTGTTGACAGCACATTGATCAATGTTGACATTTGTGTTGACAGCACATTGATCAATGTTGACATCTGTGTTGACAGCACATTGATCAATTTTGACATTTGTGTTGACAACATATTTTTTATATATATTATTTTATTTCACACCATTAAGCGAATTGTCTGACCAAAGAAAATGAATACATGCCAAAATCTTTTCAATAAATCCTTTATCTCTCATGTGAAATGTAAACAACAATTACCGTATTTGTTGTAATATATTGTATTATAACTCATGTCCGGCACGTAGTGATTGTTAAATCAAAAGCGGCTGTAAAGTTAGGGAGTGGGAATTGTGGCTGTTACTCCCAGACCCCGGGCTTGAGGAGAAAAGGCCCGCCCTTGGAATTGGTTGTTTTTTTTTTGCTACCTAAATGTACAAGAACTAAACACATCGCCCCATGCCCCCGGGAACCGATAAAGCCGACCTCTGATCCATGAGTTTTGCATTTCCATGTTTATTTCTATTACATAAAGATTATGACATCATTGAGTGTGTCAAATTTAATTCATTTGTTGTTGTTGTTGTTTATAATTTATTTACTGACTTCAACTCTGTAAGTAAAGAAATGATTTATTTTTATTTCCACGACAAAATGTTCAAAGTTGAGATTAACAAACGTATAGTTTCTATTTCTTTCATAATTCTACATTATGACAGCAACGTCAAGTTTGAATAAAATATTTATTAACATCTAATTTCACTTTCATTTTTTTTTGTTGGTGCAGTATTGTTCAATTTTCTTAAATTACAACCGAAAAAGGTTTTATTTTCAAATTCTTTTGATATACACGGGTGATACAGGCATGGGTGATATATACGGGGGATATACACGGGTGACACAGGCAGCTGGGTGATATATACGGGTGACACAGGCATGGGTGATATATACGGGTGATAAAGGTACGGGTGTTAAAGGCACGGGTGATATACACGGGTGACACAGGCATGGGTGATATATGTGGGTGATAAAGGTACGGGTGATAAAGGCATGGGTGATACATACGGGTGATAAAGGTACGGGTGATATAGGCACGGGTGATACATACGGGTGATAAAGGTACGGGTGATATAGGCAATGGGTGATACAGGCACGTGTGATATACACAGGTGACTAATGAATCTGTGAAATGTATTGCAAAATGTATGCGTAGATAAGGAAGTTAGTGTGTGTGTGTGTGTTGTTTTTTTGGTGTGTGGTATGCCTGTATTGGTGTGTGGGTATGCCTGTATTTGTGTGTATTTTTCGCTCTTTGATTTTAAACACCTAGGAGGTCAAACTGTCCATGACATTTCATCTTTAATCTATAGCACCTTGTCTTTCAGGTTCCAGTTCTAGACATGATTAAACCTTGGAGCATTATTTACTTCATACTTTTTTTTTTAAAGTTTTCGATCAGAACTTAATACTTAACTCTCAGTTTATGTTCTGTCCAACAGTCAATAAATAAACCCATCCTGAGCTGTTGGTGAAATAAATCACAAATGAATGTCACAATATTTGTCACAGAAACTAGTTTATTTAAATTAAAAACATTCCATCATATTTAGAAAACAAACAAAGAACAGCCCATCATAGATTGTAGACAAGCAAAGAACAGCCTATAATAGATTGTAGACAAGCAAAGAACAGCCCATTATAGATTGTGGGTAGACAAACAAAGAACAACCCATCATAGATTGTAGACAAACAAAGAACAACCCATCATAGATTGTAGACAAGCAAAGAACAACCCATAATAGATTGTAGACAAACAAAGAACAGCCCATTATAGATTGTAGACAAGCAAAGAACAGCCCATTACAGATTGTAGACAAGCAAATAACAGCCATTATAGATTGTAGACAAGCAAAGAACAGCCTATAATAGATTGTAGACAAACAAAGAACAGCCTGTAATAGATTGTAGACAAGCAAAGAACAGCCTATAATAGATTGTAGACAAGCAAAGAACAGCCCATTATAGATTGTAGACAAGCAAAGAACAACCCATAATAGATTGTAGACAAGCAAAGAACAACCCATCATATTTTGTAGACAAAGAACAACCCATCATAGATTGTAGACAAACAAAGAACAACCCATCATAGATTGTAGACAAACAAAGAACAACCCATCAAAGATTGTAGGAAAACAAAGAACAACCCATTATAGATTGTAAACAAAGAACAACATATCATAGACAAAGAAGTAGTCAAGTTTGTTGTTCTCACTATTGGCATTTCTCTCCACCTACCTACAACAGATTTATTAAAATAAAAATTAAAAGCAATCCCAATCTATGTCCAGTTATGTCATAAGATTAAAATAAATAAATATATTTCTGTGGCATTGAGGAATGTCATGAAGAGAATAACTTCACAATTAAAATAAAAATATTAAATTTGAATAAAACAAATGTTCAACACTTAAATGTATAGCTTATATACAGCCTATGTATAGCTTATATACAGCCTATGTATAGCTTATATACAGCTTATGTATAGCTTATAAATAGCCTATGTATAGCTTATATATAGCCTATGTATAGCTTATATGTAGCCTATGTATAGTCTATATATGGTGAGCAGTGAAGGGTAAACAATGTAGTGTACCTGTGTCAGTGGTGTGCACGACATTATGAGACCTAGTTAGATCTCTTGATCTTATGTCAGTTTCAAAAAAGTTTTTGGAATACCCTATCTATGTCTAGCCACAATAACATGGGCTGCCATGAATCGATAGATGTTGTATCTGGGATCTGAATCTGTAATCTGCAACACGCGGGTCGGACACTGCCACCTAGTGATAGACACATATATTGATGTATGAGACAGATAGAGACAGACAGATAAATAGATAGACAGATGACATAGACAGATGTAGACATAGACAGACAGATAGACATAGACAGACAGATAGACCCACAGAAAAAGAGACCGAAAGATAGATAGATAGATAGATAGATAGATAGATAGATAGATAGATAGATAGATAGATAGATAGATAGATAGATAGATAGATAGATAGATAGATAGATAGATAGATAGATAGATAGATAGATAGATAGATAGATAGATAGATAGATAGATAGATAGATAGATAGATAGATAGATAGATATGCATGAAGGAGATATCATTCACCACATACTACCATCTACGTCCCTGCACTCACTTCTTATGTTGTCTAAAAGACCAGTTCGGGCAACTGCGTCAGTTTAAATTGGTCCGCCACAATCATCATGCAATGTTATGTGCAACTTGTCCTCATTGTGCTATTTATATATCTGTTCATAATTCCTACTCATCGTCAGTTAACATTCTCGGCTGTCATAGAGAATTTCACAATATTTTAATGAATTTTCGACAATTGTGGCAATAAGTAGTTCGGTCAATCTTCCTGGATTACTTTTTGTTTGTTGTTTGGGTTTGTTTTCTAAATTTGGAAAGTTTAGATAAAGAAAAAAAACCAGGATGAAGTATATTCCTAACAGATGTCAATATCTGTGGTGTAAAAGGTTCTGAAGCAGGGCCGGCGTCACAACGCTCACACAGATTCCTCCAATTATCGACCCTGTGCTAAATGGGCTCTGTGGTTGAATGTTGTCGTCTTTGAACGTATGTAATAAACACACACACACACATACACACACACACACACACACACACACATACAAATATGTTGGGGTCGTGTATTTGTGTAGCAGCACGGCTATTTTAAGGATGACTATTTTAAAATGTAATCTGTTCTTGTTTTAAAAGTATATAACATATATATATATATATATATATATATATATATATATATATATATATACTTATGATGTTTAATAGAGTACTGCTATTAGTGCACAACTTCTCGGACTAAAGAGAAACAAAGAATAAAAAAATTGATATTCTAATTGCAGCACTTACTGAAGAATTCAAATGTAAATTTAGAAGGATGTCTTGCCCAGTTTTGTCCAATATCAATGTGTCATATTGGGAGAGCTGGGCTCGCAGTGCGGGAGGGGGCCTTTTAGCACTATAGGGGCCCCAACATGGGGAATTATTGTTTCAGGAGGGTCCTCCTCAAACGTTTTGGGGGAGCGCCCCCCCCTTTCCAGCCCCGATGTTAGCGAAGTCACCGTCCAAAGTTTATTGTTAATAGATCATAGTGGCAAATAATTATTCAAACAATGATTATAGGCATATAAAACATAACTGTTATTATACTACAATAGGCTACAATGGTATAAATGTTTCCAGTTTGAATGTAATCATATTATAGTGGAATGTGTTTTATTGTTGCAATGAGTCATCTAGTTATTTACGATGTTGCTTGTTACTTAGTTTGGAAATCGGTCTGTGGGGGGAGGGGGGTGACATTGTTATGAAATTATAAGACTGGAGAGAGAAGAGGGGGAAGGTTACTGAATTTATTATAAAATGTTATTTGACAGGAGGGTACATTTTTTGACAAATTTTTAGGTCATACAATAATGAACGGCATCCAATATTAAATCTTTCATAGTTTCCATTTTTTTTGCAATTTGGTTGTGAACAAGGAGCTTTCAAACAACAGTATCCGCTAGCTCCTCTCCCCATCAAAGACAGGCCATGACTGGATGAAAATATGAACTTCCAGCTGCCTGACGTAAAGCACTTTGCCAGAAGAAGAAAAAAATATCAACGCACAAATACATCAAGTCATTGGATTCAAGGGGAAACTAGACAAAAATAACAAAAAATGTCAATGTACAAATACATCAAGTCATTGGAGTCAGGGGAACTAGACAAAAATAACAAAAAAATGGAAGACAAATATTATAATCAGTTGCAAAAAGGAAACACTTTAGTTAGAAAACAATTTCATGATCACGTAACTATTAATGAACTTGAGTGGAATACGTGAAAATAGAAATGTCTTATAAAATTATTTTAAGCCTAACAATGTTCTTTAAAAGCTTTTATTGTTTGCTTTTTGAAATGAAATGTTGGCAAGTTTAAACACAGCTCCAATAAACAGATAAATAATGAAACATTGCTCATTTAAATAACAATAAACACTTTGCCTTAAACGTTAAACTGACTAAGGTGTGTGGGGGGAGGGGTACAATGACGTAAGAAGAAAAAAATCTACATGGTCAAACTAAGATCAGTGTAAAAAATCATGCAGAAGATAATGAACTATTCCGGTGACTGGTGGCACCCTGCGGCTGATGGCACCCTGTGTCTGATGGCACCCTGTGTCTGATGGCACCCTGAGGCTGATAGCACCCTGTGTCTGATGGCACCCTGTGTCTGATGGTCTCTGAGGCTGATGGCACCCGTGTCTGATGGTACCTGTAACTGATGGATCCCCTGTGTCTGATCATAGTCTGATGGAACCATGTGTCTCATGGTATCCTGTGGCTGATGGAACCCTGTGGATGATAACACCCTGTGGCTGATGGAACCATGTGTCTGATCATAGTCTGATGGAACCATGTGTCTGATGGCACCCTGTGTCTGATGGAACCATGTATCGGATCATAGTCTGATGGAACCATGTATCTGATCATAGTCTGATGGCACCCTGTGTCTGATGGAACCATGTATCGGATCATAGTCTGATGGAACCATGTATCTGATCATAGTCTGATGGAACCATGTGTCTGATCATAGTCTGATGGAACCATGTATCTGATCATAGTCTGATGGAACCATGTGTCTGATCATAGTCTGATGGAACCATGTCTGATCATAGTCTGATGGAACCATGTATCGGATCATAGTCTGATGGAACCATGTGTCTCATGGTATCCTGTGGCTGATGGAACCCTGTGGATTATTGCACCCTAAGACTGTTGACGCCCCATGGCTTTTGTCTATTTATCTGTCTTTATTGTCAGTCGTCCTCTACTCCAGCGGTCGGCAACCTTTAAGACCTCGCGGACCACTCACTTTACAGGTTTATTTCTGCGGACCTCTAAATTCACGAAAGACTACTAAATTTATTATTTTTCATTTCCGTGTACCACTTTTGTACGTGTGATCAAAAATGTTCAAATGTTAATGAAATCAAAAAGGCGCCAAAATGGACTTAAAGATATTTATTGTTCTCGCTTTACCACGCAGACCATCTAACTGTTAGTCAGTTGATACTTCTAATCTCTCTCTCTCTCTCTCTCTCTCTCTCTCTATACACACACACACACACTAAACTCATTATCTATCCCACCCTATCTCTCTTTCTCCCTCTCTCTCTCTCCCAATCTCTCTCTCCCAATCTCTCTCTCTCTCTCTCCTTATCTCTCTCTCTTAAAAAAAAAAAGCATCTGTGGTTGAAAATGTTGCAAAAATTTCGCTCTTTACACCGTGAAGGGGGGGCACACACCCAAATGACTAACGAGTGGGGTTGTAAACAATACCAGGTTATATTAATATTAAAAGTGAAATGACGTTATCGATAGATAAATATATTGCCCGTGGGAGACCACTTAATGATTTCATAAATCATCCTCCGCCCACGCATAGCATAACTTGTTATTTCTTGGTGACATTCGTAATGGTTTACTGGGCTAAACATTATTCAGGAATTATGTTTGTTTGTACCAAATACACAAGCACGTTCCATTACGCAGACAAATCCACATATACAAACATGTTCACATATACAAACAACATGTTCACATATACAAACAACATGTTCACATATACCAACATGTTCACATATACAAACAACATGTTCACATATACAAACATGTCCACATATACAAACATATCCACATATACAAACATGTTCACATATATAAACAACATATGTTCACATATACAAACAACATGTTCACATATACAAACATGTCCACATATACAAACATATTCACATATACAAACATGTCCACATATACCAACATGTTCACATATACAAACAACATGTTCACATATACAAACATGTCCACATATACAAACATATTCACATATACAAACATGTCCACATATACAAACATGTCCACATATACAAACATGTCCACATATACAAACATGTTCACATACACAAGTATAATTTTATAGACACAAACGGTCCACATATACAAACATGTCCACATACACAAGTATATCCACATATACAAACATGTTCACATATACAAACATATCCACATATATAGAAGAACCCATAGAAAAAGGCGAGCTATTGGTCAATGTTTATATTTTGTTAATCTATTTATAGTAATTAATTTTGTAAACAAAGTAGCCAGTGCGTGAACGAAGTTTAGATTCAACAACAGAGTATCAAAGAATGGTATCAACAGAGTATCAACGTTTAGATTCAACAACAGAGTACCAAAGTTTAGATTCAACAACAGAGTATCAAAGTTTAGATTCAACAACAGAGTATCAACGTTTAGATTCAACAACAGAGTATCAAAGTTTAGATTCAACAACAGAGTATCAACGTTTAGATTCAACAACAGAGTATCAAAGTTTAGATTCAACAACAGAGTATCAACGTTTAGATTCAACAACAGAGTATCAAAGTTTAGATTCAACAACAGAGTATCAACGTTTAGATTCAACAACAGAGTATCAAAGTTTAGATTCAACAACAGAGTATCAAAGTTCCTAACTGTTGATATTTCGTTTTTGTTGTTTTTTTAGTTTTCTGTTGCTTTGTTTTGTTTTAAAATATTAGAGTGAGGAAAATGGTTTTTTTTTAAAGTAGAAATAAAAATATTTCCAGACTGAAATATTACCACACACCACATAAAGTCTGATAAAGATTAATATTGTGTGTGCATTGTGCATAACTCATTTTTTTATTGATTGAGAAATATTTACAAATGGAGGCTTTTAGATGGCGATAGAAATATTTGTGTCTATCTATAATACTGCTAGTAGACTATATTTGCAGAGACTTTGTTCTGGTTCGTTGTTTCTGGAGAAATGTAGCTATCGTTTTAGTAACGCCTTAAACATCTAAAAAATATCTGAAATGTTTCAATTACAGCTTACAATCGCTAAACACGGAAATTAAAATTACACTTGTTCTATAAGCTTTTAATGAACTTTACTGCTCTGCATGGTGGCACCATGTGCTACTACTCATGTTTTTAACTATGATCGATTATAAAACTGACAATACCGAGTTTTTTCTGCTATGAAACTGTTCATTTCGGTGTCCACCCTAAAATGGTGTCACCCGGTGTGGCCCGCACTCCCCGCACCCCCTAGTGACGCCACTGGTTGTAATATTAGATATGTCCTTACTTTGAAGTGACTTGCTTACCTAGTCAATCATTGACAATAATTTCAACAGCATCCCAGCATAGGCCTACACATAAATGAGAAATTAACAAGCAATTTAAGCCTGTTCCATACTGGACACAGGACGTTTTAGCGCATTTTCGTGTATGTATCAGTACGTATGCTATATTTCAGTAAATATTTGTACTGGAAATGTTTATAAATTCAATTGTGTAATGTATATATCTGAAAAAAGATATTAAAAGACGTTTTCTTATATTTGAAAAAAAAAAAAATAATTTTCTCTAAATCTAACTACAAGTGGTTTGTGGTCACTGAAATAGGACTCATAATTGGTTTATTCTAAATTGTAGTTATTTAATCGTCCGAAAACTCCGTCAATTGTTGTTTGATAAATTGTTGTTTTCAATCTTGGTGAAAGTAGTTGAATGTTGAAGTTTGTTTCGAAGAAGTTTTCAATTTCTGCCCCGGGCTCTTTGAAATCTTGATTGAAGTCCCATCAAATGATGACTTTTGGTTGAGCTGTGCTGCAAAGTTGTCATTGATTATGGGTTTTATAAAAAGTAAGGAAGTAAGTCATGTTGAATAACTGTTACAAAAATAAATAATGATTTCGCTCCCTTGTTTAGCTTATAATCTATATATAATATATAAGCCCTTTAGAGCTCCTGAAGCCCGGCCCTGAGAGGTCCTATCGCGAAATGAACTTTTGATGTACACATAGCAGGCCAAGACCTACAAATGATATACACATCATGGGTCTAGGACTTATGGTAGCTGAGATCTAGGGCGCTCCTTTGTTAATATAGCTTATAGAGTAAAAACGGTGCTTTATAAGCCCCCTTTTACGGCCCTCAGAGGCAGATCGTGAAATGGACTTTTGCTGCACACATGGCAGGCCAAGACCTACAAAATGATATGTACATCATGGGTCTGGGACTTATGGTTGTTGAGATCTAGGGTGATGACGGATGGACAGACAGACAGATAGACAGACAAAACGGGGACAATAGAGCATTTTTTTTTTCGAAAATGCTCCAATTAAAAAAGGTAGCAAACTGGCGTGCATGCATTAACACACTGTGCATGTATTTACACACCGTGCATGTATTAACATACCGTGCATGTGTTTACAATACAGTGCATGTGTTTACATACTGTGCATATATTTACAGCACTCGTGCATGTGTTTACACACCGTGCATGTGTGTATACACCGTGCTAAAATGTATGTATCTCTCTGTCTCTTCAATCGGCTGCGTCTTTTAAAAATGTAAACAAAACTGCTTGTTTTAAGTTTTATTGGGGTTAAACAGGGTTAGGTGCACAATTACTTCATTAAGTTTGATAAGATTACAATTTATTGCAAAATTTAAAAAATTATTTTTGAAAACGGTTAGTTTTTAATCGTGTCTCGTTATACTTACAAAATATGATTCATCAAAAACAAATGACGTCATTGTATGGAGCAGATGCCAACGGTTGCTTTTTGATGATGTTGAATTGACAAGCGCCACCAGGCGGAGTAAACTGTAAATTTATTCAAATAACAATTCCCTAAACTTTTTACAGATGAAAACATTGTCAAAATCTGGGCTGGATTAAATCTTAGTTTAATAGCTCCATACTCCATATGTAGGCTATAAGTCCAGATGTAGCAGCAGCCCCCGTAGCCAAGGGGGGCACTTGGGGGCCGTGCCCCCCCATCCCGCTAGGTGTGGAGTGCCCCTCCCCCCCCGCTTAAAAAGAAAAGAGGAAAAATAAAGAAAAAGTAACTAAAATGAGAAAAAATCCGCCCCCTTGCTGGGTATTGGTGCCCCCTGCTTACTTTGACCTATACGGGCCTGTGTAGCAGCCTTATAACTGGAATATTTTAGATTTTTTGCCTTGGGATCTCGCCTTTTGGATTTAAACCGCCCAGAGTTCTTACATTTTATGACGTTCGATGCTAAAGTTTTATAGATGTATTGTGGGATAGTCAAAAGAGACGATCTTATATTTAGGCACACAGGGCTGCTGCGTTGGGGCCCTCAGTGTTTTATCCACACACCCGCATCTCCGGGGGTGAGAAGGAAAATCCGGGGTGAAATTTCAAATTCCAGGGGTGAAAACTACAGCATTGTTTGGTCGTAATCATGTTCAGGGAAAAAGCCGGGGTGAAATTTCAAATTCCGGGGGTGAAAACTACCCCCGATAATGGTCTGGATAAAACACTGGGCCCCCTCCTTCCGCTGATAATGGGCTCTTTTAACAAGGCTTTTAATTTAATAGACACAAATAAAAGGGACTTCTGGCCTCATGTAAGGGCTCAGGGCTAAAGTGATTTAGCAGTTAAGTATTGTCAGAGGCATGGGCCTAGCTGGGAATTTTTTTCGGGGGGGAGGGAGTTTTCCGGGGGGGGGCAAATAACAACTTTAAGACATTTTTTTAAATGTATGTGGGAGGAACAATGCCCTGCCCCCCCCATAAATACGCCCATGGTCAGAGGTGAGAACCAGTTTATCAAGGCAATAGAGAGCCAATTATTTTCAAGCGACAATAATAGCGTTTCCAATTTCAGGTCCCGAAAAGAAGTGATCTGTTTTTGGCGTCAGAGCATATAGGACTTCGTACTGGATGGTGTCCCTTTTGCATTATGGGCCCTTGTTGGTCGCCAAACCATAAGATTGACTGTGACTGTATTGTTAACTGTCAATCATGTGTCACCCTTGATTCTGTATTCAGCAAGCTGCCCAAGTATCTATTGGTGGCCCACATCAGTCACGTGTGTTACGAGAATTTTTAAAAAAAACATCACACATTCTATTCACGGTGACCCGGTACATTAATTTTTTCCATTCTTTTTTTTTTTGTCTTTTTAATTATATTACTTAGTCAAAAAGAAACATTTTATGAACATGTAATTGACATTTTAGTTCTAAATTTAAATCCATATAATTAAAGGCTAAATATTATATTTCACTTTTTTTTTTAAATTAAGTTCATAATCATCACGATATGAATGTCAGTGTATGTGTGTGAGAAGTAATTTCTTGATTCTAAAATAGAAAACTTCCTTTACAATTTAGACAAAACGGTGACATATATAAATAACTTGTTTTTATTCTGTGTGGAATTTAATGAAAAAGATATCAAAAAACAAATTGTTTTTTTTCTTTTTTTTGTTGCTTTTTTTTTTTGTGTAAAGTAAACACGTCTCTATGGATAACTGTAATAATATCTATTCTGTTCAACGGAAATAAATAAAACAAATAATTAGTTGGCATCATTAAATCTTACAAGTAATCCCTATTCTGCAGGATTTTTTGAATATATATTAGAAATGTATCTATGGAGATGGTGAATGAAACACATTACCTCTGAAACTTAACTTCTTACATAATACATCGTTTTTTTTTTAAAACAATAAAAACATTCTAGAAATGATGTTCAACAAACAATGTTTAGTCTCAAAGAAACATTTTATTTGTATCATCCCAGCGAGACCATCACCAGGCAGATAGTCACGCTGATTATATGCTGCTAGTAATGATTGGATTTTTAAAATAAAAATGAGCAACAGATATCACTGATTGTACTGATGGATAGTGCTTTGCTAATTATTCGGTTCAGCTTCTATTTCCACCATGAAACAAGAGATTTTAAAAAAAGACATTGGTAAATATGATTCCACCAAGGTGTGTGACAGATAAATGTTGTTTTGTTCAACTTAGACATATTTATTTCCTTAGATTAAAGTGATGAGGTCTCATACGGCTTCCTGTATTTTTTTCCATGATTCCCGATTAATAACATGTGAAATGTACACACACTCTTTATTGTATCAATCAACTTATATAAATAACTATTAGAAGGTGTGTACCACTCACACAATAATAGACTGACTCATTCGACAGTGTTGCCATAGTTGGCTATTTCATAGATTTTTTTTTTTTACCTTTATAGGTGACAGTTCTAAAAAAATAGTTCAGAAATATTAGTAAATAAATTTGAAAAAAAAAAAAAAAAACATGCAATAGATAGGTCAGAATGGCTTGACAGAATGACACACATATCAATGAATATAGAAATTTTTAGCCTAAATGAGCAACAAGTATATGTTCCGCAAAGGACTGTGAACTGCTTCATTGACAGTGTCTCTATATACACCAAAACAAATAAATTTGACAATTCCCTTTGAAGTGTATATGAGAACCATTGGGAAAGACGGATTAGATTTCTGTTTTTGCAATGCTACTAAGAATAGTAGCACAATACCCAGCCATCTTTACGTTCCCTCTGTAAGCCACCTTATGCTGAGTTTGTCTGGGTTATAGGGAAATCCTGGGAATCTTCAAGTAGACAACCACAGGATCAATAGCGAAAAGATCAACAAACACCACACAGTCACAATACAGTTCTTGTCCAGAACATAAAACTACTATTGCTAACATGTTTGACATTATGTCTTATACACAAACTAACATGTCCACAAACACAAACATGTCTTATACACAAACTAACATGTCCACAAACACAAACATGTCTTATACACAAACTAACATGTCCACAAACACAAACAAGTCTTATACACAAACTAACATGTCCAATAAAAATAAAACAAAAACAAACAATATGAAACCATGTGCTCAAAGAAATGATCACACAGTAACAGAACAACTTCCTAATCACATAGTAACAGAATTCCTGATCACATTGTAACAGAACAACTCCCTGGATCACATAGTAGCAGAACAACTTCCTGATCACATAGTAACAGAACAACTTCCTGATCACATAGTAACAGAACAACTTCCTGATCACATAGTAACAGAACAATCTCCTAATCACATAGTAACAGAACAACTTCCTGATCATATAGTAAACAAATGCTCTAAAACTAAAAAAAATATATATATAAAATTAAAACCTACTACGTGTATTACATATTACATCTAGTTGCTGATTTTGCAGCAGATACAAGGAATGATGGCATTCCAACAACTCTATGAAAAAATCACTACATAGCAGTCTAGCACAACATAAAGATAAAATGAGAAATATTCTCAAAGCTAAGCCAAATACATGTATGGAATGTTCCTCATCATTTTAATTATATGATAAATGATGTAGTCAAATTGTTTAAACGTGTGTGATACAAGTTAAATTTACAAAAGCATGCACATATATATATGAAGATACATCTGTTGATAAGTGATCAGGTACAAACCCACCCCTATCCAACCAGCCACCTAGATCAAATAGTTATGTATTTATTGAATGGAGAATAATATTTAAACTATTTATATACATGGGGACTATAAACTAATGTAACATAGTTTTACAAATGGCTTGAAAAATAAAATCTTGAAGAGATCAATTATATGACAAACAGTTCAGTGATCATTCAAAATGTTCATTGTATAATGGCACATGGCAATTTAAGGTAAATATTAGAATAAAGAAAACAAATTATTTTAACAAGGCAACATAATCTGAATAGTCATATTGATTCCCTTAGTAAATGTACACATCTGTACAAAACAACGAAATAAATTTAGATGTCGGAATATATCACACAACTTAATATTTGAACATTTAAACTTTAAAAAAATTGTCCTTACAATTACAAGTGTTTCAATTAACTGATTATGTAGCTACGTAAACTTTTAAATTAATGTTATATGTTAATCGGAATTATGTAATTTAAAAAAACATTATAAGTTACTCAGTGTATGTTAAAAAAAAAAATCATAAAAAAAGTTTGAAAGCTATAATTAAACAGATTTACAGACAGCGATAGATGTTTAAATGCTGAGAACCTGATTATCGCATTGATAAAATAAGTTTTGCTTTGCCAGACAGTGAGTGTTCAAAAATACACTATCCTCTTATTCATCTCTGTGATATTGCTAAAACAAATACTCATCACTTTCACACAAAAAGCTCAACAAAAAGTTGCTTGGAAATAAAAAGTCTGAAATGGATTTGAAAAATTAGGTCATAAAAATACTTACTATCGGAATTACTAGGCCATAATAACTTATAAGACAAACATAATAAAATAATAAAACACAGTAATTAAAAATTATTTTTCACCCATGTTTGGTAACCCCTCAATTGATAGAAATGATGAAAAAGACGACATCAATTAATTGTATAAAATCTGTTCTTTAAAAGATGAATAAAAATATCCAGATCACTTGTCTAAATAATGTTGCATTGTCCATTTCTGGCCATCTTTGTTCTCATTGCATTCATTAACCAGGACATTGTCTCCACTTTTCTGATCACCAGTGTCTAGACACTTCCCAGAGGCTTGGTGAACTATAGTGTTTTTAGACTGGAACAAATTGAATAATACAGGAGAAAATCAAAACTTAATCAAAATTAAATCATTTTTTATATAAAGACATTTACTAAGACATTAACTAAGTAAAAGAAATCTACAAATATTTGACAACAAAAACATCGAGATAACAATTACCATTATAAAAAACTTATTTAGTTCCAGTCTTATTCTACCCAGATATTAAAATAAAAAAAAAAAATTAATATTTTATTAAAAAAAATTTGTTCATGTTAAAAAATTTTTATTGCAGATTTTTTTATTTGTAAAGGATTTTACCAGCAGGAATTAAACTTACACATGAATAAATTAACAATGTTTTTAATGTATATATTCTTATATCTAATCTGGAATGTAAACCAAATTTATACATGTACATGTATTCTTTAGAATAGATGATATTTTAAGCATATAGAGTAATCTAACCTTATCATGTGTCCATTTTTGGCTATGATGGCCAGAACAAGGACGCAAAGAAACTCTACTACCATCTTGTCCAGATGTTTCTATGCAGGCTTCCTCTTCGTAATTCACTTGTAAGAGTTAACAGTGTCCCAGAAGTATAATATAGATTTGTCAAATATGATTTTAAAAATCAGATATTTCTGTATACATCTATTTCATTTATGGATGACCTAGATGGATTCACCTGACTAGCGCTGCCACCACTCTGACAATGAAACATTCCCATATCAAACGGCAGAAGTCTTCTCATCTCTGTAATGTATCCAGACAAAGACCTGAGTTTGGATTACGAACCTGTACAATAGACAAATAAAAATTAGAAATTTTCATTTCTGTAAAACTTAAAAGAAAATAAAGCATTATGAAAACCTGAATAAATTACTACTACATGTATTTTTTTTATTTATTCATGCAATAGGTATCATAAAATAGAGAAATACATGTAGTGGTATTCCTAGTCAGCAGTCTGATGGGTAAAATAAATAATTCCAAAATGTTATTAGTTTTCACTTGTAACTTTTTTGTAAACGTATAATGAAAACAACTTTCTAGAAATTTAAATAACCAAACCAAAATTAATATAATTGTTTTGGACCAGTTTTAGATGCAAAGTTTAAAAAATAAAATTGTGAAGAAATTTTTTTGTTGCTTTAGTAATATGAAGTTTGATTAGTTTTTACTGAAAAATTTTGTAATATGAAAATCTTATCTGCAAGTTCTGTTTTCTTTTGTTTTCTGCATATTTATTAAATAAATTATGATAGCAAAGTCATATATTGACATGCAATAAGATCTGAAAACATTACAAAACTTTACATTACAATTTTTAGATGCTGCTTTCAGATTCATTACTTTTACTGTTGATGTAGTTCTTCAATACCAATGACAAATATTTGTTTTTATTATTTCCCATCACACTAACAATATTTTAAATCATCCTTACCATTCCCCAAGCTTTCACATTTTCATCAGGAATAAATTTTTCAAACTATAGAATCTGACTGTTGAGTCACTGTTAACCTTTCTGTACCAACTAAGATTTTAACCTTAGCTAAATATATAAATGTGACCCTGGCCGTATTAACTTTTGAACTAACTAACTGAAATTTACCAACTTATCAGTGGTTCTAAAGTTGTAGAGATACATATTTAAAGCTATCGTTACAATTAGTTATTTTTAAAAGAAGCGTGTAACGAAGAGAAATGTACAGAACACTTTCTGTGAATGTCGTTGAGAGAAAATATGACCTTTTATTTGTTGTTATCATCGAGCCCATTTCTTACCAACAATTACTGTCATCGAACTAGTTTCAGTGAATTAATGACACGTAATTGTCTAGTGATCGTGTAATAGTGTGGAGACTATTTACTCGGATTCAGCGGAAGTGAAATGTATTTTAAGTATAATAAATAAGTATTCCAGGAAGTGACCAAACATAGGCTACATATGTTTTTATTCCATTGGTTCAACACATATTGCAAAAAGGGCATGTTATGGATGTTTTCTTAACCAATGTAGTATTTAAAAATGTTAAATAATCATATATTGACTTCATTATAGACATGCTTTGTTTAATACTTTATTATTGTCTTATTACAACGCTAGATGAAACTCTCAACGATTATTATTAAACTTTATAATTAGTTTTTGTTTAAAATTCATATTGCGGACACTGGTCATTCCAGCCGTAGTCATCACAATTGACTCTCTTCAGGTAGTTCGTCAGAGGTTTGAAATACTCAAGCAAAGGCTCAGCAAGCATTTTGTCTTGTCCAGTCAAATTACGCATGATCTCCCGCCAATGTACGGATGAGCCAAGTTTGAGCATGTCACTAGCAAATAGAAAAAAAAAAGAAAATATTTAAACCTATTTTACCGACCACGTTACAACTGGAATATTTACATCATAAAACTACAGAAGATTACTTACATTGTTAATGACAGTCAAGCCAATTAGTCAATGTTAATTTGTTTGGGGAATATTACCTTATTTTCCTACCAGCTACTGTACTGTTATAAATGTCACATCTATGCAATGGGCCCGTGTAGCCTATTTCTTGACATAAAGCTTTATGCATCTGAAACTGGATGACATAACTTAAAAAGTATCTGTTGAATGGTAAAAATTATAAAAATATTAGAATTAGAAAATTAAGTTCACATATATTAAAACACAATTAGAATACTTTATAGATCGATGTTCACACATTAAAAATTAAATCGCAAATTAACGCACATTTTAAAAATAGTCAGTTTAATTTACGAAAGAGTATAAATAATTGTAACATATTTATTAAGCATTAGTATATATGTCTATTGAATTAGTCATTGAGACCAGTTTGTTGACATGCATCAGTAACGTCAAGTGATGCAAATTGTTTTCTTTTTAATCAAAAACAATGCCAAACATGTGTTTTTCTCGTACCGTGGTTTCCGAACCCCTGTTACCCCTTCCTTGTCATATTTTGCCTTACTAAGCAGCCACTCGTAAGTCTTGTTTACTTACCTCTCCACTACCGTACCCACCCCTTCCACTTCCCACCCCCAAAAATACACACGTCATTTTTATCTCAAATGTAGCTTTTTTTCATAAAATAATAGTATAGAGCCAGAATGAAGTCGCTCATTTATTATTAACGCGTTTTTTTTTCCTTTATCCCCCCCCCCTTTTCCCCACCCAGTCACATTTTTGACACACTCTCCACAAAAATATGACATAACTTATGGCTTACCCAACCACTGAACCTCCCTGTCCCAAAACAAGGTGACACCAGTTCCATTGTTTCAAACTAGGAGCAGATGTTCACTAAATTGCATTCAGGGTCAAAAATTAAAATTAAGAAATGACAATCTTATTGTTTCAAAATCATATAGCGCCTATGATTTTATGTAAACGTGACAGTTTCTGTGTTCGGGTATTCTTTCTGGGTTTTTTTTTATCTTGTCTGATCTATTTCTATTTATAGAATTGGCTTATTTACTGATTTTGTAATTTTTTTCCGCAACTCTGAAATAACAGCATTTGGGTAAAATTTAACGCATTTAGGTGTTCGCGATAAAAAATGTAATCGCATAATTGTTGTATGCTTTAATTACGCGTTAACTGTACTTAATCAGCAGCCCTATATCAGCCGAATCTAGATCTTGATTGACAGGTGTCATATATATGAAACTATTAGTGCAGCTGTTGCAAACGTGACCAGCAAAACGCTATATTTTCAAGTGCAAAATTTCTAGCATCTCGTTATTTTTACCTAATTATAACCGAGTTCACTAAACACTTGTCGTTCTTTTCCCTCCACCAGTACACTACTGTACCTCCACCAGTACACTACAGTACCTCCACCAGTACACTACAGTACCTCCATCAATTCACTACAAAATATAATGTAAACCAGTTAATGAAACTTTTCTCTTTTTATATCGAGCTGTATTATTATATTACAACTGAGGCTTTTGTCGACATACCTGAGGGTGAGGGTGTGTGCAAATTGCAATAGGGTGGGGATGGTAGATCTACTTAATAAGTGAACAGACTTTAACTTCAAATTGTTGAGTGAAATTCTGTTATTTATCGATTTGGTGAACTTCCAGTATTTAGGTCAACCTAACGCATTTAGGTATTGCGTTAAAAATTGTATTTAAATTTTTTTGATGCGTTAATCGCATATTTACGCAGTTTAATCAGCAGCCCTAATTTGCATACGGTACGTTATTAAATGTTATTAAACTATGTTCACGCATATAAATTAGGGCTGTACCGGAATTTGGCTCCGGCTCCGGCCATTTTACAAATCCGGCTCCGGCCAAATTTTTGGATTTTGGCCGGATTTTCAGCCGGATTTCTGTCTTACTTTACTGTTTAACTTCTTCTCCTATTATCACCCAGTAAACACTAAACACATCTCTATGGCTGTTACCATTAATATGCCCATAGCAACGATTTTTCTACAGATGAAACTACACATTTTCTTCCGACACATCATATATCATTGTGTGCGGTGCGATGACCTCGTTACGAATGACACAGTTTCATAAGCTAAATAATGCCTCAGCTTTTGGAATCCCACGTTACAAACAGTGATATTTGAACTCATTCTAATAGATCCAATTATTTCATTGGACGGCACACACATATTCCCGCAAAACAGCGCGCGAGGGTTACCCATACCCAGAATTCAATGCAAAAATGTACGTTTTTGTCAACGTTTGCTTTTGCTTACTGATCGCGATCCAGTTATCAAATCATTTCTAATTGCAATTGATTTTTATTTTCTTATTGCAAATTTATACAGCAATATTTGAATTTTACGTTTCTTATTAAATAAAAAACTTTACTTTGTTCCTTTTTACAGGTGAGTTAATTTTTAATAATTTTAAATAGCATTATTTATGATCAAAACAGTTGGTAGACTTGGTACTATACAGTAACAGCTTAATAATGGTCAGCTAGATATTTTAAATATTTTTTTATATTTTTGTTTAATTGTTTTGTTGTTCATTAGTTTAATTTTTTAAAATTATTATGTAATTTTTTATTTATTTTTTTTTTTGTTTGTTATCAAACATGAAATAGATGACCAGTGCCGGCCTTAGACATTTTTGTGATATAGGCAAGGACAGAAATGCCGCCCCTTTTCAGTTTCATTTTTCTAAGAAAACTCTATACATGCTATTTATTTTGAAGTAAGTCCAAATTATGAAAATAAAAATATGATATATTTATAGTTTTATTACTGGTCTTCATTCTTCATAACAAACTTTTACAATTTGGCAACTTTATAAAAGTTAAAGAGTTTTAAGTTTACGTAGTTTATTTTTGGAAGTTTTTTTTTGTTTTGTTAAGTTAAAAAAAATTATGAAAAATTAAAAAAAAATGAAATGTCTTGTTTATTAAGCATTAAAAAGATTGAAGAGAATTCAAGAAAAATATGCTTTTCTAGCTTTTGCAGAGGCAAACTCTTCAATTACTTCGGTAAGATCCAAATCTTTTGCAATCGTTTTCTCTATAGATATTGTAGCTAAACCAACCAAACGATCCTGAGACATGGTAGAACGAACACATGTTTTTATGAGTTTGAGCTTCGAAAAGCTTCTCTCTGCACTCGCCACTGTTATCGGGAGTGTAAGCTAAATTCGCAATGTCACGTACACATTCGGAAAAAAGAGCAACCAAGCCCATTCCACATAGATAGTCTAATATAACTCTAGGGCTTGATTTTTCTGTAATTTTCTTTTGATAAAGCAAATAATTCATCGCACAGTTCTGTTGCATTAATGTCTGCTGAATCTTCGTTTTCAGATGTTAAAGCTAATTGAAGGTCCATGCAATCTTTGAAAACCTCTCTTTTATCACATTTCTCCAGTTTTTTAATGTCATACAAAAAATCCAAATAAATCGCTATAAGATATTAACTGCATAAATCGATCATTAACTGATTGAATTAAGGTATCCAATATCTGGTTTAAAAAATTTACTCTGAAATTCCTTTCTGGCTCGAGAATTGGATCGTCTGGAACTTCATAGTCAAATTGTTTCTTTCTTAGTCGAGAACTTATTTGTATTTCCGTAGAGAAACTGTACTCAATACTAAATTCTTCAGCCAATGATTTAGCTGTTGTATTTGCTTTGGCAAAACCTTCATCTGTTGTATAATTCTGGAGCATAGTTTTAGTTGCATTCAATTGTTGAATTGATTTCTTTAAATCATGATCTCTTTCTTGAAATGTTTTACTAGATATTTTGATCTCAAATAAAACATCATACCAAATAAACTTGAAATCGAGTATTTTTTGTGCTATTACCTTAGCTTCTGTACGGAACTGTGCGTTCCACGTGGTCCAGAAAGTGTAATGTCATCAGCAATTGAAACGAGTGCATCGTAAATTTCAACTGTTTGGTATCGAATTACCTTCACAGCATTAACTCGACTTTCCCAGCGTGTTGCGCATAACTTTTTAACTGTTAAACCTGCTGCCTCTTTGTTTTTGACATATTCTAACAATACATTCCAGCGATATGTTGGTGCAGAAGAAAGGTGTATATATTTTGAATGACCTCAAAAAACCTTACAGCTTCCAAACAACAGTTTACGTCATCATTCACCACCAAATTTAACGAATGCACATTGCATGGGACATAAAAGTCTCTATGATTTAGTTCTTTAACTCTTGCATGGACACCATTATGTATTCCCCGCATGTTCGCTCCGTTATCGTAGCATTGTCCCCTCATATCATATAGACAAATGCCCGGATCTGACAGTTCTTTAAGTAAAATTTCCACCATACTTGCACCTGTAGATTTTTCAAGTTCTACGAATCCAATGAAGTGTTCATTGATATAAACTTCTGAAGGTTTGTCATTTGTCGATTCATTTTCTGTAACAAATCTAACAATCATTGTCATCTGTTCTTTGTGACTGGCGTCCGGTGTGCATTCGAGAACTATAGCGTAATATTTCGCATTTTTTAGATCATTTATCACTTTCTGTTTTACCTTCTTACTCATCAGTTGCATGATTTCATTCTGAATATTTTTTCCTAAATAATGGTCATGAATTTCATCTGATTTTATACGTCTTATATGTTCTTTCATTACCGGATCAAAGTCAGCAGTAACTTCAACAAATTTCAAAAAGTTTCCATTATGATGTGTATATAACCGATCAGACTGCCCTCTCAGGGGTAAATTTTGAACTCCATGTACTCTGACCAAAGATATTATTCCTTCTAATATATCCTTCCAGTGTTTCGCTTGACTATTTATAAGGCGCTGATTCACGTCATCAATAGTTTTATTATTTGTTATCCTCATTTTTAGTTCTTTCCAATCATGATAAAGGGTTAAATGATCTGGAGATTTTTCATGATGCTGCAATATATTTGACATATTTTTTTAGTCACAACTGCCATGTGTAGCTAAGGCAGATTTACTCCTGTTATATATTCTGCAGCAAAAACAACATTATTATCTACTGACGTAGAATACATTTCCTTTTTAAAGTTTCTCCCTTATCCAGTTTGCGTGTCTAGTGGTAATTAGAAAATTGTCTCCCACTTTCATCTTTTGGATAACCAGACTTAATCTACTTTGGATCATGCTGAATAAGAAAACAACGAATATCATCACTTATATCTGGCCATTTAGCAGGATCCTCCATTATATCTGAATCTAATTTTGTTAATACAAAATAAGAAAATAATTTTTAAAATAGTGATGTCATAATAGTGATGTAATAAATTAAGATGGAGCGTTAATCCACGTGACCTATTTGTCTTCGCCATTCTAAACAATTTTGTGCTCTTATTTAATTCTACATTTTCTAAAATTTATTGATTTTATTTTTAATTTTTATATTTTTGATTTTATTTTAATTTTGCTGGAATTTGCCGCTCCTTGAAATAATGCCGCTCTAGGCAGCTGCCTATATCGCCTATACCTAAAGCCGGCACTGTAGATGACAGACAAAGGGAAATCCAGTCCAGTTTGGGAATATTTCAAAGAAAAGGAAGGGGACTTATCAAAATGTCAGTGCTTGTTGTGTCCCAGTATCATATCTCGTGGCAAACCAGAGGAGCCAAAGAAGTTTTCAACATCTGCCATGCTGACCCATCTTCGCTCTAAACACTATAAGGAATTAAAGGAATGCAATCAAATGCAAATCATTATGAAGAAGAAGGCAGAAACATCAGCAATGCAGAGATCCGGTGCAACTGCCACAACATCTTCGTCAACTAAAACTTCAGTCCAGCAAACCCTTCCACAACAGCTTGAACGCACGAAGTTATGGGATATCAAGAACAGCTCAGCAGTGACAATTCACAGAGCCATTGCAAAGATGATAATCACAGACATGGAATCAGAACAAATTGTTGAGAAAAGAGGATTCATTGAACTGATGCAAGTTTTGGAAAGACGTTATAGGCCTACTGTTCCCTCAAGGAAATATTTTACGGAGCGCATCATTCCAGAGATAAATGATGAAGTGTGTGCCCAACTAACGGCAATGTTAGATCCAGCAACTGCAAGGTATCTCTCATTTACTACTGATACTTGGACAGCAGAAAATACAGTGCAATCATTTATGGGCTTAAACGCCATTTGGCTGACGGATCAGTTTGAAACTTTGAGCTTTGTGTTGGATTGCATGTCATTTGATGGGCGTCACGATGCCAGTGGATTGTTAGCGGGCTTTAAGCAGATGTTAGACAAGTGGAACATTGATGCTCAGCGAACTCACGTTGTAATCAGAGACAATGCAGCAAATATAAAAAAAATGTTTCCGAGAAGCAGCTCTCCCAAGCCTTGGGTGCTTTGCACATACTGTACAGCTAAGTGTTCACGGTGGCTTGCTTAGTCAACGAGCAGTGTCAGATATAATTAGTATTGGCGAGAAGCTGGTTGGCCACTTTAAACATTCGTTGTCTGCCACTTGTCTAAAGGAGCTACAGGCTGAACTCGGTTTACCAGGTCACCCATTGGTACAGGATGTAAGCACTCGATGGAATTCAACGTTCAACATGCTACGTCGACTGTGTGAACAGCATCGTGCACTGACTATTTACTGTTCAGAAGTCGATGGTACTTCCTGTCCAAGTGCACATCAATGGTCTGTTGCTGAAAATGCTGTATCAACTCTGGCACCTTTTGATGAGGTAACTCGGGAAGTAAGCAGTGATGCAGCACGTATTTCACTTGCAATAACTCTTGTTGCAGTTTTGAGAAACCTGTTGACGAAGGACGGTAATGATGCAGGGGTAAAATTTATGAAGTCAAGTCTCCTCGAGTCTGTGAATAAACGTTTTGACAACATTGTGCATGAACCTCTGTATGCAGTTGCAACATTGGTTGACCCAAGATTTAAACAGAGATTCTTCAAGGAACAACAACTGACAGCAGCCAAGGCAGGCGTCCTGCTAGCATTCAGCAGTGTCACATAGAGTGATGTGGGTGATATTCAAGTTGATCAGAATGAGATTGAGACATCTGAAGAATTGCCAGCTAAGCAACCACGTCTGGATACGCCTGGTAGTGGCCAATCAATTCTTTGGGATTGCATTGACGAAATTGTACATACATCAGCAAGTACAACTAACAGTGAACAGCAGGAACCAAGAGGTATAGACATCGAACTACCCAAGTATCTGGCTGAACCAGTGATTAATCGACAGGAGGATCCATTGCATTGGTGGAGACAGAATATGGAGCGTTTCCCTAGTCTTGCTGCAGTCGCTCGCAGGTACTTGGGTGCACCACTAACAAGCGTTCCATCCGAGCGCTTGTTCAGTGTAGCTGGAGGAGTTCTGAACGAGCATCGTAGCTCACTGTTGCCAGATAATGCTGCTCGTCTTATTTTTTTGAAGTACAACTCGAAGCTGATCAAAGAGTAGAATGACAGTTGACACACAATCGATTTGAATTTGAAAAACTTGAAAACTCTAGAGTATTTTAATTCTTAGTTTTTAGTACTACTTTTTTGTTATTTACAGGAAAATGGAAATCAAATAAAATATCATTTGAATGATTAATTTATAGCTTTAATTGCTATTTCGCCACTGTTGCCACTTTCCCAGCAGCTGATTACTATTACAGATTACTGAGATTAGCCAAATTCTGCAAACTATCGTTACTATCGTATTTATTCTAATAATCTCCCATATTATTTCTAATAAATTAAATAATAATAGCCAATCACCCATTTCTTGGCCCAAATGTAGCATGCTTTAGGTTCTGAATAGAATTGTATTTACCTGAGAGGCTGAGACATCCAATAATCTCCCATCCCAAATTGGGGGGGGGAAGGGGGGAGTATCCAATCTATTCTGATATATTTACAACTTTACAATAAAGTGACAACCGAATCCGGCCAGATTTGAAAAAATGAAATCCGGTACAGCCCTAATTTAAATACGTTATAATATGTTCGCAAATATTAAATATTTCCCTCAACCCTAAGGGGCCATATGGTCAGATGAAGTGTAGAGTTCATCTGTTTTTATAAACTCGGCTTATGAAAGGATTGTGTGGTCAGCACAACACCCAGTCGCCTTTACTTCCTGTCATAGTGTAATTGCGTGTGTTACGCGCTCAGGTGTGTGGGTGTGTTTGCGTGGTGAGGTCAAGCTAACGGTTAGGAGGTCAGAGTCTAGTTGTTTCTGGACCTCGTGAATTGTATTCATGAAATTATGACCGTCTAGTTTAGTCTAGTAGTTCGATTGTAGCTGTTTGTAGAAAGTTCAAGTTGTGATGTGGGCAAGATATATAAGAGGCAGTTTGTGAGATACGGGCGAGTTCAGTTCAGTTCACATAGAAGAGAGTCATAGAGATAATCTTTGTTTAATGAGAAGTGATAATGTTTTATCAATTCAAGTCGTACAGACAATACTGAATCAAGTGCTGAAGACATACGATAACTGTGAAAAACAAAGAAAATACGATCCATTGAAGTAAGATTTTGACATTACTAAAAAGATGGTGAATAGCTCTGCAGTGAAGGCAAAAGTTTGTATCATCTTCACATTGAAAGTAAAGAACAGGTCGTGTATACAACTGGGAAGGCTGCTAGTTCAAAAACTATCCATCCATCCAAACGAAAAAAAAATGCCCTTGAAACCTACTTCAACCAGGGATGGTGAGCCAGTGTCGGTGTCGGCAGTTTTTACCCGGTGTCGGTATCAGTACTTTGTCCTGAGTCAGTGTCGAGATTTGTACATTGTCTGGAGTCGGTGTCAAGATTTGTGCCAAAAAAACGGCCGGTCCGATAGTTAACCCATAGTGTCAATATCGGTCCGATTATCGGTCGCTCCCTACAAAAATCGGCCGATCCGATATCAACCGATAGTGCCAATATCGGTCCGATACCGATCCGATTATCGGTCGCTCCCTAATATATATATATAGAGAGAGAGATAGATAGATAGATAGTTACATTATAACATTCTAAATTACAAATAAATATAACATCACAAACGTAAATAACAATTCTACAAGTACGAACAGCTACTGTATGTATCGAAAAAAAAACGTTGTGTAGTATTCAACTCAATTAAAACGTAATATACAATTTCTTATGGTTTGTTAGACAAAATAAATCTAAGCTAGAGGTTCTCTTTCTTTTTACAGATGTCAAAAAGATCTTTAAGACACTTGATTGCTCGTTCTGCACGCTGATTTGTTCTGGGATTTCCAGTCTTAATGGTTTATGATTACAAAGCTCATACATAGCTTCCGATTATAATCATCTGTATTGTAAATTTGGTCAGTAAACCAATGGTTCGCCCATCTGTAAGAGATAAATCTACAAATGTCAAGTAGTGAATCTCTTCTCTCTGGTAAAAGAATAAATACCAAAAGAGCTAGTTTTGTTCGAGAATTCCATCTTGCATTATTTAATTTAGGTATTTTCTGAAACTTCACTTTAGGAAATATTCCACATACTTCAAAACAAGCAATTTAAGTCTTTTCCGTTTCGGACAAAGGACATTTTAGAGCATTTTCGTGTACGCAGATAAATAGAGAGGGAAGTAACAATGTTGAATAACTGTTACAAAAATAAATAATGATTAAGCCCCTTAGAGTAGCTTTTATTATTTATATTTAAAATATAAGCAAAAACGGTACTTAAAACGCCCCCTTTTTCGGCCCTCAAAGGTCAGACCGCGAAATGGGCTTTTGATGTACACTTTGCAGGCCAAGACCTACAAAATGATATATACATCATGGGTCTTGGACATATGTTTGCTGAGATATAGGGCGCTCCTTGATTAATATAGCTTATATAGTAAAAAACGGTACTTAAAACGCCCCCTTTTTCGGCCCTCAGAGGTCAGATCGCTAAATGGACCAAAGTGTTTTCTTGGCAGGCCAAGACCTACAAAATGATATATACATCATGGGTTTAGGACTTATGGTTGTTGAGATCTAGGGTGATGACGGACATACAGACAGACAGACAAAACGGGGACAATAGAGCATTTTTTTTCGAAAATGCTCTAAAAATATACTGTCGAAATAATAGTTTACAAACTAAAGTAAAAAGTAATATTTTACGATAACGTTTTGTTAACTGAAAAGAAATATGATGAAATATGAGAATTATCTCGGCGGATTGGTTTATTTACCATATATTACTATAGACCTTTCTCATAAAGTAGTCCCCTTACTGAATTGTTTGTTTAGATGGTTAAGTTACACTTCCGGTACCAATTAATGTACTTGAATTTGCGAATAATAAATTTCTGTTGCCGCTATTCTTTTAATTTTAATCATGAAAATCAAATAATCAAAATTTAATATATTTTTCAGTGTGATTTTTTATTATTATCTTAAAAGTTAAAACTAAAAAGTAGAATGCCAAGAAGTTGATGTGTGCCTAATTGTACTGCAAACGTTGTTAAATGCAGAGGATTATCATTTCATAAACGCACTGGCTCCCGGAGACTGCGTTTCATAAACGCAGCAGAATTGATGCTAATAAGAGAAAACTATGGATTAATAAAATAAGAAGAGATATTGGAAAACATTTTCAAGTAAAGTATTATCTATTATTACATGTAGTCTATACTATAACAATGTTTTTTTAGTTTTTTAATACTATACGATATATAATTATAGATCACTGTTAACACTTGTGTGTGCTCTCGACATTTCATAAAGGAACATTTTAAAAATTGTGAAAACCTACAGTTTAAGAGCAAATTATTGAAAAAAAGAAGCTGTGCCTCTGTTATTTGATTGGAATAACTATCAGCTCCCTTTAGGCCGTAAAAGTATCCCAAAAAGAAATGAACCAGCATCATCAATTAAGGTTGAAGAATTCTCCGACAATATAATAATATTTGAAGAGAATGATATCGGGACATTTTGTGACTTTAAAAACTTGTCAACATCACAAAAATTAAATTTTGGTATTAAATTTAAAGTCATTTTATCATATATTAGACAAAAAAAGTAGGAAAAATAATCGAGCTAAGTATTAATCAAGTATAAACAAAGCGACCGGAAGCCCATTATAACCCTTTCACAAAGACAGCTGACGCACAGGAATACAAGTGAGAAAGGTCTATTAGTTAGCACTCTGTGAATTTTGATTTACATCCGGTGGTTTTTTTTTAAAAAGTAAAGTGAAGTAAAGAAGAAATTTTACCAAACCGATCGTTTAAATATTATTTTTGAATATTATTGATATGATGACTATATCAAATATATATGCAAACACGCCAAGTAATTTTCTTCAATTTGTGTGTAAATTTTGATGCTATTGGTGAAGAACTTTCGGAGTTATGAAAACAGGCGTGAATCCTCATTCAATTTTTATTTATTAAAAAATGTTATGTCGTCCATAATATAGACTTCGTCAGCTGAGAATTATGAAGCTCTATGTCAAAAAACGAAAATTTTTCATCTGAGGCTACAGTATTATACTTTGTCGTTGTGGGTCCATCTCCTTTATTTTTGATATATATAGTGTCAAAATTGAGTTCACAACATAACAGTTGTTTTCCTTTCAATATGTTCAAAGTACACAAACGTGAAATTTAAATTTCATTTTACTCAAAATACCTTTTTGTGGACATAGAGCCCCATAATTCTCAGCTGACGACTTGTCTTATACCGGTGAACAAATATGAGTCAACTAGTAGTCCCGCGGCGTAGCATACGACTACTTATAAATCAATATAATTACTGTAATATTTTTTTAATAAGCAATCAAACAAAATAACAGGCTGACATACATGGTATGCAAATTTGAACTTTGAAATATCATGTGCAGACTTTATGGTATCTGGTACCTTCCAGCAACTTGTTTTTTATTTTGTTGTTTACAGATTTTTAGTTAATTCTTTGGATGCCTTGATTCTCAATGAGCTGCCAGACTGAATTTTCTCTTTATTGGTTAAATAAATTTTAATGCCATGTTCGGGTGGTGGGTGTTTTAATTTGCATTGCTTTATTTTTTGGTTCGCTTTGTGTCTGCCACAATCCACCCCTTCCCCCAGCACACTATAGTGTTATTTTGATGTAATATTTTTTTTTCCATTCAGGCCATCCCAGACTCCATATTTTCTGTAGGCAGCTGTTTTGTATTTTTTTTTAGAATTGCGTAACACAGCTTAAGATTCTTTTAGTATAACCTTCATCCTACAGTACATACACTATTTAGTACAGATAGATGTTAGTTATTTTTTTTTGTAATGCATACATATTCTGAAACAGTTAACATTAGTTTTTAATGCGTCATACATATTTAAAATTTACTTAATAGTGATTTTCCCCAAAACAGCAGCACAAAAAAATCAAAACAAAAGATTTCACCATATCTAATATTTTATACTTCAGCGTTGAATGTGTTCTCTTGACCTACTTTTTTTTAATTCTAAAATAGGAAATTAGTTTAATATTACTTTCTTCACACGTAATTGTATTATTAAATGTGTTCTATTTTCGTTTGTTTTTCTACAATAATCAGTTCACATTCTAATGTTATTTTATGTACACTAATGTACAGCATTCTCTCATTTTCCGCTTTCTAGACATCAAATCAGAAAACAACGCGAGTTGTCCAACGTTGTTCAATGCGTCCTGCTTGCTGTGACGTTTTCGGAAATCCCCAAACGTATATAAAGTATTGCAGGCTGGTCTTGGTGTCCCAAGAACAGAATTATATATATATATATATATAACAATTCTCATTACACTAATAAAGGGACATGAAACTGTTTAGATCTAAATAGCGTCACTAGTAAACGGGGTTATTTCCCTTAATACTAGGGCTGCTGAATGAACTGCGTTAATTTGCGATTAAAGCGTCAAAAAAATTGCGATTAAAATTTTTAACGCAACACCTAAATGCGTTAATTTTACCAAAATGATGAGAGTTCACCAAATCAATAAAAAACAGAATTTCTCTCAACAATTTAATGTTAAGGTCCATTGAGTTTTCAAGTAAATCTACCACCCAACCCTGTCGCAATTCGCTCACACCCTAACCCCCAGGTATATCGACAAAAGCCCCACTTGTAATATAAAATGAAGACAAGTAAACCTCCTGTTCCCTTCCCGGTCGATGTAAAAAGAGGAAAGTTGCATATACTAGTTGACATTATATATTATAGTGTATTGGTGGAGGCACTACAGTGTATTGTTGAAGGTAAAAAAAAAATTACTGTATAATGAACCGGGTTACAATTAGATCAATATTACCTGGAAACAATAGCATTGTCTTTTCTTAGTTCTAATTTATGACCTTGAATACAATAAGTGAACAACATTCTGTAGACGCGAGCTATAGTTTGACACGTGCCATCGTTTGGAAACAGTGTAACTTTTGTGTACACTTGTTTTGGGACAGAGGGGGTACGGTGGTTGGTAAGCAATAAAGTAACGTCATCTTTGTTGGGTGAGACTGCTAACTAAGTGTCAAAAATGTAACTGGGTTGGGCAAGGGGAGAAATGAAAAAAACAAACGCGTTAATAATAAGGGAGCGAGTACATTCTGGCTATACTATTATTTAATGAAAGAAAAAGGCACATATGAGATATAAATGACATGTGTATTTTTCTTTTTGGATGGAAAGTGGACGGGGTAGGTACGGTACTGAAGGATAGGGTAAACAAAGCTTACGCGTGGCGAAGTGTTACAAAATATGACAGGGAAGGGGGGAACAGGGGTTGACATACGTCATTAGTTCCGAAACTATGGTACAGTAGAAGTCCGATAATCCGGCACGTTCGGGGCCGGCTCGGTGCCGGACTACCGAAAATTCCGGTCTATCGGAATATATACAGTTATATACAGTCTATATACATTCTATATACAGTTATATACAGTTATATACAGTCTATATACAGTCTATATACAGTTATATACAGTCTATATACAGTCTATATACAGTTATATACAGTTTGAAAAGTTACGTTTACTGCGATGTAAAAAGACACAAAACAACAATGTACGAAAAAATGGCCGCTAATTGTTTCCGAAGAATACTGAGCGCTTTCGGATGATCCCGAACTATCCCGAAAACTTTCGAATAGCTCTCGAGTGTTTTTATTTGCTTTAAAGACATACTTTTGGAGAAAACCAAAATTTTTACAATTTTCTGGAGTGATGCCGGACTATCGAGCATTCCGGACTGTTGGATGCCGGACTAATGGACTTCTACTGTATCAGAAAAACACTTATTTGGCATTGTTATTGGTTAAAAAAGAAAACAATTTGCATCACTTGACGTGATTGATTCATGTCAATAAACTGGTCTCAATAACTATATCAATAGACATTTATGCAAATGTTTAATAAATCTTTTAAAATTAATTATACTTCTTTCGTAAATTAAACTGACTTGTTTATTATGCCAATATTATGCTATGATATTATGACATACTAGTTTGAATACAAACAAACGTATTATATTGTGTCGATCGAAATGTTCGTTAATTTGCGTTAAAATTTTTAATCATACGTTATTTCGGTCAGTTTTTTTTTAATCGAACAGCAGCTCTACTTAATACGTAAATATAAATAATGTAATTTAACATCCGATATATAGAGATAAACTTGGCTAGCTACGGATCTGCAGATAGTGTAGTACTTGCAAATCAGACAGTCAATACTGTACAACCAAAACTAATTAAAGAGCAGCATACTAGTATGCAATATTTGAGGGCTGGAGATGTGTTCCAGTTTTTGTGAAACTCGTGATATGTGTGTAAGGCGACTGGTTGATTTTATTCTATTGGTCAAATAAAATAAAATTTGAATTACAATTAGCGGGTGGAGTTTTAGTTTTGTTTTTTTAACATGATATGTGTGATTGTGGGAAGGGAGGAAGGGGTATTCTTTTTATACTTTTTTATTCGTTTTTTTGTAAGTTTGTATTTTTAGGGGAGAGGGGAGGGTTTGTTAAGAAACTGAATTAATTTTACTAGGGGGTCACCGGACTTTTGACAGTTGTTGACTGTAAATTTCTTGAAGTAATTAATGGATGAATTGTGATAATTCAAAAATCACTTCCGATAAGTCAACCTTCACTCCTGATAAGTCAACCATCACTCGTGATAAGTAAACCCTAACTCCTGATAAGTCGACCATCACTTCTGATAAGTCAACCCTATCTCCTGATAAGTACATCCTTACTCCTAATAATTCAACCCTCACTCATGCGCTAGTCAACCCTCACTTCTGATAAGTCAACCCTCACTCCTGCAGCAATGAAAGCATATTCAGAAACCACACACCAAGACATAAATTAATTGATATAGTGTTCGTTCAGTAAATGTATTAAAGAGAATTTCATCAATGGTTAAATTTATCAACTGGTAAACTAATAACTATTTCATTTTTGAGTAGTGGACCCTGAATTATACAAATAATATTTTCTTCTCCAAGTATTAAATAGTGAATTTGGCAAGTTTCCCAGAATACCTTGGGAAAATAAAATTTCACAGGAAGATATAATTAGCAAAATCTCGACTGGGATAACGGAGTATCTAGTGAGTATAGTAATAGTATTTGTTACATGTTATAATTTACCTGACAAAAGGAAAATTCGATGCAATATGAAACAGATAACCTGGATCAAAGTCTTCAGATGTTCTCTCCACAGGTGGGAAGAATCCTTGATAACGGCATCTATGTTAAACAAACGTATTTAGTGAAACATTGAAAAACAAATAATTTCATTACAAATTACCCAATATTTAAGACATAAATAAGCACAAAAATAGCGCTCTTCTTTATATTTTATATTGATTAATATGTAAATGAACATTATGACCATATGTAAATGAACATCATGACCATATGTAAATAAACATTATGGCCATAAGTAAATTAACATTATAGCAATACGTAAATGAACATTATGACCATATATAAATGAACATTATGACCATATGTAAATAAACATTATAGCAATATGTAAATGAACATTATTACCATATATAAATGAACATTATGACCATATGTAAATTAACATTATGACCATATGTAAATGAACATCATGACCATATGTAAATGAACATTATGGCCATATATAAATGAACATTATGACCATATGTAAATGAACATTATGACCATAAGTAAATTAACATTATAGCAATATGTAAATGAACATTATGACCATATGTAAATGATATTTAGGACCATAAGTAAATTAACATTATAGCAATATGTAAATGAACATTATGACCATATGCAAATAAACATTATGACCATATATAAATGAACATTATGACCATATGTAAATGAATTTTTATGACCATAAGTAAATTAACATTATAGCAATATGTAAATGAACATTATGTCCATATGTAAATGACCATTATAGCAATATGTAAATGAACATTATTACCATATATAAATGAACATTATGAACTTATGTAAATGAACATTATGACCGTATGTAAATGAACATTATGAGCCAATGTTCCCTCTAATGTGTGGTATGAAGTGAACAAGAAATTTTGTCTCTGAGCGACATTTTTGTTTGAGGCAAAACTTTGTGAGCGATCTAGGAGATGTCGTCCGTCGGAGTGAGTGATCATACGTGTAGTATGAGCGACGCTCTGAATACGTGTGAGCGATCACTGACGCGCTCAGCTCAGAGGGAACTTTGATTATGACTCTATGTAAATGAACATTATGACCATATGTAATTGAACATTATGACCATATGTAAATGAACATTATGACCATATGCAAATGAACATTATGACCATATGTAAATGAACATTATGACCTTATGTAAAAAGAGAAATGATAAAATATTTCACAAAGTACATACTTCAGATTCCACCATTCCTTATTGTATTCATCTGGAGATACGTCTCCTCGAAACACTTTCCATCGCCATTGGTCAGTCAAATAAGCAAAAGGTAAAAGACCTATGTTCTTTAATGCCATGCTCATCAAAAAATTGATGTCATATTCTGCTTAAAAATAATATATTTATATATATATATATATATTAGGGTGGCCCAAAAAAAATTTTTGTCAAATGTTTTGGAGCATTTTGTTTTTGTGTTTCCTTTGACTTCAAAACGGCACAGAAAATATTTCATGAATATATGACTTTAATTAGTACTGCCTCATCGACACGGAAGTTTTAAATCATTTTGAATGAATTTTGAATGTGAGTATGTATATATAACGCACACAGAAAATGCTAGAAGGTTCTGGAAAGATTTTTAAAACATCTATACAAATCTAGAAGGTTCTATGAAATATCTAGAAAGTTCTAGAAGCTTCTAGAAAAACGTGGAAAACTGGAGAAGGTTCCGGGAAATTCTAGAAAACTCTAGAAGTTTTGATTTTCATACAAATAGCCAGCTTCACCAGTGCATTTCAATTCAGTTATAAAAATCAAGTGCTATTAGATCAAATGTTGCGGATATATAAATAACATTCATTTAATTATGACTACTAGGTCGAAAAGTGTTGTTCATTTAACTCGCATAGAAGTTGACACAACTCCTGTTTATTGAGCTAAGTACTTCTCCTAATTGAGCCTACTGGCCAATGGTATGTTTACAAACACAGCCTTCTGGCAGTTAGTTGGTACAATTTTTTCATGACCTATTTCTTTGCTTGTATACTGTCCAGTGGACATGCACATGTTTATTGAGCTAGGTACTTTTCCTAATTGAGCCTACTGGCCAATGGTATGTTTACAAACACAGCCTTCTGGCAGTTAGTTGGTACAATTTTTTCATGACCTATTTCTTTGCTTGTATACTGTCCAGTGGACATGCACATGTTTATTGAGCTAGGTACTTTTCCTAATTGAGCCTACTGGCCAATGGTATGTTCACAAACAAAGCCGTCTCCAATAAGGCATTTGGGGAAAGTACAACTGGACAGGATGTGCTGCTATTCAAGCGCTTTAAGACGTCTTGACCAAAAATAAGACAAGCAGAATTTATTACATGTCACGATGTTCGACTGGAGCTAAATCTCAAGCCATTAAAAGAAGTCATCACATTTTGTTCAAATATCCTCCAAATGAAAGAAAACTCAAGATATTTGCCACGTGAAGATTACAAAGAACTTCTGACTGAATCTTATCATCCTGTGAGGAATTTCCGCCCTCCTTGAGGTGCGTTTTTTATGTTCCAGGAGCTTATCATCATGCATGCAAAGTGGATGTCTAAAATAATCTACATCATGAAGATTTATCTTTTCCGTCAACAATTCGAGCTTATTAAGCTTGAAGATAGATCAATTGCAGAATTAGGTATCTTTGCATCCTCGGTTTACATGAAAGCTTGGATTCAGTGTCCCATTCGTGCAGACGAACCTCTGAATGATCTGGATTTCATCAAGCTTCTTATTGATTATGAGAAAGTTTCTCCCTTCATTTCTCAAAGTACATTGAAAACAATTGGCCGACATCTCTAATATCTTAGTGCAGAACTCATTCCTGTGGTTCTCTTTTCTCAACGTGTCTCAGTGGGTGAGGAAAACAGCCTTGCTGCTTGCTTGAGGCAATTCATGGAGAAATCTTCTGATGATCAGAAAGAAGAAAGGTGCATCAGCAGCACAAATGATCCTTCAGCAAATTATAATGTGACATTAAAGGATTTTGTGACCTCGTCATCGCTGCTCTTCTTTATTGCTCTTCTGCTTCCCGTATATATTCTCATGACTGATGCTCCCACCTGGCAACAAACTTCTTCCTTTTAGAAGGCAACATCAGTGGTCTCTTCCTTTAAAGTTGTCAATGACTGTGCCGAGCGTGGAATTAAACTGGCTTTATCTTTCAACTCATGTCTCATCAAATTAGAGGAGGAAAAGCGGCACTTGCTCCAAATTGTTCAACAGCGTAGCAAATAGTTTCCAGACGCAAAAAAAAAAATCAACTGTGCTTAAGAGAATGCAACTTGCAGACCTTCAGGACTCAGAAAGCACAGACTCAAAAACTTTTAAAGTGTATTTTTGAACGGCGTACTTAGAACTACTCTGCAATACAATCACGTTAATGTGTCACGTAACTAGTATTATTTTACTGTTTATTTCCTACTGTGTAATATAATTGTTCTTTGTATCTAAAAAAAAACAGCATTTTAAACCTTGCTAAATTTTCAATTAATGCAACTGCCGAATACCATACAACACGAGATAACAATTGCACTGAGGCAGTATTTATTGGAGCCCAAATGGTGTTAAATTTGGTATATACATGTTTTAAATCACAGTGAACCAGAAAACTAAAATGCGCATGATAAAAAATCAACTTATTTTTCCACTATAAAGTGATCCACCCTAATATATATATATATATATATATATATATATATATATATATATATAGATAGATAGATAGATAGATAGATAGATAGATAGATAGATAGATAGATAGATAGATAGATAGATAGATAGATAGATAGATATGAATATAGATATATATATATATATATATGTGTATATATATATACATACATATATATATATATATATATATATATTAGGGTGGCCCAAAAAAGCTGAAAAAAAAAAATTTTCTTTGATTTAAACTTCACATTTGATTACCACAAAAAGTAGTTAGAAATATAAAATTTCATAATTTTCAGATGAAATTTAGAGGTTACACAAGCTCTATGCAAATTTATGTATGTTCTCCATTTACCACATTTTATCCCGAATATTGATGAACCTGAATAAAGTCTGTTTTGTTCTTTGATGTTTTTAATGTGTAACTGGTTAATATTTATGTTGGTTGCACTTGTTGCTCTTATTGCACTCAATGTCTATTTGCACTTATAGACATTAATATTAATAATGTTTTTTTTTTTATTTTCTTTCCAGCTCTCTTCTTTTTTACTGCTTTTCTCCGTGCAAGTGTCAACTATACATTACATTTCGTTAAACAATGGCTTCGAACAGTAGTAACCAATGTGATAATGCCAAATGGAAGACAAGATTACCAAGTGACATATGGTTAATTGGTCCAGTGCGTGATACGTTTGTGCAAACTACAAGTCTACCAACAATTAGTGAGACATTATCAGTGTTTTTCTACCATCATAGAGAAAACAATAAAACTTAAAGACAGTGCTAGAATAACTGTTAGTAAAATTCTTACTATCTGGCAGAAAGCTGCCATTCAAACAGCATACAGCTACCACATACAAATCGTCTTTTAAAAGTCCATCAGCAGTGGCAGTTTTTGAGTAAAGCAAAGAATCGGCGTTCAGAGAAGCAGATTTCAAATGAAATTGCATTTTCTTCAAAAATTGATAAACTGTTTGACATCGCACATCAGAGTGCTGAAAAACTAAAGGAACAAACACAAGATTTAGAATTTCTTCGTGACCAAAGGGAGAGAAGAATTGGATGCATGGCTGGAGTGGATAAAGCAAAACAGGAAAAAGAATAACGAAAAGCTCAGAGAAAAGAGAGATCAGAGAGGTCATTGCAAAAAATGAAAAATGACCAGGAAACTCTAAGTTATTCAATGTCCAGCTTGTTATTGCAATTTTCTTCTGACAGCAGTTCAGATGAAAGGGTCACTGAAGAAAATGAACACAATGAAGAATTTTTTATTAGCGCTTCACAGAAACGAAGAAAATGTACAGAAACTGCTCCATCAAAGTCTGTCCAAAGAATTGTAGCAGCATTAGATAGATCACAAGTTAGTGATTGTACAGCAGTCCATTTACTAGCTGCTACAGCTCATTCTGTTGGTCACGATGTTAGTGACATGACATTAAGTCGAAGTACTGTACTGCGGATGAAAGCTGAGATTAGGAAAAAAAAACGGCACATGAAGTTAAAGAATTGTTTGATCCACAAGTACAATTAACTGTACATCGGGATGGAAAATTGCTTCCAGATCTCACAGCCAGGGAGAATATTGAGAGATTACCAGTGATTGTAACATGATTGCAAATAGAGTGCTTGCTAGGTGTACCAAAATTGGCTTCAGGGACAGGTGACAGTCAAGCTCAAGCTGTAGTTGAATGTCTGAAGGACTGGGGAATTTGTGAAAAAGTAGTAGCATTAAGTTTTGACACAACAGCAAGTAACACTGGGGATTCCCAAGGGGCATGTGTTTTTATTGAAAAGCTGCTTGAAAAAAGTCTTATTCATCTTGCTTGCCGCCACCATATGATGAAAATTGTTCTGGAAAAAGTTTCAACGCATTGAAGATAAGTGGGCCCTCATCTGGACCTGACATTTTACTTTTCAAACGATTTAAAGAGCTGTGGCATTTTATGGAGAAGGGATCCTATGATACTTCAGATGGAATGACTGAAGTAGACCTTTTCAAAGAGAACACATTTTAGTTTGCAAATGACAATATTCAAATTCGTCACCCACGAGATGATTACAGAGAATTTTTGGAACTGGCTGTCTTATTTCTTGGAGGAACACCACCACGTGGGATTCATTTCCATGCTCCAGGAACTGTACACAGAGCACGTTGGATGGCATGAATAATTTATTGCTAAACGATGTGGATGTTTAAGAAGCAGTTTAAGCTCAAGTCTTCTGAAAAACAAGGACTGTTTCAGTTCCTCTGTTTTGTTTCCAGTACTTATATGAAACTGTGGCTTCCAGCCCCACAGCCAGCAAGGGCGCCATCAAATGACCTACAATTTCTGAAGGATTTAGAAAAATATAACTCTATTAATTTAGTTATTGGAAAAGCAGCAAAAAAAAAACTTTCAGTCGACATTTATGGTATGTAAGTGAAATTACAGTGGGCCTCGCTTTTTTTTTTAATGAAAATATTGATCCCAAGCAAAAGGTTCAGATGCTTAAAAATATGCAAGAAAGACCCGGATCTACAATTTGCGCTCAGCCCATCAGCTTCTTTGTTTTAAACAATACAAAGGCATTTTTCGCCAATCTTGGTTTGCCACATTCATTCCTGGCGATGTCCCCTGAAACATGGAGCAGCAACAATGAATACAAACATGCAGAAAAAGTTGTAACCAATTTGAAAGTTGTTAATGACACAGCCGAAAGAGGAGGGAAATTGATTCAGTTTTTCAATGAAGTTTTATGCAGAAAAGAAGACCAGAAGCAATTCTTACTTCAGGTGGTGGAAGAACACCGACGATTATATCCGGATGCAAAGAAGACCACAGTGGTTACTGGACTAGCAAAAAGCAGTCAGTGAATATGACGTCCATAAATAGTAAACAATTTGCTTTGTTGCATTCTATCATTTTATTTGTTTTGAGGCTGTTATTTCATGTTCACCACTAAACAATTAACATAAAACATTAAATTACAATTTATTACCAAATCAATGTTTTCATTGCCTTTGTGCAACCTAAATATTTCACGATTGTATTCATTTTTTCAGAAACTTTTTTTTCCCTGGCAGACCACAATGCAGGCCTTAAATTTAGAAAAATCGAAAAAAAAAATTTTTTGGACCACCCTAATATAAATATTTATACGATTTCATTTTTAACGTATTTACTTAAATGCGTTGAAGTTTACCATAATGCTGTAATTTCTGAGTTGCGGGAAAAAATCAAGGCCAAAAAATCAGTACATAATCCAATTCTTTAAATGGAAATAGATCAGACAAGATTTAAAAAAAAAAGCAATAACAAATACCCGAACACAGAAATGGTCACTTTTATTTAAAAGCATAGCAGACAATTGACCTTGAAATAATATGATTGTCATTTCTATTTTCTAATTTTAACCCTGAATGATATAACTGTAAATATACAGACGCGATATACTAGCTTCATTGTCAGGTACATGGGTTTGAAACAATAGAACTTGTATCAACTTGTTTTGGGACAGAGAGGGTATGGTGGCTGGGTAAGCCATAAGTAACTCATCTTTGTGTGGACAGAGGCTGCGAAGTGTTTCCAAAATGTAACTAGGATGAGATCAAGAAGAAAAACCGTGTTAATAATAAGGGAGCGACTACATTCTGGCTAAACTAACATTTTATGAAAGTAAAGACAAATATGACGTGCGTTTTGGGGATGGGGGGTGTTATGTACGATAGTGGGGGTAGGGTAAACAAGACTTATGTGGGGGCAAAGTGTGGCGAAATATAACATGCGTGGAGGGGAGTTGGTTTGACATACGTCATTAGTTCATAACTTACTGTACGAGAAAAATACTTGTTTGGCAATGTTGTTGATTAAAAAAACTCACATCACTTGATGTGATTGATACATGTTAATTAACTTGTCAGAAGAACTAATTAAACAGACATATATGCTAATGCTTAATAAAGATGTTACAATTAACTATAACTCTTTTTAAAATTAACTTTACTTGTATAGTATGCCAGTGTTGTGCTATGATAAAATGACAGACTAATTTGAAAACAAATAAATGTATTAACTGTGCGTTAATTTGCGATAAATATTTTAAATATCATTTAAATTCGATCCCGTTTTTAATCGAACAACATCTTCAATATATGTATATATATACTCACACATTAACATACAAACAAAATTATTCTGACTGCATTATTCGTGTTATCACCATCACCTTAGTATACCATTCACCCCCTTTGAAATATAACACTGGGCAACAGCCAAAAAATTGTCAGGGGTTTTTCAACTGATTTAGACTAATTTTGGTGTTCTGAGTCCGAATATCACATTGATTTTGCTCGGTCAGGTCAACTTCTTGAGATACAGCCATATACCTACCTGACGAGCTAAACGTATTCTAATATCAGGGGTTTTGAGTACAATCATTTCTCTAAATTAGCTGCATAAAAATTAGCAGCAAAATAATCACAATTATAAAAACCATCAATCTGGACTTTCACTTGATTATTTAATGCATCAGCACTTGATTGGGCCTAGCCTCCAGTACCCCGACCTTCCATCTGCCCGACGTCCAACTGCTCACTTCGAAGAAATTCCTGTACCAGCGTTCAGAGATCTCCCTGACAGCGACGATGAGGCCAACACTTTATAAGCTTAAGGTTGGCATTTTCGACGGCCCACAGATACGGCAGCTCATAAAGTACACAGAGTTTCAAAACTCCATGAACACACTTGAGTGCGCCGCCTGGAAATCGTTTGTGCAGGTGGTTAACAACTTCCTGGGGAAAACGAAGGCTGCCAACCACGCCAGACTGATCAGCAGCATGATAAATGACTTCCAAAAAATCGGGTGTTTGATGAATATAAAGATGCACTTCCTGTTCTTACACATGGAGTTTCCTGAAAACCTTGGGGCGATGAGCAGGGAGAAAGGTTCCATCAGGACATCCGCCAAATGGAGGAAAAGTACCAGGGGAGGTGGGACGCGGACTACTGCTGTTCGCTGAAGAGAGACAACCCAGCAGCTGATCACACACGGGAATCGAAGAAACGCCAATTTATGCCTTGAACTCTGAACACGTTTGTTTCACGTAATGCTCATTGTTTTACTAATATTATGATAATTATGCTTATCAAATTTGGTGGATAAATAAAAACTGAATGAATTTGAATCCGTTGACTTTTATTTCTTGAGTAAAACGGAAAAAAATCGTCAGGGGCTTATCAGCTGATGATCAGAAAAATGTTTTACAAAAAAAAACGTTATTTTTTTAAATTTCTGTAGGAAAAATTCCTGACTTATTGAGCAAAACCAATGTCATTTTCGGACTCAGAGCATCAAAATTAGTCTAATTCAACTGGAAAATCCAGGACGATTTTCAAAAAAAATTTTGTTGCCCAGTGTAATATAGTGTCGTTTTCGTTAACAAAAACTAAAACTAAAACCTTCGTTGACGAAAATGTTGACTTTTCGTCAACGAGAACTAAAACTAAAACTAAAATTAGCAGCAAGACTAAAACTAGACAAAAACTGAAATTATTACAGAAAAAACGAAATAAAAACTGAAACTAAAATATGCCCTGGGACTAAAACAACACTAGTGTAATAGACCACAATTATTCCAAAATTATGAACTCATAGAGTGATATAGTTGAGAGTGCAGCACCTGATCCAGGAGAAATACCAAGGTCTGTGGGCTAAGATTCTTGGGGTATACAATTTTTTTTGCTACAGTGGTGGTATCGTTGACATTAAAGATAATCTGATAACATGGTAATCACAGCTGGCGGTGTTAAAAGTTGTGGTAGACACTGAGCACCTTTCCACGCTGAACCCTAAAGCAGACTTTCAATTCATGCCATTTCTGGCATACTGGTTAGGCTCACTATACCCTCCCCCTCTGCACGTAGTGTCAGGAAAAACACAAAGTCCTTGCCTGGCCAGTTTCGACGCCCGCCTTACACACACCTTGCTGGTCTGGCCAGTTTTAACAAGTGCTCTTCTTTCTTTTTTTTTATTTTGCTCTACAGCCCATTTAGGGCCTGGCCTGCCATACTACTCTTCTCCACTTTTCCCGATCCGTGGTCTTCTTCCTCCACTCTCTCACTCCTAAGGCTGTAAGGTCCTTAGGTGTTTTCTCTTTGGGTGATGCCTTATAAATTGCTTTTGGACCTCTGTTGTTTTCCATTCTTTCTATGTGCCCTACCCATCTCAGTCTATTCTTTTTTATTTCAGCTGTTATATTTGGTTCTTCGTATAGTCGGTACAGTTTTGAATTGGTTCTACTTCTCCACTCGTTATTGTCCTTTACTGGCCCATATCTTTTCCTTTCCCAAGTGTTAAGCAAATTTATGCTTGATTGCTGATGGTCCATGTTTCACTACCGTATGTTTCTGCTTGTTTGTTGATGGTCCATGTTTCACTACCGTATGTTTTTGCTTGTTTGTTGATGGTCCATGTTTCACTACCGTATGTTACTGCTTGTTTGCTGATGGTCCATGTTTCACTACCGTATGTTTCTGCTGGTCGGATCATAGTCTTGTATATGATATTTTAAAGTTTTCTAGAGATCTGTCTGTTTTTCAGTATTTTATGCAAGTGCTCAAACCAGTCTACTTTGCCATGCTGACAGATGTAGCGGACACGCTCTGCAGGCATGGCAGACACGCATCAGCGCCACCAAGAAAGCTAGTAAAGGCGGTACACAACACCATGTCATGCTAACAGTTGCAGCGCAAACAAAAGAGATTTAAAAATGTATATAATGTACATTGGTTATTATCTTCTTGAATAATTTAACCTTAAACTGGAAATATGCAAAAGAACGAACCTGTATCATTGTTAAGTGTTTTCAGAAGACCAATGGAATGCATATGTTCTGGTGTTTTAACTGACAGTAATATCAATTCACCGACAGCTTCGTGAAATGCTGACAAAAAAATTACATATATTGCATCCATACTTTACATTATGACCTGTTTTAATCAAACAGTTTAAAATATCATTATCTTTAATTTTATTTTAAAATTTACTACACATTTACATTTAGTTTTATAACAAAAAATTGCCTCGTCTTTTAGCTCTGACATGCGCAGTTAATAAAAAAATGCACCCTCGAATAGACCAGATCCTTTAGGGAGAAATGGACGGGATCCTTGAGGGAGAAATGGACGTGGTGCATTATAGAGAAATGGACGTGGTGCTTTAGGGAGAAATGGACGTGGTGCATTAGAGAGAAATGGACGTGGTACTTTAGGGAGAAATGGGCGGAGTACTTTAGAGAGAAATGGACGTGGTGCTTTAGGGAGAAATCGCGGAGTACTTCAGGGAGAAATGGACGTGGTGCTTTAGGGAGAAATGGGCGGAGTACTTTAGGGAGAAATGGGCGGAGTACTTTAGAGAGAAATGGGCGGAGTACTTTATGGAGAAATGGACGTGGTGCTTTAGGGAAAAATGGACGGGGTGCTTTAGATGAAGTATATGGAAAATAAACACACCTGGGTTAGCGCCCTGTCTAAATGATATCGGCTTGTCTGCATATTGTAGAAAATATTGTATGTGGCCCATTTCATGGTGAATTGTTTGTAGGCTACGATAGTTGACGTCGGCACACATCAGTATTCTGTAGGAGAAAAAAAAATAAGTTTAATTATTTCGTTATATCAATCAGTAAGATATTTTACATTGTTTTGAGTTAAAATATCTCATAAGATAATAAAAATAATTGTTTAGTTATTACAGAAATACAACATCCTACAAATAGCCAATGAATATCATACTCAAACAATTTTAATATGATTTCAATTGAAATCTGTCTTTGCAAAAAGAACTAATGATCTACTATATGGTGACCTGAAATCTTTGCTGTTATGAAAATCCCAAGATGTGGCATGACAAACAACACTCCTGTTGTCTGTTGGTTGCTCGAACATTGACTTGTTCCAGAACTCATGAGGCATCGGTATCAGACCCAGAGATTGAAAGAACTCATCAGCCATTTGGAACATTTTAAGAACAGTATAGTTCTGTAAGTATATAGCGAAGATATAATTAAAACTTTGAAATGTTTTCTGATTAGCAAATAATGAGAGAAAAAAAAATAACCATGTGTTTACTGGTGGCATTAACAAAATGCAGTCTGTAATGTTCCATTCTTGAGTCTGCCCCAATGGCCCAATAGGATTTAAGAGAACTTTAACTTCCCATTCTCACAGCAAAATAAGTAATCTCTTCATACTACGACCTGTCTTGGGTCAACTTTTGTTGTGTCATTCTTTTATCCCCACCAGATGAGCCAATAATGTCAGGTACAACTGGGTGGACTTGGGGACTGTCCTGATAAAATTCCGAGTACATCAACGGGAACCAGTTTGGTGCAATCAGGTCAAATTGTCTTACTCTCTAAAACGCAGGACATGTCAGTTGCAGTTTCACATCACCCGGCGTCACTCACAGAATGGTCGAGAAGAGTTCTTCAAAAATAATTTAGGCAAATATTTTAAAAGGGAAACTTGAACTATTTAAAACATTAGATGAAAGCTAATAAAGGAAGAAATTTATGCTCGGCAAATAATTAAGCTTGTTTATATATCTGATAATATTAATCGATTAAAATAGGACAATTATGTAAAATATTTTGATGTGCCAATAGACAATACACTAATATAAATGATTTTGCACTATTAAGGACTAGCAATTAATAGTAAATAATATTGTGAACTGTATCTATAGTGGAACTCGGTGATGTTGAGACATTAAGGTATATTAAATTTTTGTTTTACAGTCGCTTGATGTCAATGTTATCACACACCATATCAAGTTAAACTTCTAATTCTGTATTAGATAGTAAACAATGTAATTTTGGAACAGAATCGTAAGTGGAATTCCAACAAGTGTCATCGGGAGTAACGAGATACGTGCCGATTGCCGCAGCCAAAGATTAGCTATTTTGTTTGTTCCAGATAGCTACTAACTTTAACAAGGACGAATTGCTTAATAGTAACAGTTCTTCTGAAGTAGACAGATATCTTGAAGATAACTCATCAAAAATGCTGTCAGTAGTAGTCTACCCAAGTAATAAGAAACTATACCTGCAACTGAACACTGGACTTACGGCTAGTGCTGCAGTAGATCGCCTGTTTTCATTAGGTGGGCGTGTTTTTATGCCATTACGTTCTAGGCTAAGCAATGATCTTATGGAAATGATGGTCTGCTTACGTGCTGCCAAGTGGTGAAGTGATTAGCATTAAAATTATGCTTTGACAATGTATTCTATTGTTTTTACATTTTTTAAAAACTTGAGAAAATTGCACTCATTATATTTTAAATAAAAACATTTTGATTTTCTCAAAAGTATTGGGATTGTATTGGTATCGATTTTGGCAATACATTTTTACTTGAGTATTTGTATTGGTATTGGCGATACTATTTCATGAAGTATTGGTGTCGGTATTGACGATACAATTTTAGAGTATCGTTAACAACCCTGAATTTACAGAATATTGTATATCTCGCTGTTGATAAGCTCTCATACTACAGTGGATTCCGCTTAATTGGAACACCGCTTAATTGGGGACAGTATATTTAAGACTTTAGTACAGTAGAGTCCCGATTAACCAAGTATGTTTTAACTGAGTTTCGGTTTAACGGTGCAGCGGCAAAACAAACACCCCCTCCCCCTTCCAAATCCCGGGAAAACCAGAAAGGCAGCTTCTTTCTGATCCTGACGCCCGTGTTTTAAAAAGTCGCGGCTGCCTCACATCAACATTTGCTTCAGTCTTTTCCTATTCAGTTACCGATTCACCTCGCTGTCTCAATTCTTGTGTGTTCCTTCGCTCACCAATACACCTCGCGCGTGAACAGTGCGTGAAATTATTTTTTGTCAATTGTATTTTTAAAAAATGTTACCCTTGCCAAAATGCTAGGAAACGATTTGTCACTTACCAGTAAAATTGCTTTTCTTGATAAAATAAAAAGCCAGCCACTTAATACAAGTTATCGTCGGCTCGCTGAGATAACTGGTGTACCAAAATCTACCATATCGCGCGTCTTACGACAAGATAGTCAACTGCGTGAGGGGAAGGATCCAGAAGTTGAAGAAGCACTAGATCAATGGTTTTCTATTTTTAGTGGCAGAGGCGTAAATATCAACGGTCCAATATTGAAGGCGAAGTCAGAGGAGTACGCTAAATAACTGGGCCGCAACGATTTCAAAGCAACTGGTGGTTGGTTATCGCGATGGAAAGCAATGCACAATATTAAATTTAATAAAGCGCACGGTGAAAAGGCCAGTGCCGACAACAAAAGTTCAGAACAGTGAAAAATTCCAACCTTTTTAAAGAATTTTAGTGATGATGACATTTACAATGCTGATGAAACCGGCCTCTATTACCGTGCTACGCCAGACGGTTTCTTATGCTATAAACACATTGCACTGTCTGGTTATAAAAAGGTGATGGACCGCATTACTGTGTTATGCTGTGCAAATATGTCAGGTAGTGACAAACGAAAGTTACTGATCATAGGAAAAAGTGCTAGACCTCGAGGGGTTAAGAATGGAGAGATTACCAGTGGAGTACCATGCAAACAAAAATGCGTGGATGACTTCTGATATTTTCGAAATTGGCTGACCAGTTGGGACCAAAATTTACAACTTAAACAAAGAAAAATTTTGCTGATTGTTGACAATTGTGCGACACACCCTCATTTAGAGAATCTACAAAATATACAGCTGGAATATCTTCCTCCTAACACAACATCCTTAGTGCAGCCAATGGACATGGGGGTAATCAAAAATTTGAAGACTTTCTATCGTGGAAAATTGGTTAATTACATATTAGAATCCATTGATGAAAACTTATTAACAAGTTCCACAACAGCCAGAGAGATTAGTTCCAAAATTTCACTTTTGCAAGCAATACAGTTTGTCGCTGAAAGTTGGCGAGCTATAAAAGCCACCACAATACAGAACTGTTTTACTAATTGCGGCTTTAAACCCTTGGATATTTCCGAAATTTTAAACAATGAAGAAAATGAGGATATGTTACCAGTTCCTATTATTAGCTCTCAAGAATTTTTAACTATAGATAACAATTTACCATGCTCCGATGATAATGAAGACTGTGATGATTCAATTGTAGAAGGTATTAAATCTAAACTTGAAAAAAAAGACGAAGATGACGACGACGATGATGAGTCACCTGTGCCAGTGACTAACCAGCAGGCAAAAAAATGTATGGCCGTGTTACAGCGTTACAGCGTTATTTTATGCAGGAAGGAAATGAAGGCAGCCCTACATCTGCACTGAACATCTGTGCTCAATTTGTAGAAGCCAAGGGTCACAAAAACAAAAGACAGTCTACACTTGACTCAAAAAAGTGAAATTTGCTTAATTGGGACCGCCGCTTAATTGGGAAAAAAAGCCTCGGTCCCAATGTGTCCGAATTAAGCGGAATGGACTGTATTTTAATAAGACATAAAAAAACTACGTTATATTTTTCTATACTGGCAAACCATCATTAACCACTTTATAGGCTAGTGACTAACTCACCACGTCCTCCCGTCTACTGTGTGACTAACTCACCGCGTCCTCCCGTCTATTCTGTGACTAACTCACCGCGTCCTCCCGTCTAGTATGTGACTAACTCACCACGTCCTCCCGTCTACTCTGTGACTAACTCACCACGTCCTCCCGTCTAGTCTGTGACTAACTCACCGCGTCCTCCCGTCTAGAATGTGACTAACTCACCACGTCCTCCCGTCTAGTCTGTGACTAACTAACCACGTCCTCCCATCTATCTATATATATATATATATATATATATATATATATAGTTCGTCCATCGTATTCTATGAAGACCATCTAGTCATCAGAGGTTGGAGTGTTGGTTGGTGGGTTTCGGTGTGTGCGCAGACGGCTGACTAGTCCAATCCTTGCGTGGAAATGTCTATGACAGTGGGGACAGGGAATGGTGGCTGTCAGATGGTGGTCGGCAGCGCGAGCTTTGCGAACCAGGCGCCGCGTTTCACCACGTCCTCCCGTCTACTCTGTGACTAACTCACCACGTCCTCCCGTCTACTCTGTGACTAACTCACCGCGTCCTCCCGTCTACTCTGTGACTAACTCACCACGTCCTCCCGTCTACTCTGTGACTAACTCACCGCGTCCTCAGGTCTAGTCTGTGACTAACTCACCACGTCCTCCCGTCTAGTCTGTGGCTAACTCACCACGTCCTCCCGTCTACTCTGTGACTAACTCACCACGTCCTCCCGTCTAGTCTGTGACTAACTCACCACGTCCTCCCGTCAACTCTGTGACTAACTCACCGCGTCCTCCCGTCTACTCTGTGACTAACTCACCGCGTCCTCCCGTCTACTCTGTGACTAACTCACCACGTCCTCCCGTCTACTCTGTAACTAACTCACCACGTCCTCACGTCTAGTCTGTGACTAACTCACCGCGTCCTCCCGTCTACTCTGTGACTAACTCACCACGTCCTCCCGTCTACTCTGTGACTAACTCACTGCGACCTCCCGTCTACTCTGTGACTAACTCACCGCGTCCTCCCCGTCTAGTCTGTGACTAACTCACCGCGTCTTCCGTCTACTCTGTGACTAACTCACCGCGTCCTCCCGTCTAGTCTGTGACTAACTCACCGCGTCCTCCCGTCTAGTCTGTGACTAGCTTACAGCGTCCTCCCGTCTAGTCCATGGCTAACTCACAGCGTCCTCCCGCCTACTCTGTGGCTAACTCACCGCGTCCTCCCGTCTACTCTGTGGGTAACTCACCACGTCCTCCCGTCTACTCTGTGGCTAACTCACCACGTCCTCCCATCTAATCTGTGACTAACTCACCGCGTCCTCCCGTCTAGTCTGTGACTAACTGACCGCGTCTTCCCGTCTAGTCTTTGACTAACTCACCGCGTCCTCCCGTCTAGTCCGTGACTAACTTACCGCGTCTTCCCGTCTACTCTGTGACTAACTCACTACGTCCTACCGTCTAGTCCGTGACTAACTTACCGCGTCTTCCCGTCTACTCTGTGACTAACTCACCGCGTCCTCATGTCTAGTCCGTGACTAACTTACCTCGTCTTCCCGTCTAGTCCAGTCATGACTAACATACGGCCCGCGGGCCACATACGGCCCGCGTAACGATTTTATGCGGCCCGCGAGTAATTTTTCAATATTTACGTTTGCCTGAAACTTACATAGTATTAATCAAGTAAATTCAAGATGTTTCTGTTTTTCCATATGAATTAAACTTTTCGTGCTTATTTGTTATCTATAATCACACTACAAACTCTATAATCTATGTATTTGAAGTGGAACAGTACGCCAGTTTATTCAATGCTTTCCGTAAGTAGCAAACTTGTTAGTAATAACTTGGTTGATTGGAAGTTAATTTGCAATATTAATTCGTTTATCGGATGTTTATTATCATCGCATTAAAAATGCAATTGCTTTCTTAATTTAAAAATGGAATTACTTTTGTTAATTGCTGCTAATATCACTTCGGCCGCCATTTTTTTTTCAATTTGAAAAGTGTTTTTTAAAGTACCATATTGACTGGAAAAAAATGGTGAGTGTTACAACAGACATGACAGGAACAAATATTAGAGTAATTAAACGCATTGAAGATAAAATGTTCGAAATCGATCAAATCATAAAATTATACCAATACACTGCATTATTCATCAACATGTCATATGTAAAAATGTTTTAAAAATCGATCATGTTACCAAAATAGTTGTACAATTAGTAAATTTCTTAAGAGCCAAAGGATTAAATCATATGCAATTCATTGATTTCCTTGACGAATTTAATCCTACATATTCCAATGTAATATACTACAATAAAATCCGTTGGTTGAGCTTGGGAAAGGTATTAAAGCGTGTGTAGGAGCTTCAAGAGGAAATACGAATTTTTTAAGTGCGCAAAGAAAATGAGGAGTTTCCTGAATTAACGGATACAAATTGGCTTTGTGATTTGGCTTTCTCTCTAGACATCCTCACATGTTTAAACGAATTCAACACAAGTTTACAAGGAAAAAAAATATTTGCTTATGATTTAATGCAGAAATTAAAAGCCTTTAAAATGAAACTTCAAGTTTTTTCCACAAGTCTTGCTGAATGCAAATTTGATCATTTCCCATCCTTAAAGACCATTTCCGCAATAATTTTAAAAGACAAAGCTCAAATGTATACTGAAAATATTCTGGCATTACGACTTGATTTTGAAAACAGATTCGAATGTTTTAACAGAATAGATAACATATTGTCGATTGTTAGAAATCCATTTACTGCAGATATTGAAGAAGCTTCTCCAGACATTCAATTAGAATTAATTGAATTACAGTGTGATCAATTATTGCATGATAAATATCGAGGAGAGGAAGATAATTTGTGTAATTTTTATAAGCAATTGGATAGTAAAAAAATATGTAAATCTAAAAAAATCTTGCCAAAAAATAAAAGTAATATTTAGTTCAACTTATATTTGTGAAAAGAAAAGACATTTTCTTTAATGAATCACAATAAAAGTCCTACAAGGTCGAGATTAAATGATTTAATTCTAATTACAGTCTCGATACTTAGATATAAATATATAAGTGGTTTTTTTTGTAGAAGTTTGGGCACGCGGCACCAAATATGTTTGCCTCCACTGAAATAAATCATTGATGTACAATGTTGGTTCATATTGTTATTAAGTATTAGAAACAAGGATCAGTAATGTTGTTATTCAATGTTATTGATGACCTAAAACAGTTATCAATTATTTTCTATTCTAGTATTTTAAATAACTCAATCAGTGATCAATAATATTGTTTTGCGAACGTTTATCGATAAATTAAAAAAGTGATTCTAAATGTCTCTCATTAAAGTCATTATTGATTTCGAACAGTAATCATTGCCGTCCATATTTATCGGTGAACTAAAGCATTTGTCAAGTTTGACCATATTTATTGGTGAACTAAAGCATTGGTCAAGCTTGACCATATTTATTGGTGATCTAAAGCATTGATCCATAATGTCCATATTTATTGATGAACTAAGTCATTGTTCAATGTGTTGTTATTGCTAAACTAAATCATTAGTCAAAGGTGTCAATTGATTTTGGTGAACTAAATTGATGGTCAATGATGTTCATTGTTACAGGTAAACTAAATAATTGGTTCATGTAGTCTTTTATACTAATAAACTAAATAATTTATTTATGTTATCAATTGTTATTGGTGAACTGGTCACATTTGTTCAAATTTATCGGTGAACTAAATCATTAGTCCATTATGTTCATCGTTATTGGTGAACTAAATCATTGTTCAATGTTTTATCCATTGTTTTTGGTGAACTAAATCATTGGTCAGTGTAGCCCATTGTTATTAGTGAACTAAATCAGTGGTTGAAAATGTTATTTTCCTTGTGTAATTGATAATTATATACAGTGATTAGTAGAGTTGTTCTCTGATGTTATTAACTATCGAAATATGTGATCAGTAATGTTGCTTTAACCCTCAAAGTGTCCGTTGCGACCAAAAATTTCAATAATTATTTTGAGAAAATATAACAGATAATTTTAGCTTTTCTTTCTTTAGTCCAGCTTTCAATCTTTACCTGTGGATCGTGAAAACCAAAAATTTTTCTTGTTGAGTCACGAAAGGCTTGAACTATTAGCTTAGTGTCAAATAAGAACTAATAACTGCACTACCTGTCTGACCATTTCTTCTGTTACATCAAAGATTCCTTTGTCTGGAAACGGTAACAATTCTTTTTCCAACAAAACCCATCTGCGATCTTCAAAAAAGAGTTTTAAAAGGTTATTAACACATTAAAAAGTTCACTTAGCCCTAATGGACGAAGTGTAGAATTTAACTTTTTATATAACCACGGCCCAGCCACCTTTACTCCCCCAACTTAAGGCAGGTACACATTTAAGCTGGGTGGACTTGTAGGACTTAAACCAACTTTCACTGGAACCGAGAAAAATTCTCTTGGTTCTCACCGATAATCGAACCCATTACTTTCTGCAGCGTTCAATATAAAAGTTGGGTTTAGTATTAGTATGTTCAAAAAAATTTCAAATTTAAGTAAAGAATAGTCAACAGTGAAATTTTGGAGAAGTATTAATCGTTTAGAAAATATATTTATTTAATGACAAGTCTATTGTTTTGGACTGAGAGAAGACATCGGATTTTCCCATTTTCCGAATGTTGAACAAATTCGATAGGTATCTTAACAATTGGTTTTATCAGATGGTTAATATTTAATGATAATGGGCTTTTGTGTGTAAAGGATTATGCGCTAACTTGAAATTACAAAAGCAGCCAAGACAGTATCGGCGATACTTTTTCATTATTGGTTGCTGTATTGCCGATCCTTTTTGTATCAAATATTGATTTGTGTATCGCCGATACATTTTAAACGAAACATTTTCGATACTCGATACCAATACTTTTCTATTGCCACTATTAGCTATTTGCAGAATAACAATAGCGATTTTAATACATTGTTTTAAAAGTATTTTTCATAAATTCAATCACTACTTGTAATGATAACCATCAACCCTACCACTATTAATACCACCCACCTCCCCAACAAGACAACTTGGATCACAAGGCTGAAGTTGAACAAACATTAAAGCATGCTTGAAGTGCACTGAGTGCAGTTTCCACTCAACTTATTCGGCAGAGTGGTGCAGCTTCAATACAGTCAGCAGTACAGTTTTACTGCACGGCGGCAGAAACGGCTTAATAGTAACAGTTCTGCTGAAGTAGACAGATATCTTGAAGATAACTCATCAGAAATGCTGTCATTAGCACCCTACCCAACCTACCCAAGCATTAAGAAACTATATTGCTGAGTTGATCGGCTAGTGCTGATTTGAGCGCCTGTTTTCATTAGGTGGGTGTATTTTTATGCCATTATTTTCTAGGCTAAGTAAGGATCATTTTGAAATGATGGTCTTCTTACGTGCTGCCAAGTGGTGAAATAGTAAAGAAAAGTTCCCTTAGCCCTGACGGGCCATCGGGGATTCATCTGTTTCTATAACCTCGGCATATGAAGGGATTGTGTGGTTAGCACAACGCCCAGCCGCCTTTACTTCCCCAGCTTAAAGTCGGGTACATATTTAAAACTGGGTGAACTTGTGGAAAAATTCCCATTGTTCTCACTGAGGATCGAACCCATGACTCTGAATTCGACAGTCGGGTATCTACACCACTCGGCCATCCGTCAAGTACTAAAGTGATTAGCATTAAAATTGTGGTTTACATTGTAATTTATTGTTTTTACTTTTTTTTTTAAACTTGAAAAACTTGCACTCATTATATTTTAAATAAAAATAGTTTGTTGTTTCAAAAGTATCGATATTGTGTAGGTATCGATTTTGGCAATACATTTTTACTTGAATATTTGTATTGGTATTGGCGATACTATTTTCATGAAGTGTTGGTATCGTTATTGACGATACAATTTAAGAGTATTGTTAACAGCCCTGGTATGTAGCTACACAGAATGTTTACTTCATATGGCCCTACTTGTATGTAGTTACACAGAATGTGTACTTCATATGGTCCGTACGAGTATTTAGTTACTTATCATGCTTGCTGGGATGTATCCCTTACATGTATGTAGTTTCACAGAATGCACACTTCTTATGACCCTTACCTGTATTTAGTTACCCAGAATGTTTGCTGGGATGTATCTCTTGCATGCATGTAGTTACACAGAATGTGTACTTCATATGGTCCGTACTAGTATTTAGTTACTTATCATGCTTGCTGGGATGTATCTCTTGTATGCATGTAGTTACACAGAATGTGTACTTCATATGGTCCTACATGCATGTAGTTACACAGAATGTGTGCTATGATGTATCTCTGTGTAGTTACACAGAAAGTGTACTTTATATGGTCCCTTGTTGTATGTAGTTACACAGAATGTTTACTTCAAATGACCCCTACATTATGTAGTTACACAGAATGTTTACTTCAAATGACCCCTACATTATGTAGTTACACAGAATGTTTACTTCATATGACCCCTACATTATGTAGCTACACAGAATGTTTACTTCAAATGACACCTACATTATGTAGTTACACAGAAAGTGTACTTTATATGGCCCCTTGTTGTATGTAGTTACACAGAATGATTACTTCATATGACCCCTATTTGTATGTAGTTACCTAGAATGTGTGCTGGGATGTGACCAGATGGAGGAAATTTATCATTTCCATAAATGTATTTCAGTTTTCTACGAGCGTAGGCGTGAAGTTGTTCATACAAGGGACGAATCTGTTGCCATAGTAACTCAATATCTTCTATAAATGTAGGTGTCTCATACCAGGATCTCCAATATTCACCGGTGTCATTATAACCTGCGATGATTTCAAATAAACACATTAAAAACTGTAACATTTTCTTAATCCTTATTTAAAGAATTATCTTTCTGTATATAAATATTAACTTCAGTATGTATGATCAGTGGGACGGATGGCCGAGTGGTGTAGATACTCGACTGTCGACCTGAGAGTCCTGGGTTCGATCCTCGGTGAGGCCCATGGAATTTTTCCAGGTGAAATTAGGTGCAAAGTCATCCCACAAGTCCACCCAGCTTTAAATGGGTACCTGACTTAAGCTAGGGAAGTAAAGGCGGCTGGGCGTTGTGCTAACCACACAATCCCTTCATATGCCGAGGTTATAGAAACAGATGCATTCTACACTTCATCTGCCCCGAAGGCCCGTTAGGGCTAAGAAGGGAACTTTACTTTATGTATGATCACAAATGTGTTTGCTAATATTTATTTCATAGTTTTGACAACATGCATATTTCTAACAAAAAAAAATGTGTCCTCAAAATCAATTCCACCTAAAACAAGTGTATACCCTTTTGGGGTGTAGTTTTTTTTTCTTCTGTATGCATGGCAGACACGCATCACCGCTGCCTGAAAAGCCTTTGCGGCAGGCACACAGCACCCTGTCATGCTGGCAGTGGTGGCGTTAAAAATAAATTAATTTTAATTAGCCTGTTTATATTTGTACGATTAAGAAGAAACTTCAGTTTATATTTGTAGGTTTAAGAAGAAACTTCAGTTTATATTTGTACGATTAAGAAGAAACTTCAGTTTATGTTTGTAGATTCAGCATTAAATGGTAGCATTTAAAAACATGGGAGAATAGACATGTGAATGTAAATGTTCTTTCAAATATATTCTATATTTTCACCCAGTATCCTGTGAGCTTCATTCATTAACTCTACATATTCTGGATACAGATGTTTCATTTTTTTGCCAGTAGCGTCTCTCCAGTCCTTCCAATCAGTTTTCATTTTATCAAAATCATTTAAATTTCCCAAATCTAAACAGAAAATGAAAAAGCTGAAGAATTATAATATAAATATATGATACAACTTCGGATGATAGCTAACAATTTAATTTCAAGTTGTAAACATAGTCCTTAATTTAGATGTAAACATTCAGTATTACTTCAGATGATAACGTACAGTATTACCTCAGATGCTAATATACAGTATTACTTCAGATGCTAACATACACATACGTCCTAACTTTAGATGCTAACATCAGGAGTGGGGTGTCGGAATTCCAGAACCATCTAGCATTTTCTCACATTCAAAATGATTTAAATTTCAGTGTCGATGAAAATTTTGTGTGTTGATTTGAAGTCAAAGGAAAGATAAAGAACTAAATGCTCCAAAAAATTTGACGAACAGTTATTTTGGACCACCTTAATATATATATATAAATATATATATATATATATATATATATATATATATATATATATATATATATAATTGGCTAACATATACGGAGGTTCGACAGACCTACAAACCGTGCGGTGTAAAATATGCTCATGGCAATAAAAGCCGCATGTCTGTACGTTAAAAATACACGGCACCGTAAGGGTTGAAAGCTTCCATCGCTAAAAAAAAGTCTCAGTTCTACGTCAACCTTCGCGGAGTTATTTACTGATTTTTTTTTAATCTTGTGTGATCTACTTCTGCTGATACTATTGGGTTATTTACTGATTATTTTTTTTTAATTTTGTGTGATCTACTTCTGCTTATACTATTGGGTTATTTACTGATTTTTTAAAAATCTTGTGTGATCTACTTCTGCTGATACTACTTGGTTATTTACTGATTTTTTTAAATATTGTGTGATCTATTTATGCTTATACTAAAGGGTTATTAACTTATTTTTAAATCATGTGTGATCTATTTCTTCTTATAAAATTGGGTTATTTACTGATTTTTTTTTAAATCTTGTGTGATCTATTTCTACTGATACTATTGGTATTTTAACTGATTTTTTTTAAAATCTTGTGTGATCTATTTCTGCTGATACAATTGGGTTATTTACTATTTTTTTTTAAATCTTGTGTGATCTACTTCTGATTATACTATTGGGTTATTTACTGATTTTTTTTAAATCTTGTGTGACCTATTTCTGCTGATACTACTGGGTTATTTACTGATTATTTTTACATCTTGTGTGAAATATTTCTGCTGATACTTATGTGTTATTTACTGATTTTTTTTTATCATGTGTGATCTATTTATGCTGATACTATTGGGTTATTTACTGATATTTTTTAAAATCTTGTGTGACCTATTTCTGCTGATACTATTGTGTTATTTACTGATTTTTTTTTAAATCTTGTGTGATCTATATCTTCTTATACTATTGGATTATTTACTGATTTTTTTTAATCTTGTGTGATCTATTTCTGCTGATACTATTGGGTTATTTACTGATTATTTTTTTTAATTTTGTGTGATCTACTTTTGCTTATACTATTGGGTTATATACTGATTTTTTTAAAATCTTGTGTGATCTATTTCTGCTGATACTATTGTGTTATTTACTGATTTTTTTAAATCTTGTGTAATTTATTCTGCTGATACTATTGTGTTATTTACTGATTTTTTTTTAATCTTGTGTGATCTACTTCTGCTTATACTATTAGGTTATTTACTGATTTTTTTTTAAATCTTGTGTGATCTATTTTTGCTGATATTATAGGGTTATTTACTGATTTTTTTTTAAAATTGTGTGAATTTTTCTACTGATACTATTGGGTTACTTACGGATTTTTTTTTTTTTGATCTTGTGTGATCTATTTCTGCTGATACTATAGGGTTATTTACTGATTTTTTTTTAAATCATGTGTGATCTTTTTCTGCTTATAGTATTGGGTTATTTACTGATTTTTTTTAAAATCTTGTGTGACCCATTTCTGCTGATATTATTGTTTTATTTACTGATTTTTTTTAAATCATGTGTGACCTATATCTTCTTATACTATTGGGTTATTTACTGATTTTTTTTAAATCTTGTGTGATCTATTTCTGCTGATACTATTGGGTTATTTACTGATTTTTTTTAATCTTGTGTGATCTATTTCTGCCAATTCTATTGGGTTATTTACTGATTTTTTTTAATCTTGTGTGATCTATTTCTGCTGATACTACTGGGTTATTTACTGATTTTTTTTTAATCTTGTGTGATCTATTTCTGCTGAAACTACTGGGTTATTTACTGATTTTTTTAAATATTGTGTGATCTATTTATGCTTATACTATAGGGTTATAAACTGATTTTTTTAATCATGTGTGATCTATTTCTGTTGATACTATTGGATTATTTACTGATTTTTTAAAATCATGTGTGATGTATTTCTTCTTATAATGTTGGGTTATTTACTGATTTTTTTAAAATCTTGTGTGATCTATTTCTACTGATACTATTGGGTTTTTTACTAATTTTTTTTACTCTTGTGTGATCTATTTCTGCTGATACTATTGAGTTATTTACTGATTTTTTTTTTTAAATTTTGTGTGAAATATTTCTGCTGATACTACTGGGTTATTTACTGATTATTTTAACATCTTGTATGAAATATTTCTGCTGATACTTCTGGGTTATTTACTGATTTGTTTTTAATTTTGTGTGAACTATTTCTGCTAATACTATTGTGTTATTTACTGATTTTTTTTTTATCTTGTGTGATCTATTTCTGCCGATTCTATTGGGTTATTTACTGATTTTTTTTAAATCACTAGTTATCAAAGGCCCGGTACCCGGACCGGCGAGTAGGCACACAGTTGGAGTTGAAAATGGTGATATATATATTCTATCAATGATCCGCGTCCGCGTCCGCAGATTCTTACAACATTGGTCCGCAGTCAGTCCGCGCGTCCGCATTGCTGAAATTTAGCTGTTTAAATATACTTGCAGTGGCCCCAAGGACATGAACAGATTATTGTAGCCAAAATACATTTGAGAATAGGGACACCTAATAATACATCAAATAAAATTCATATGTTAAATAGTTCCTCCCAAAAAAAATAATCCTCACTATGGGTAAACATAAACAACAACTCTTAAAATCATATTCCTTCATAATATTTTAATGGACTCCTTTCCAAACAGTTATTCATTTAATGTTTTATGATGTTCAACATGGCGTATTTAAAAAAAAAAGAGAGAGACGTGAGTGAGTGCTTGTGTTAAGCAAAACGCTATATGTTTAACAGGTGGTTTATTTACTGTTTTACATTGTAGCATAGTACAATTAACTAAGAAAAATTGCAGTGCAGAACCTAGGGATTTACGGGCCCGGTGGCTTGGCCTCTTTGGGGGCTGCCCCTGCATTTTGGCATGAGATAATTTTTTGACGCTTCTCAAGCTTGGTCCCGAGAAGAAAGAATCGTTGTGTAGCTTTAGCTGACCTTCAATTAAAAACATAGTATTCCATCAATGCAGTTGAGGCCGCAGACGCAGAAAACATTAGGCCTCTTAAAAAAGAAAGACATATCAAAGCTTTCAACATTATAGTTCTGTGAAGCCAATGCCGAACCAAGGGATTTTAGGCATCTTCGGGAGCCACTACATTTTGACATGAGATAATGTACTTAATATTTAGTTTAAAAAATATTTTGGGGGCCCTCCTCAAACTGGGCCCCTCCGTACACCCTCTGTGTGAAGCCCCCATCATAAATGATTAGTTTGCATTGTAAACGTTGTGTACTCAAACTCAACCCTTATTCAATTCATTCATGTGACGTAATAGTCAAAAAATGAAAAAAAAAAAGTGACGTATTTTAGGTTAGTAATAAAGGGAAATAATTGTACATTAGAAATAGACATATTTTAGAAATAATAACAATTTAAACAATATAAATATTACATTATATTTAGGTATCCATAATTTTGGTTTAAAATTGAGATTGTGGAACATAACACAGAATATTAATTGAACGATTTCTGTAAATATTTCTTTTACGATCGCTTCTCATTTAATAACAAATTGAACACCATAGATTTATTACGTTACTGTGAGATATAGATAGGCCTTTGAAACCACTTTTCGTTTTAAAATTTGTTTCGGAGAGTATCACAGAATATTTTGGCATGATTTTGTGTTACTTCTCCTAAAATCGCTTCTTGCCCTTTGGTAATGATTGAGGCGGTCGAAAACAGTATTACATTGTGATTGCCATTTGGCATTCATGATCTTACCTGCCGTATGTTAGTGTACGGTGTTTTGTCACCTCGGCACTAAACATATGGCTGGTCCAATGTCAATTCTGGCAGCCATGTAGGAGACTATTCTTACTCGGCTGGCCAGTCGGTAGCCGGATTATGCGTGTTAAGAAGAAAACAGTAAATGTTTCTGCCATCTTTGAATTGTCTATGCCTCCATCTTGGATGAATTGTTTATGCCGCCATGTTGGATGACAGACGGAAGTCGCGATAACAGACGGAAGTAGCGATGACAGACGGAAGTCGCGATGAAAGACGGAAGTAGCGATGACAGACGGAAGTCGCGATGACAGACGGAAACCGGAACACATGATGTAAAATTTGTATTATAGATGTGTGACCTATTTCTGCTGTTACTATTGGTTTATTTACTGATTTTTTAAATCTTGTATGATCTATTTTGCTGATACTATTGGGTTATTTACTGATTTTATTTAAATCTTGTATGATCTATTTCTGCTGATACTATTGGGATTTTTACTGATTTATTTTTTTTAAAAATCTTGTGTGCTATACCTCTGCTTATAATATTAGGTTATTTACTGATTTTTTTTTTAAATCTTGTGTGGTCTACTTCTGCTTATTCTATTCGGTTATTTACTGATTTTATTAAAATCTTGTGTGATTTATTTCTGCTGATACTACTGGATTATTTACTGACTTTTTAATATTATGTGATCTATTTATGCTTATACTATAGGGTTATTTACTGATTTTTTTTAATCATGTGTGATCTATTTCTGCTGATACTATTGGGTTATTTACTGATTATTTTAACATCTTGTGTGATCGACTTCTGCTTATTCTATTCGGTTATTTACTGATTTTATTTAAATCTTGTGTGACTTTTTCTGCTGATACTATTGGGTTATTTACTGATTTTTTTTTACATCTTGTGTGATCTATTTCTGCTGATACTGTAGGGTTATTTACTGATTTTTTTTAAAATCATGTCTGATCTATTTCTGTTGATACTAATGGGTTATTTACTGATTTTTTAAAAATATTGTGTGATCTATTTCTGCTGATACTATAGGGTTATTACTGATTTTTTTTAAATCATGTGTGATCTATTTCTGCTGATACTACTGGGTTATTTACTGATTTTTTAAAAATATTGTGTGATCTATTTCTGCTGATACTATTGGGTCATTTTCTGATTTTTTTTTAAATCTTGTGTGATCTACTTCCGCTTATATTATTGGGTTATTTACTGTTTTTTTTTAAATCTTGTCTGATCTACTTCTGCTTATACTATTGAGTTATTGACTGGTTTGTTTTTTAAATCTTTTGTGATCTGTTTCTGCTGATAATATTGGGTTATTAACTGATTTTTTTTAGATCTTGTGTGATCTACTTCTGCTTATACTATTGGGTTTTTTACTGATTTTTTTTTCAATCTAGTGTGATCTATTTCTGCTGATACTATTGGGTTATTTACTGTTTTTTTTTATCTTGTGTGATCTATTTTGCTGATATTATTGGGTTATTTACTGATTTTTTTTTTAAATCTTGTGTGATCTACTTCTGCTTATTCTATTCGGTTATTTACTGATTTTATTAAAATCTTGTGTGATTTATTTCTGCTGATACTACTGGATTATTTACTGATTTTTTAATATTGTGTGATCTATTTATGCTTATACTATAAGGTTATTTACTGATTTTTTTTTTAAACATGTGTGATATATTTCTGCTGATACTATTGAGTTATTTACTGATAATTTATAAAATCTTGTGTGACTTTTTCTGCTGATACTATTGGGTTATTTACTGATTTTTTTTTACATCTTGTGTGATCTATTTCTGCTGATACTATTGAGTTATTTACTGATTTTTTTTAATTATTGTGTGATCTATTTCTGCTTATACTATTGGGTTATTTACTGATTTGTTTTTTAAATCTTTTATGATCTGTTTCTGCTGATATTATTGGGTTGTTATCTGATTTTTATTTAATCTTGTGTGATCTATTTCTGCTGATGCAATTGGGTTATTTACTGATTTTTTTTAATCTTGTGTGATCTTTTTCTGCTGATACTGTTGGGTTATTTACTGAATTTTTTTTTTATATTTTGTGATCTATTTCCGCTGATACTATTGGGTTATTTACTGATTTTTTTTATCTTGTGTGATCTATTTTGCTGATATTATTGGGTTATTTACTGATTTTTTTTTTAAATCTTGTGTGATCTACTTCTGCTTATTCTATTCGGTTATTTACTGATTTTATTAAAATCTTTTGTGATTTATTTCTGCTGATACTACTGGATTATTTACTGATTTTTTAATATTGTGTGATCTATTTATGCTTATACTATAAGGTTATTTACTGATTTTTTTTTTAAACATGTGTGATATATTTCTGCTGATACTATTGAGTTATTTACTGATAATTTATAAAATCTTGTGTGACTTTTTCTGCTGATACTATTGGGTTATTTACTGATTTTTTTTTACATCTTGTGTGATCTATTTCTGCTGATACTATTGAGTTATTTACTGATTTTTTTTAATTATTGTGTGATCTATTTCTGCTTATACTATTGGGTTATTTACTGATTTGTTTTTTAAATCTTTTATGATCTGTTTCTGCTGATGTTATTGGGTTGTTATCTGATTTTTATTTAATCTTGTGTGATCTATTTCTGCTGATGCAATTGGGTTATTTACTGATTTTTTTTAATCTTGTGTGATCTTTTTCTGCTGATACTGTTGGGTTATTTACTGAATTTTTTTTTTATATTTTGTGATCTATTTCCGCTGATACTATTGGGTTATTTACTGATTTTTTTTTAAATCTTGTGTGATCTACTTCTGCTTATACTATTGGGTTATTTACAGATTGGTTTTTAAAATCTTGTGTGATCTATTTCTGCTGTTACTATTGGGTTATTTACTGATTTTTTAAAAATCTTGTATGATCTATTTCTGCTGATACTATTGGGTTATTTACTGATTTTTTTTTAATCTTGTGTGACCTATTTTTGCTGTTACTATTGGGTTGTTTACTGATTTTTTTAAATCTTGTATGATCTATTTCTGCTGATACTATTGGGTTATTTATTGATTTTTTTTAATCTTGTGTGATCTACTTCTGCTGATACTTTTGGGTAATTTACTGATTTTTTTTAAAATCTTGTGTGATCTATTTCTGCTGATACTATTGGGTTATTTACTGATTTTTTTTTAAATCTTGTGTGATCTACTTCTGCTTATTCTATTCGGTTATTTACTGATTTTATTAAAATCTTGTGTGATTTATTTCAGCTGATGCTACTGGATTATTTACTGATTTTTTAATATTGTGTGATCTGTTTATACCTATACTATAGGGTTATTTTCTGATTTTTTTTTAATCATGTGTAATCTATTTCTGCTGATACTATTGAGTTATTTACTGATAATTTTTAAAATGTGGTGTGACTTTTTCTGCTGATACTATTGGGTTAATTACTGATTTTGTTTTAAATCTTGTGTGATCTACTTCTGCTGATACTATAGGGTTATTTACCGATTTTTTTAAAATCATGTGTGATCTATTTCTGCTGATACTACTGGGTTATTTACTGATTTTTTTAAATATTGTGTGATCTACTTCTGCTTATATTATTGGGTTATTTATTGATTTTTTTTAATCTTGTGTGATCTACTTCTGCTTACACTATTGGGTTATTTACTGATTTTTTTTTAAATCTTGTGTGATCTATTTCTGCTGATACTATTAGGCAATTTATTGTTTTTTTCATCTTGTGTGACCTCTTTCTGCATATATTATTGGGTTATTTACTGATTTTTTTTAAAATCTTGTCTGATCTACTTCTGCTTATACTATTGGGTTATTTACTGTTTTTTTTTAAATCTTTTGTGATCTGTTTCTGCTGATATAATTGGGTTTTTAACTGATTTTTATTTAATCTTGTGTGATCTATTTCTGCTGATACTATTGGGTTAGTTACTGATTTTTTTTTTATATTTTGTTATCTATTTCTACTGACACTATTGGGTTACTTACTGATTTTTTTTAAAATCTTGTGTGATCTATTTCCGCTGATACTTATGGGTTACTTACTGATTTTTTTTAATCTAGCGTTATCTATTTCTGCTGAAACTATTGGGCTATTTACTGTTTTTTTTTTTAATCTTGTGTGATCTATTTTGCTGATACTATTGGGTTATTTACTGATTTTTTTAAAAATCTGGTGTGATCTATTTTTGCTGATACTATTGGGTTATTTATTGATTTTTTTAAAATCTTGTGTGATCTATTTCTGCTGATACTATTGGGTTACTTCCAGATTTTTTTTTAATCTTGTGTGATCTATTTCTGCTGATACTTTTGGGTTATTTACTGTTTTTATTAATCTTGTGTGATCTATTTCCGCTGATACTATTGGGTTACTTACTGATTTTTTTTTTAAATCTTGTGTGAGCTATTTCTGCTGATACTATTGGGTTATTTACTGATTATTTTTCTTAATCTTGTGTGACCTATTTCTGCTGTTACTATTGGGTTATTTACTTATTTTTTAAAAATATTGTGTGATCTATTTCTGCTGATACTTTTGGGTCATCTAATGATTTTTTTTTAAATCTTGTGTGATATACTTCTGCTTATACTATTGGGTTATTTACGGATTTTTTTTTTAAATCTAGTGTGACCTATTTCTGCTGATATTATTGGGTTATTTACTTTTTTTTTTTTTTGAGCATTTTCGAAAAAAAATGCGCTATTGTCCCCGTTTTGTCTGTCTGTTTGACCGTCAGTCCGTCATCACCCTAGATCTCAACAACCATAAGTCCTAGACCCATGATGTATATATCATTTTGTAGGTCTTGGCCTGCCAAGAAATGGCTTTTTTCCATTTCGCGATCTGACCTCTCAGGGCCGTAAAAGGGCCTTAGTACCGTTTTTTACTATATAAGCTATATTAATAAAGGAGCGCTATATCTCAGCAACTATAAGTCCTAGACCCATGATTTATATATCATTTTGTAGGTCTTGGCCTGCCATGTGTACATCGAAAATTCCTTTCGCGATAGGACCTCTGAGGGCCGGGCTTCAGGGCTCCTAAGGGGCTTATATATTATATATACACCTTGTACGTTCAATAGCCCGTTCATGTGGTGCGAAATACTGCAGCACGTGGTTTCACCAAGATTTATTAAGAAACTCATCAAATGAAATAGTAAGCTTGTGTTCTGAGTTTAATTGAAAGTATCAGAGCTATGCAACAATTGACGGAGTTTTCGGACGATTAAATGACTACAATTTAGAATGTTTCAATTATGAGTCCTATTTCAGTGACCACAAACCACTTGTAGATAGATTTAAGAGAAAATATTTTTTTTTCAAATATAAAGAAACGTCTTTATAATTTTTTTTTACAGATATATGCATTACACAATTGAATTTATAAACATTTCCAAAATTTACAAATATTTACTGAAAGATAGCATACGTACTGATACATAACATGAAAATGCGCTAACACGTCCTGTGTCCAGAATGGAACAGGCTTAATTGCTTGTTTAAACTTGTGTGATCTGTTTCTGCTGATACTATTGGGTGATTTACTGATTTTTTTTTTTAAATCTTGTGTGATCTACTTCTGCTTATACTATTGGGTTATTTACTGATTTTTTTTTAATCTAGTGTGATCTATTTCTGCTGATACTATTGGGTGATTTACTGATTTTTTTTAATCTTGTGTGATCTATTTTGCTTATACTATTGGGTTATTTACTGATTTTTTTAAAATCTTGTGTGATCTACTTCTGCTTATACTATTGGGCTATTTACTGATTTTTTTTAAATCTTGTGTGACCTCTTTCTGCATATATTATTGGGTTATTTACTGATTTTTTTAAAATTCTTGTCTGATCTACTTCTGCTTATACTATTGGGTTATTTACTGTTTTTTTTTAAAAATCTTGTCTGATCTACTTCTGCTTATACTATTGGGTTATTTACTGATTTGTTTTTTTAAATCTTTTGTGATCTGTTTCTGCTGATATTATAGGTTTATTAACTGATTTTTTTTTAATCTTGTGTGATCTATACCTTCTGATACTATTGGGTTATTTACTGAATTTTTTTTGATCTTGTGTAATCTATTTCTGCTGTTACTATTGGGTTATTTACTGATTTTTTTAAAATCTTGTGTGATCTACTTCTGCTTATACTATTGGGTTATTTACAGATTTTTTTTAAATCTTGTCTGATCTACTTCTGCTTTTACTATTGGGTTATTTACTGATTTTTTTTTTTAAATCTTGTCTGATCTACTTCTGCTTATACTATTGGGTTATTTACTGATTTGTTTTTTTAAATCTTTTGTGATCTGTTTCTGCTGATATTATAGGTTTATTAACTGATTTTTTTTTTAATCTTGTGTGATCTATACCTTCTGATACTATTGGGTTATTTACTGAATTTTTTTTGATCTTGTGTAATCTATTTCTGCTGTTACTATTGGGTTATTTACTGATTTTTTTAAAATCTTGTGTGATCTACTTCTGCTTATACTATTGGGTTATTTACTGATTTTTTTTTAAAATCTTGTCTGATCTACTTCTGCTTATATTTTGGGTTATTTACTGATTTGTTTTTTAAATCTTTTGTGATCTGTTTCTGCTGATACTATTGGGTTATTAACGGATTTTTTTTTTAAAATCTTATGTGATCTATTTCTGCTGATATTATTGAGTTATTTACTGATTTTTTTTTTCTTGATTTTTTTGCAACTGAAATAACAGCATTTTGGTAAAATTTAACGCATTTAGGTGTTTGCATTAAGAAATTTAATCGCATATTTCGTATAGAGCATTAATTACTGGTTAATTGCAGTTAATCATCAACCCTAGTTTATATTAATGCTACGTGTTTAATATGCAGCCCCTATAATCCGTATTTTTTTTTTGCGGTCCGCAGGTGCATGAAGAAGGAAACTGTCAATATTTGCTTTTTTATTGTGGTCACATTTAGTTAAACGTGTTGTGGTGTGTACAACATGATTAGATCTCAATACAAGAGACACACTTTCACGTGCACTTACAAATCAAAGGAAACTTTGGAAGCCGTGGTTCCAATTTATTAATATAGAAACGGGCAACATGAATAGTGAATAATATGAAATATACAGATCTCCATATAACCTCTCAAATATCTGATCAATTGTCTTCTAACACTTCAGCTCCTATATTTACCAACATTGTAAACACTACCTATTCACACTTTTCACCAAGAAGGCGCTAAGACACCAACATGAAATTTTCACCATAGCTAGTACTTGCCAAGGTTAACAAGTGTGCAAAATATGAAAAGTGTGAATTACTGTCCGCATGGTCATCTGGGGGTCGCAATAAGTGCAAAAATGGACGACCATGATGCTTAAAGGGGCCCACCATGAGTACACTATTATTGATTAACAGGAATTCTCTATCAAAATAATATACACATATATGGTACTTACTAACTGTATAACAAACATCATTTCATGTTTTATAGGTTCTTGGCTATACCGAGCCAAATATTGATGAAAACTGTCTGAAGTGCAATGTTTGGAAATTTTTAGGGCATTCTGTGTACAAGTTACACTTGAGATAAAACATCATTTAACTCAGGACAAAACAATGAGTAAATACTGAAAATTTCAGCCTGATATCTCTTTTAGTTTTTGAAATATTCACGTTCAAATATCGCGAAAATGTAAATGTCACGCGCACTCGCGACTACCCTTAAAAATTAAAAAAATCATATCTCAGAAAGTTTTTGACCAAATGGCCTGAAATTTTCAGGAATCACTCAACTTTGAATGTACCACAAGCCCTGAAAATTTCAGGAAGATCTGAGGGATTCGGGTGAACACCACTGGTAGGGTGCATCACCACAATAGAGGAAAAAATTGATTGTTTGTTTTTGAGCTGTCTATGTTTCTATTTTGTTCTAATATCATTAATAATAACTTGTGTAAAATATTTTTCAAACCAGAGTTGATTTAGAGGTCCCCCTCCCCCCCCCTGCCCCCGCCCAAGAAATCACAAAACATGACATGTAAAGAAAAAAAACCGTTTATTCTAGCCTATATAAAAATTACATTAAAGTATTAAATTATTTATTACTGTTGCATTTAATTCAGTTTCACTTTGTTGCACGTTTGTAAGGTTTACGCACATTTGAGATGTTTTTGCGGTCCATTTCTACCACTTGAATAATGTTTTGAAAATGTTCATCCGTTCGCGCTGCTTCAACAAAGTCAGATGCCAGTTTCACTCCTCTCTCGGCACAATCGTTAACAACGTTAATAGCAGCAACATTTTCTGCACTGGCAATGTAAGAAGCTGTTTGGCACCAATCATCAACAAACAGTTGGAGGAATCATGTGTCCAGTTGAGGTCTCTATATAGTAAACCACGAGTCAACTCCAGCCAGATCACACAACCGAGTTTTACAATCAACTGATTGGAATCGTGGTTTTCCCCAACCATTTCCAAATCGATTCTGTGGAGTTTGGAGGGCAACCACTGGCCGAAGCTTTAGCAGAGCATCTGCTAAAGCTCGCTTTTCCAACACAGGTACTTCATTGCTAAACAGAGCAAGTGGGATCATTTCAGCAATGAGGTACCACAGATGCCTATTCAGGACACGGATTGCCGACTTGGATATGTCTCTGTTGACATCGTTGTAATGCAAAAGTCGCTTGTAGAGCTGTAGATCATTCCTTGGTGCATCCACACTCTTTTTGCAAGTGAGCCACCACACGACATAAATATGTGTTACAAATGTAGCAAATGCACGAATCTTTGGCACTTGATCACGTGTGGTAATAATATCTGGAGGCAATAATTGAATTTGTTTCTCACACAGTGCAATCTTGAGGCAATATATCAGCTTTGCCATCCATCGTGCTTTGTGCAGGGCACCTGGTCTTTTAAAGTTAACCTCCTTATTTGTAGCATTCAGGTAAACAAGGGACAGCTTAAGGAATTCGTGGTAGTCGTCTCGCAAGAATTCGGTTTGTTTACTAGAGTTGGCATATGCAATTACCGCATCTCTCATTATCGTCAGTCGCTCTTGAGCCTTCAGATCATGATCAGCTAACGTAAACGAACTACAAACGTGAGACCAATCATGTGCCGCCAACTCCCAATTACTTCGCAGCTTGGTGAACAAAGTTATATCCGGGGATTTGGAAACTTCTATTTTCATGTCTGCAAACACATGCGAGAGGATAACTTCACCAATGTGATGGCGACAACCTGACCACAGAAGAGCACGTTGCAGCATATTTTGTATGGCAATGCAGGCAGCAGTCTGATGACCAGTGTTTGATCTTGTATTTTCGAATGTCATGTTAACGATACAATCATTACAACGCCACTCTGTCATTAGCTTCATGGTTAATTCTGCAATTATTTCACCAACGGGTTTCTTTGTTGCCTTGGCATAATTTGGCACTCCTAGAAGTTTCAATTGCTTTGCATCACCGACAACAACTGTTATGCGTTCTTCAGTGACACGATGATTTTTTTTGAGAAGGTGTCAGTTTGCCATCCCAGTGGAGAGTGCAGAGTTTGGGTGGTTCCCAGGAGTCGTGGATCTTTGTAGATATCTCACTTACAACTTTGCGACGTGAACGATCTGCAGTGGCATAGGAAGAAGCCACCATTGATACATCACCCCCAGACTCGCTAATAAGGCCCTGTGTGAAAGCTGCCTGCTGTGTTGGTGTAATCTTTAATCTTGTCGCTAGTGACACAAGATTTGGTCGGCTTAAAACATCTGGAGGTACAAATACCAAAGCTCCTGTTGGCTTTCTTCGCTTTTGCAATGGCATTATATCATCCAAACAGTTATCAACAAACTCCATATTATCTTCAGATTTAGAAGTAGAATCATCGGGATCGTCACTGCTACCTTCGCTAGAAGGCACTGATATCGTTGAACATGCTGCATTTTCTTCTCTTGCGCGTTTCTGACGTTCCAATGTTGCGACATCTCGTGAATGGCGTCGAGCGACTTTTTTTGCAAGTGTTTTGTCAAATGATCCAAAGCTGGAAGACCTGTCTCCTTTCATAGACCTCAAGAATGCTAGATCTTCTGCATTCTTGATAATAGTCTCGACATTTGGTGGTCACAGTTGAAAAGTTGTCGCCAACATAGATTTAATTTGTTCCAGTTTACGTTTGGTGGCTGGTGTGTTTCGGCGACTTTTATCAATTGAACGAAGTTTATTGTATTCATCAAGAAGCTGAACAATCTTCTCACAAGCTCTCCTCTCTGTCACCATTGGAATGTTTGCTTTTTGGTAGAAAGCAGTAACTTGATTCAGCACAATTTTGGCAGTTGTAAATCGAGAAGGTGCACCAAGAGAACCTGGACGCTCACTGTGTGCTGCTACATTGCAGTGATACATCATGCACCTCAAAAATTGTATAGGTCGTGTGTATCAGAAATTAAAATAATATAAATAAATAAATTAAAATGCTTCCCTTGGAAAAGTGTTGTTTTCGCTAATAAAATGTGAATTTTAAATTTTATTTCTAGCACAACTGCTTATCAAAATCAATTATAGCTACCAAACATTATAAAACCAAAGACTATATAAGAATGTATATAGCGCTTCACTTTTTGTATGTAAGTCTGTAAGACTTTACAAGAAGGATGGTTTTATCTAGTTTTCGCTTAATTATGCAAACTTTGTTGAAGTCCGGGGGACCTCTAAATATTGTCAAATATTTTTTATTTTTTTTACACAATGCTTTTTTTGATCTATGGAACAAATTTAAATAGCAGACAGATCAATTATTAAAAAATTTTTTTGGTGATGCACCCTAACCACTGGCTGAGTTGACATGGAATGACCCCTTAGTAAAGAATTAATGAAATACATAGGTGGATTTATTTTCTAATACAAAATCTTAATGTTCACTTATTATCCTTATCCCTACCCAGACTAGGCCCCGCTCCAGTGGCGCAACTAGACCAAACTTTCAGGGAGGGGGGCAAAAAAAAATCACTTGTATTAAACATCATGAGATACAACTTACTTACATTACAAGCATTCGTACAAAAACAAAATAAGTATATTCTCAATAATGTCCAAACGGTCCAAAAAATATTTATTAAGATTAAAAAATGTTTTATTTAAAAAATATTTCACAGAACAAAATCAAATTTTATTTTAGATTTAGCCAGTTGATCAAGAACTTCATCTGCAGAAGGCAACTTTTTTCTTTCAATTTGCATCATCGCAAGTCCACTCAGCCGTTCTCCACACATAGTGTTCCTAAGATAGCTTTTTATTCGTCTCAGATTACTGAATGACCGTTCGGCAGATGCTGTAGCGACCGGTAGAGTTGCAAGAATCTTTATCGACACATAGATATTAGGATAAAATATCCTCTGCATGGAATTGATTGCTGTTAGTGTCTCTACTGCATTACTTGGAATGTCTTTTCCTTCGTTTCTTTCCCGAAGCCATTGTGTCTTCCAACGAACAAACTCGTCTTTCATATCATTTTCTGAGATGTCTTGCTTATAGAATCCTATTGCCTTAGATATGTCTCCATATTCTGCGTTGTAGATGTACGTTGGCACAAGCAGTTGTATTTTACATGAAATTTTCATATGTTCATTGAAACGGTCAGTTAGTTGCCTAATAATTGTATCTAAATATGGTGTAGGCCTATATATACTTTGGCGGTAAAATGTTTCTGGGTCATTAGTTTCATAATTTGATCGCAATGTTTGACGGCCAAAGGGTCTAGAAATCATAAGTAATTCTCCTAGAAGATTTTCAGCTTTTGCAAAAATATTGTGAAAGTCATCATTACCATTTTGTCGATTTTTTTGTATCAACGTTATGTCAGATACTTTTTCAATACGCTGAAGAATATCCAAATGCGGATTTTGAAGAGCTTTGGAAAGAGGTAGAATTAACCTACTGAAACGAGCACATATACACAATGGTATTATAAAATTTGATTGGTTAATGGCGACCAAAAGCTGTTCTGCTTTGCTAGCAGTATTCGCATCATCCCAATTACTAATTTCTTCCAGTGAAACTTTGATAGTCGGATATAATTCGAAAAATTTTATTGTGGCTTTATGACGTTCCACCCATCGCGTGTCACACAATCCAGTTAATTTCTGATGATTGCTACCAAGCTCTGAGGAACTTTCAAGAGTTCTTTGAAAAACTTGAGATCTCTTTTTTGGTGATTCTCGAATAAAGTTAATTGTCTGCTTGATTGTACCTATACAATTTTTGATTTCCTGGATTTTAGATGCATCTGCTATTATTAGATTAGAGAACATGGGATGCACAGTGTGTGTACAGAGCTTCGGGTACATTTTTCTTACATGGGCTTGCACTCCATTTATTTTTCCTGCCATTGAACCACATCCGCCATACTCTTGACCCCTTATCTTTTCAATATCAACCCCCACTTCTTTCAATGTTTGAATCAAAATCGTACTAAGGCCTTCACCTGTAGTAATTTGAGCTTCTTGAAAACCAATGAAGCATTCATGAATACAATCATCTTTAACAAATCTTAAAATAATTGTCATCTGCTCTATAATGGAAGAATCAGTAGTTCCATCACAGAGCACAGAAAAGAACCCAGCAGCATTGACATCATTGATAACATTTTTCCTCATTAAATAATGAATTGCCGATATAATTTAATTTTGCATCTTTCAACTGAGATAGGTTTGTGAACTTGAAGTTGTTTCCAGATGCCATTTTTAGATTTTCATTGCCGGCTAATAGACGTAGCCTCAGGCATGTTCTGAAATGTCCATCATTTTCATCTGGTTCTGCTATAGAAAGTGGTCCTGAATCACGATGACCACGTATAGCAATTCCACTGTTTCTATAATAGGCATTAACCGTCTGCGGTTTTCTTCAGTTTGCTTTTGCCACCCATTATGTAATTGTTTCTCAATACCAATAGACCTTTGCTCAAAGTGCTTCAAAAAAATCTTCTGAAATTTTAACACACTCCTGATGCTACTTTTTAGAAACATGAGAAATGCAGTCCGTTTTCACATCCTTATATTTGTTCAGTGGTTTGGTGACAAATAATCCAGGAGTTATATGATTAAATCCAATATGCCCCTTGGTGGACATGACTCCATGCTAACCAAGGTCTGAATTCATTAAGATAAGTTTCCTTAAAACGCCTTGTAGTTTTACCTTTAATAACCACTGGAAAAACGTAATTTTTATCTGGGTACCATTTATTTGTTAGCATAGTGTATTTCTCTTCGCTAGTTGTTCTTTTCCCACATAAAAACCAACATCATATTGGGATAATGCTGAATTAAAGGATGGATTAATTGTGTCTGTTGCATCAGCCTGTTGCAATTGTTGTCTAGTTATCACGGATAGTTAGGAAGTTTTCATGTATCATGTGACTAATTTTGGTCTTATCTTTTAATTTTTTTTTATTTCGGAGGGGGCCAATGCCCCCCAATGCCCCGCTCAATCCATTTCACATAGAGCCCCGCAATTGTTAGGGCCAGCCCTGCCCACACATTACCTACACATGACAAAAACCCTTATTTTAAATGGTTCAAATGGTTTACCTGAGTTCAGTAGTAAATAATCTGTTGTGTTGTCCGTTTTATTGAGAAAAACTTTCCTTGTGTTGTATATAGTAGCCATATCTGATTGAATTTGAATTAGCTGAATAAAAGATAGAATTTTTGTTAAATTTCACTAAACACTAAAGAAACGTAACATTGAAAAAAGAATAATTTCTAAATAATGAGTAATTACTGTAGAGTGGCCGAGTGGTGTAGATACTCGACTGTCGACCTGACAGTCCTGGGTTCGATCCTCGGTGAGAACCATGTGGATTTTTTCCAGGTGAAAATGTGCTTCAAAGTCGTCCCTCAAGTCCACCCAGCTTTAAATGGGTACCTGACTTTAAGTTGGGGAACTAAAGGCGGCTGGGCGTTGTGCTAACCACACAACCCCTTCATATGCCGAGGTTATAGAAACAGATGAAATCTACACTTCATCTGCCCCGATGGCCCGTTAGGGTTAAGGGAACTTTTACTATAGAGTATAAAATCTCTATTGTAATATAGAATACAAAAAAGATGTTATTAAAATATTTCAAAGTTAATGTTTAAATTTGTACATACACGCGAAGCTTTTGTTTGATTCGTTTGAGCCGCTGTGCCAATGTTCATGATACATAGTAACTCTCGTTTGACCATCTCTGGCGCTGCTGACAAATCGAAAATTGTGGCATTGACTGATGCTTCGTACGCAAACTTCCAATATTTGGCAGTTTCATTATTCTGTAAGAATGAATGCATAAGTACAGTTTTTGCATACTTACAATCATAAAATTACGTAAGGCTCGTCCATAAATTACATTCAGGTCCGTATCGGCGGGAAGAGGCAGGGGGCCGGGCCCCCCTCGTTTTGTCTGGCCCCCCCCTGCTTATTTGTTCAACTTAATAAAATGTACTACCTGACCCCCCTGCTATTGCCTGGCCAATGCTGTAGAATGCCTGGCCCCTGCTGTAGAATGCCTGGCCCCTGCTGTAGAATGCCTGGCCCCTGCTGTAGAATGCCTGGCCCCTGCTGTAGAATGCCTGGCCCCTGCTGTAGAATTTTCCCGCTACGGGTTGATTACATTACGGAGCAGGGGATCTGGAAACGTTTGACAGTTGTTGACATGGGGGAAGGGGGTATGTGGAGATATTTTAGACGTCAACAATTTCATTATTTTGGTTATTAAATTGTTATATTTTGTGCTATTGTAAATTTGAAATTTGAAAAAATTACAAAATTCACATGGTAAATTATAAATTAACCCCCTTTGAGCTATTTTTAGCCATTACAATTTTGAATTAAAAAATTGGAATTACCTCATTCGGCAATCTTAAATTGGTACAATATATTTTAAAGATGTGAAACGTTATAACCGTTTATTGTGGAATTTGCAAAACTGATATAGTCTAGGTCAGGCTAGGGAAACAATTCCTTTTATTAACTCTGGTCAACTCATTTCTTTAATTAATTTATCTAACTATAAATTGTATTATTATATTGGAAAGATAACGAAGACTATCCCAGCTTATGTTCCGTAATAACATTCGAACATTTCATATACTGCAGAAAATTGTACTACTCTACCTTAATATTAACTGCCTTAGCCCTCACATATAGTAATCAAATAAAGATTTTTTATTAAAGTAATTCTGTTAAAGATTTGTTCACGTATATTTTTCAATATTACTAAAAATATGTATAATCATTCATTTCATTGCGGATAAATATTGATTAATCTACAGTATTGCCAATAGCGTTGGAAGGGCGCCGAACTAGAAGTGACGCTGAAATAGTAATCATGAAACAAGTTTTCAACCACTAGATCAGAAATAAGCAATTATTGCTATTCTCTTTCAAATGATGTATAATGCATGCAGATTACATGACTTTGACATTTTCATGTCACATACCTACACCTAACTATTGTGCAGTAATGACCTACATTTCATAGGTCACAAATTACGTTTTATCCGCCAACGCTAATAACTTTGTAATTTTTTAACAGTAGTTTATTCTCTCAATGTAAAAATCAAAACGAAGCAATAAAACAATAAGCATTTATAAAAAATGCACTGAAAAGTAAAAAATAAAACTTCATTATGATATTTTTTCAGCACAGAGGCAAGTTGGTGTGGCACGATAAGGCAACCACGCGCAAGTTCAATTCTGCTTTAAATTTTATTTATTTATTTCTTAATTTCTTAGACGCTGTCCTGATATATGGTTATTCCTTCCTACAAATAAAGCAGCTATGTTGTCGTCCGTCTGGTGGCGGGCAGGCGGGCAGAATGGGAAAGCCGTCGCTATAAATAATCTATGACGTCATTTACCGATACTACATTTTTTTTTTTTTGCAGAATGGGAACGCCGTCGCTAAAAATAAAAATCCTATATGACGTCATTTCCCGACGGTACATTTTTTTTAAAATCATTCTACTAATAAAGCCGGGTGCTGTATCGTGCCTTTGTGCTGCAAAATTGCATAATAAAGTAGTTATTTTTTACTTTTCAGTGCATTTTTATAAAACTTTTTTAATGCTTTGTTTTGATTTTAACATTGAGAGAATTAGGGGCAAAACGTAACGGGTGACATAAATTAGCACCCATATCTTTACCTAATGGTGTTTAGTTTGGTTATTTGGTTTGCTTTGGTTGATTTGGTTGGTTTGTTTTGGTTGGTTTGTTGGTTTGGTTGCTTGATCGATTGGTTTGGTTGCTTGATCGGTTGGTTTTGTTGGTTAGCGTTGAAGGGTAAAACGTAATTTGTGACGGGTTTGGCATGGTTGGTTGGATTGGTTGTCTAGGTTGGTTTGTTTGGTTGATTGGTTAGCTGGTTTGGTTAGTTGGTTTGATTGGTTGTTTGGTTTGGTTGGTTTCTAATTGGTTGGTTTGGTTGGTTGGTTATTTGGTTTGGTTTGGTTGGTTAGCGTTGACGGGTAAAACGTAATTTGTGACGTATGAAATGCAGGTTATTTCTGCACATTAGGAAGGTGGCATAAATCAGCACCTAATTAACCGTATTTAAAAATTTAGTAGTTAAATTGATTAGGAAGGGGTTTCACATCACACCTAGATTTCCCGGGCAACGTTGGGCTTAATATCTTGTGTGTGTGTATATATATTTTTATATATTTATATATATATATATATATATATATATATATATATATATTGGTTAAAGATTGGTACTAATATGTATATATATTGGTTAAATGATTTAGCCAAATTGTTGGGGGAAATTATATCTTAATTTCTTACTTACACGCTATTCTTATATATAGAGCCCTGGACATTAGGTATATGACTAAAAAATTTTTTTTTAATTCCCCATTCTGCCACAAGTGGACATTTATCATATCTATACAAAAAATATCAATAACAACCCTCAACTGTTAAAAAAGGTCAGCCTCCTCACGCCCAGTAAATCGTTTGTCATACCCGCATTTATTAATTTAACTGTAATTTTGTTCTCTGTTGTTCCATGGACCGTCAGCATTTTAGTTGGCAACTATTATAAGCATAATTAGTATTAGTGTTGTTTCCGGATTATCTCAGAGCAGTTATGTCGAAAAATGCTCAAGCTTCCGAAAAAAACCAGAGAATTTGGTCTTTAAATCTAGTGCAGTTCCGAAAAGGCATTAAATCATGAAAGCATAGTAGGCCTACTGTTGACAGTTTTGATCAAATCTTAAAAATTCCAATGGAACTACATATCGTGAACAGTTATAAAATATTAGTTTCTGATGTAAAAAGCAGAAAAGACAAGATAGTTCTGATAGCGGATAAAGTGAAACAGTTATGGAAAAAATGGCACTCCCTATTCAACAAAGTAAATCAACAGTTGAAAGAAAAATTGACAATGTTGTTAAGAATTTGAAAGACATAATTGAAGACCTGGAAACTATGATTTCACAGCGATGTTTAATTAATAATTAACACAATAACAGTTGAAAAAGGAGAGTGGTTGTGCCGACAAGACAAAGAGTTCTATGCACTTTAGATTTCAGCAAAAGGAAAAGTAGACTATTGTACATTAGAAGATGATTCACAAAAGATTCAATCAAGAAAAATGAAATTACTTAAAGGGAAAGTGCCAGTCACAGAAAGCTTTACTAAAGAAAGTGTTGAATCAAGTGTCTTACCAATTCTGGATACAGAAGGTTCTGTGAATGAAGATTTTGTGTGCGAAGAACAGTGTTTCAGTAGTAGTGAAGATAATGAGAAACCATTAAAGTCTTAAAGACAATAAACTGCCTCTGCAGTGCGTATTGTGACTGCAGCCTAGCTGAGTATAAAATAAAGCATGTGAGGTTGTTGTTATAAAATAAAGCATATGAGGTTGTTGTTATAAAATAAAGCATGTGAGGTTGTTGTTATACAAAATGAAAAAAGGGAGGTCAGACTAGCTGTTCCTCAGCTGACAAATAAAAAAGGGGAGACAATATTTAATGGAATAAAAACTGTGCTGAAGTCTAGCCTTTGATAAAGATTATTGTCTCTGACACAACTGCAGCAAATACTGGAAGAAAAATTGGTGCAGTCACACTGTTACAGAAACACTTTCAAGATGTTGGATTAGAAAAAACTGTATACATTGGACGCTTTCACCAGTGGCGTAACTAGGGTGGGGGGTCCAAATTTGAACATCTTGAGGGGGCCCCAAACGAGTTTACATTTTTTTTATTTTAACACTAAATATTAAATACTAGCTGTAACCGTCACGCGCTGCCGTGACTAAGCCCTCTGTAACGACCAAAGTCGGTAATGTTTTTATAACACACTTTGGAATGGCTGGAAATGCGCCATACTCTGTAAGTACAATGTCGGTCACGTTTATATGGAGTTTGTATTTTTAGGGGAGACATACCTGTTAAAAGTAAGATAACCTAGTTAGGCTGGAATTAAAAGCAAGGCTAAACGCCCTTGTATTTCCGAGAGACAAATGTTCTGATAAAGTAATTAACTACTGTCTAGCTTCGTATACATGGCACCAAACTTCTACATGTGCTTGATTAGTGTTACAAAGAATCAGTGTTCCAATGTTTCTAGGTTGAGCATTGTATTTACAAGAATATAAATTAAACATTTTATTTTCAAGAATATAAATTAAATATTGTATTTACAAGAATATAAATTAAACATTGTATTTACAAGAATATGGATCATTGGGTCACGATGAGCTTAGGTAAATGAATCTAATTCAAAGCTGCTCGGATCAATCTGGAGTTTTTTGCAAACACGATAGAAAAAAGGACGATGTAGTCACGTGGTTTTATGAAAAAGGAGATGTAGTTTATAAACTCAGTTGAATTAGAGTAATGTACATATTTCTGAAATACAGTCAGTAATACTATCGTTTTCATCGCTTAAATATTTTAAAGTAAATTCTCTAAGGCGAAAATCGTCTCGAGCAGGAAAATTCTAAATATGTACCATTGTTCATGCTGGAAGTCTTGGGGGAGGGGGGGTGACACCCTGAATTTTCCGCATCGGGTGACACCAACCATAGTGATGCCACTGAGTTGGTGACACTGTTGCATGTATTCCACACAAATGAAGGATTTCAAAGTTACGTAAATCATCACGCAAATAAAAACTGGTAAAAAGTTTACTAAATATGTCAAAACATAGTTTCGATTGTTGTAAAACACATTATCTTGACGGCATTTAATCTTCCATTTTTGTCCATGCTACAATCCATCTGTCCATAGACATAAATAGAACGGTAATAGTTCGTATACTTATGTCTATTCGTCTGAAGAAATCTCACAATCATGGCGGATGAAACAAGTATATATAATTTTTTTTTTATTTGTGAAATGTAAAGAATGTTATTCTTTATAGAGAAATTTTACCCCGGCAGAAAGAATGAGTTTACCAGAGTGGGGCTACAAAACGGAAAAAGCGTGCTACAGAAAGACAAGAGGCTGCAAAATCAAGGAAAATTTGAAAGGGTTTTTTTAAGAAGAAACCTGATAATAGCATTGAAAACAAAGAAGACCATGAACTTGGCGAAGAAAAGCATCACCATTCAGATAATCCATATTAAGATACAGCAGTGTAGCAACAGCTGTCAAGTACTTAGCAAAAACCAACTCAAGTTTACTTGGCCACAAAGAAGAACTAGATTAAGTCCTGGGAACTTCATAGATTTTTTTTAATTTATTGCAGAATTTGATGAAGTTACGTAACATAACTTGAAAAATTCAAAATGAGTTCATAAGCTTGATGGGCAATAAAGTTAGGGAATCAATTGTTGGGAAAGTCAAGCAAGTTTGTTACTTTCTTCTGATGTTTGATTCCACTCCAGATGTTTCTCACAATGAACAAGTATCCCTTAAAGTTCGTAACTTGGATGTCGAGAATTTTGAAATAAAAGAGTCATTCCTTGGTTATTTTGAAACTGTGAAGCCAGATGCACAACATAATGAAGAACTTGTTCTGAAAACTCTTTAACACATTGGACTAGACTTTAATCTGTGCACATATCAAACCTATGATAACGCAGCCACAATGAGTGGCCGTCGGTCTGGCCTGCAGAAACGTCTCTTAGACATAAATCTAAACGTAACATTTATGAACTGTGAAAATCACTCTCTCAACTTGGCAGTTCTTCACTCTGTTGAGATAGATCTAGCAAATGTCACTTTTTTTGGAACTGTTCATGAATTGCTCAACTTTTTTCCAATTCACCCCAGAGATGGGCCAAACTGAGAGAAACCGGAGCCGGGGGTCTAAAAAAAGGAGAGTAGTTCAAGGTGGTCCTCAAGTGAGAAGCAACGTCGTCACTTTCCTTGCATCTTAACAAAGATGCTGAAGAGATTAAGACCCTTTCATGCTTTCTGCAAAATGATGAGAAACGGACGAAACTGATCACCCAATCCATCGAAAGAGCAAAAGAAGGCATTGAATGCTATGGATTTCCTGTAGACAAAACAACCAGAAGAAAGAAAAGACTTGATGGGGAGTTCAGTTCTGATGTAGGACTGTAAATTGAACTGCAATTAAAACGTGTTGCGACAGAAGTGCTGGATAGACTTCATATGGAGATGAAGGATAGATTCCAAAGGTTGCAAAACCATGTGGGCACCTTTGGGGTTCTTCTTAAACCAAGACACCTGTTGAATTACACACTGATGAAAAACTGTTACTTTTTCCTGTTTGTATGATGACATACAGGCAAATCACTTTTCCAATGGTGTCAATGATGCACGAGCACTTTCATCAACAAACCAGTACCACAATCACTAAATTACTTATTGAGGACACTGGCTTCATATGGTAATGACGTGTGCTCAAACCTTTTAATTTGGATCTGTAAGCATACAGTTTTAATTGGATTCTGTTAGCACACGGTTAAAATTTGGTTCTGTTAGCACACAGTTTTAATTGGGTTCTGTTAGCACACAGTTTTAATTTGGTTCTGTTAGCACACAGTTTTAATTGGGTTCTGTTAGCACACGGTTAAAATTTGGTTCTGTTAGCACACAGTTTTAATTTGGTTCTGTTAGCACACAGTTTCAATTTGGTTCTATTAGCACAGTGTTTTAATTTAATTCTATTAGCACACAGTTTTAATTTGGTTCTGTTAGCACACGGTTAAAATTTGATTCTGTTAGAACACTCTTTTAATTTGGTTCTGTTAGCACACAGTTTCAATTTGGCTCTATTAGCACACTGTTTTCATTTGGTTCTGTTAGCACACAGTTTCAAGTTGGTTCTGTTTTCAGACAGTTTGAATTTAGTTCTGTCAGCCAAGTGGTTTATTTTTATTCTGTTTGCAAAAAGTTTTGTTTTCACACAGTTTCAATTTGGTTCTGCTTGCAGACAGTTTTCATTTGGTTCTGTTTGTACAAGCTTTAATTTCGTTCTGTATACAAAGAGGTATTTTGGATCTGTTTGTAGACAGTTTCAATTTGGTTTTGTTTGTAGACAGTTTCAATTTGGTTTTGTTTGCAGACAGTTTTCATTTGGTTCTATTAGCAGACAGTTTTAATTTGGTTCTGCTGTGACATCTTTGTCAGGCTGTGAGAGGCTGTTTTACTTTAAGAGGTATTTTAAAAAAGTATTTTTGCGTTAAATAATTTGTGAGCTGCCCCTTATATACAGATATGTACACACACATAATTATACACTTATATAAACGTATATACACTTATATAAATGTTAATACACTTATATAAACGTATATACACTTATATAAACTTACGTATATACACATATCAACGTATATACACTTATATAAACGTATATACACTGATATAAACTTACGTATATACACTTATATAAACGTATATACACTTATATAAACTTATATACACTTATATAAACGTATATACACTTATATAAACGTATATACACTTATATAAACGTATATACACTTATATAAACGTATATACACTTATATAAACGTATATACACTTATATAAACGTATATACACTTATATAAAATTATATACACTTATATAAACGTTAATACACTTATATAAACGTATATACACTTATATAAACGTATATACACTTATATAAACGTATATACACTTATATAAACTTATATACACTTATATAAACGTATATACACTTATATAAACGTATATACACTTATATAAACGTATATACACTTATATAAACTTATATACACTTATATAAACGTTAATACACCTATATAAACGTATATACACTTATATAAACGTATATACACTTATATAAACGTATATACACTTATATAAACGTATATACACTTATATAAACTTATATACACTTATATAAACGTATATACACTTATATAAACGTATAAACACTTATATAAACGTATATTCAGTTACACAACTCATACAGAGAATTTCAAAATGACCAACAATTGACAATAAAGACAATTAAAATAGATTTAATATAGTCTATATTATTCATAACAAATTTACCATTATCTCCATGTTATATGGTGTCATGTTGGTATTATAGTTCCAAGAAGCCTCTGCGTTATCAAAGATCACGCTCGACGCTTCCCGGTTGTATTTAAATAGAAACTCTTGCATAGCCTGCGAGTCATTTAAAAGGGAAATAACTCGGTCAATGGACACAATTTGGAAGACTAGAACTACGATACTTCTTGTGTAAATGTACATTTTTGTAAATCGTCGAATCGTGAACAGAAACTGAAGAAGAGAAAAAAAATACAAGACAATTATAAGAAAAACGCTTTAAACAGAATGTACTAAACGGTTTTGAAATGATCTCCCTTTAATTATAAAATTATTTACAGAATTTGTGATATCTTTAAAAAGAAACTTCATTCACATATTTATAATTGACATATACTTTCTTCAACCCTACTCATAAAGTGCTATTCTTGGCGTGCGTCCGTGCAGAATGAAAACGCCGTCGCTACTAATAATTCTGCATTTGAGACATCTTCTATGACGTCATTTCACGTCACTCGGTCACCCCTGGTGAATCCATGATACGGAAGTCGGCTGCGCATGTAATGAACAAAATGGCGGTGTTTTTTATATAGTAGGATTTTAACCCTGTTACAACCGTGTTAATAGTTCCTTTTAAAGAAGACAGTAAAACAAAATTTGAAAATTTATTGCACAGGCACATTAAATAATTATTTACGCACACGATGGTACAATTTTTTATTAATTTAAGGTGGTCCATGGGGCATTTAAGGTTTCTGCTAGTTGTTTCTATCTTTTTTATTTTTTAAGCTACACTAGCCATTTTTGGCACATGCATACAACATACCAATTAATGAACAAAGAAATAAGGTAAGAAAAAAAATAAAAAATAAAAATTCTATTTAATATTTCCAAAAAAAATTTGACGTTTGTTTGAAATACACTCATTAACATTTGTGCAAAGTTATTTTATGATATCTACAATAGATTTTAAAAATTGGTTCTTTGAAAATTTTTGAAAATATGTCTTAAAATTACACTTTTTTACCCAAAAAAGTCACAAAATACATTTTTAAATAATTTTTTTATATTTTTTTTATTTCCATGGACCACCTTAAATGTATACTATTTGTAAAAAAAAAGCGCGACAATAATTAGCCAGTTGTAAATATTACTATTATTATTACGTTGCTAACTATATGCTTCTGGTCTTGTGCCGGTTTGCGTGTAGTTTTTAAACTTCAAGCAGACGCCTCTGTTTATGACATGATTATCCTCAGATAAAACATTTTATTGTTATAAAACCTATAGTTGCGAATGCAACCGACAACTACTAGTTTATCAATGAATTGAGTGATAGGAAATGTTTAGTTCAGAATGGTATTAATGTTTTAGTTTTAACGTGTCATAAATTGACAAATATAATGTAATGACGTCATTTTTCTCATAAGATGTCAAAACTATTATAAATATTTTTATGATATAATATTTTATACTTTTTATTATAGAACTTTGCTTAATTGTAGGGCTTATCTAATTCCACTTTATGTAAACATTAATATCAACATTTAGTAATAATGATAAAACCTTTTTCAAAATAAAGCTGTCATTAAAATTAGGGCTGCTGTTTAAATTGCGTTAATCTAACTTATAAAGCAGCTAAGCTTGTCCGGGACGCGGCGGCGGGCGGTGTGTGGGGAATCTGTTCTATAAATAAACGACCTCCAGGAAAAAATAAAACAATAGTATTTGATAAAGTATTCACGTGACCAGCGAGGTCACTAAAACATAGTTCAAAATGGCGCTTGCGTTGAATCGATTCGATATGTCTTTATCAAAAATCTACAGTTTTAAATAGTTTCTGTGGTTTTTTATTATGAAATATAAAGGTCCTAAATATTAAATAATAATAATAATATATAACAACATTCAAATTATTTTAGTTTTTATTACAACAGATAGCATTTTAATCAGACTAGGTCACTAGCGAACGCGTTCAAAAATAACCTATGACCTATGACGTCCCGATGTACATTTTTTTTTTGCAGAATGGGAGCGCCGTCGCTATAAATAAACAAGCAATTAAGCCTGTTCCATTCTGGACACAGGACGTGTTAGCGCATTTTCTAGTTATGTATCAGTACGTTTGTTAGCTTTCAGTAAATATTTGTAAATTTTGTAAATGTTTTTAAATTCAATTGTGTAATGCATATATCTGTAAAAAAAAAATTATAAAGACGTTTCTTTATATTTGAAAAAAAATTATTGTCTCTTAAATCTAACTACAAGTGGTTTGTGGTTACTGAAATAGGACTCATAGTTGAAAACATTCTAAATTATAGTCATTTAATCGTCCGAAAACTCCGTCAATTGTTGCATAGCTCTGATACTTTCAATTAAACTCAGAACACAAGCTTACTATTTCATTTGATGAGTTTCTTAATCTTGGTGAAACTACGTGCTGCAGTATTTCGCACCAAATGAACGGGTTATTAAACGTACAAGGTGTATATATAATATATAAGCCCCTTAGGAGCCCTGAAGCCCGGCCCTCAGAGGTCCTATCGCGAAAGGAATTTTTGATGTACACATGGCAGGCCAAGACCTACAAAATGATATATACATCATGGGTCTAGGACTTATAGTTGCTGAGATATAGGCGCTCCTTTATTAATATAGCTTATATAGTAAAAAACGGTACTAAGGCCCCTTTTACGGCCCTCAGAGGTCAGATCGCGAAATGAACTTTTGCTGCACACATGGCAGGCCAAGACCTACAAAATGATATATACATAATGGGTCTAGGACTTATGGTTGTTGAGATCTAGGGTGATGACAGACAGACAAAACGGGGACAATAGAGCATTTTTTTTCGAAAATGCTCTAAAAATGAATGCTGTATCATGCCTTCGCACTGCAAAATGACATAGTAAAGTAGTTATTTTTTACTTTTCAGTGCATTTTTTAATGCTTTGTTTTGATTTTAACCATAAATAGAATTCAGGGCAAAACGTTATAAATAAAATTCCTCTGTGACGTCAAATAAAAAAATAATATTTCTGCACTTGATTTCACGTAAATCGGCTGCGCATTTGATAATCATGCTCAGTTATTATAGTTTGTTAACATTGTGTACTGGAGGTTATTGTTCCCTCAATGGATTACTTTTGATGATGGTTTGTTGGTTATGGCAGTCACATCTTTTGACGTATGAAATGTAGGTCATTTCTGCACATTAGGAAGGTGGCATAATCAGCACCTAATTAAATTAATTAAATTGATTAGGAAGGGGTTTAACATTACACCTAGATTTCCCGTGTAACGTCGGGCTTAATATCTAGTTTGCGATAAACGCATCAAAAAAATTGCGATTAAAATATTTAACGAAACACTTAAATGCGTTAATTTGACCAAAATGCGGAAACTTCACCAAATCGATAAATAACAGAATTTCACTCAACAATTTGAAGTTAAGTTCCGTTCACTTATTAAGTAGATCTACTACCCTCAACCTGTCGCAATTTGCACACAGCCTCACCCCCAAGTATGTCGGCTAAAGCCCACTTGTAATATATGATGAAGATGTTTTTGTTATTTAGCCCTTTGACAAACAAACCTCCTGCTCTCTTCCCGGTCGATGTAAAAAGAGTAAAGTTTCATTCACTAGTTTACATACTGTAGTGTATTGGTAGAGGTACTTGAGTGCATTGTTGAAGGTATAATGAACCCTTTTATAATTAGATCAAAATAACGTGAGATGCTAGAAATTTTGTATCATCATTTTTATGCGCATAATAATGTATCGTATTTTGATAATATACCATCTTACTGATCACGTCGACAACAGCTGCACTAATAGTTTCATATACATGACACATGTAATCAGTGTATAGACTAGGCTGATGCACACATCTGTACAAAAGAAAGTGGTTGTATTTTTCTGAATTATTGTGAAACCGAACTAAATTTAATATTTTATATAGGGTTGTTGATTTACTGCAATTAAAGCGTAATTAGTGCATTAAAAATATGCGATTACATTTTTAACACAAACACCTAAATGCGTTAAATTGTATCCCAATGCACACAGTCGGGGCGTTGTAAGCTGTGTACAGTCGGTGCGTTGTAAGCTGTGTACAGTCGGGGTGTTCTAAGCTGTGTACAGTCGAGGCGTGGTAATTTATGTACAGTCAAGACGTTTTAAGCTGTTTTACATCTATAAACGTTCTTTACGTTTTAAAGTCCTATTCCCTCAGGAAAAATCAGTCTCTAATATTATAGAGTCTTATATATCTCAGTTTTCTTTATGATATAAACCTGCTTGATTTTACAAAGAATAAATGCAATGACAAAAATATTCAGAAAAAAACTGTAATCAATGTGAGACCTTATTGCACCCATGCACATTGTCCCCAGGACATCAGCTCGAGCCCCCCCCCCCCACAGGACGTGCTCGCCAATTTCTTGACAATATTTAGTCTATTGGAGGCGCAGCGGGCCACCTCCGTTTGACGTGTGCAGAGAGTCAACTTTCTGTCTAGTCTGACACCCAGGTACTTTGGCTTCGGCTCCAGAGCAAGAGCCATACCCTCGACCCCCAGCCTCATTGGTTCCTTAAGAATACTCGTGCCCAAGGTGAACAGCGAGTAGACGGTCTTCAAGCAGTTAATATCTAGCTCCCACATCCTGGTATAACAGCCGACCGTAATCAGGTCCTTCTGGAGTGCGTTCTCAAAGACAGAGGCTCTCTTTCCGGTCTTCCAGATTGCCAAATTTCGGCATACAGTAGGCTTTTACATCCTAGAAACTGCGGCAGGTCATTTATAAAAACTAGGAACAACGTACAGCTAAGGGCGGAGCCCTGTGGGAGACTTTGTTCAAGGGTCTGTTTCCTCGACACAATGTCCACATCGCGTGTCATGATAGTACGATTACTGAGGAAACTGCATAACCAGCCATACATCTCAGTGATGACATCCAACCGCTGTAGCTTCAACAAAAGTCCCAGTCGCCAGACTCTATCGTATAAGCCTGTTTAAAATCTAGGAAAACTACCGCCGTTGACTCAGCTCTATGAAAGCCGTCGGCTATTTCTTGGACTAGGGGCGTGACCATGTCCATCGCACTCTTCCCCCGTCTAAAGCCTCCTTGCTTCGGGGTTATTGGCCCTTTCTCCTCTAGGAGCCACATTAGCCTTCGGTTTACCACGCGTTCCGCTACCTTCACAACACACGAGGTGAGAGAAATAGGACGGTAGCTTTCCGCCTGGTCTGCCTTTTTCCCTTTTTTAAGTACCGGCACTATGACTGCCTCCCTCCACCTCTGAGGGAGGTCCCCAGAAACCCACGTGCGGTTGATAAACTGGAGGAGCTTTGCTTTTCCCGCTGTCTAATTTCATTGCTGATCTGGTCACTACATGGAGCCGTTCGCATGCGACACTTCCTTAATGCATATGCCAATTCGTTGCCAGATAATAGGTCTGAACGTGTCATGATTTTCCAGACCAAACTCAGCCTTTCTGACCCGTCGGACTTTATACAGTGCCTTAGACAGTGTACTTCTCTTACCAGACCTACTGACCTCTGCAAAGAGCCTGTTAAGCACTTCGGCCTTCTTGCTTTAACTAGCAATCAGGCCTGAGCCCGTTTGCATCGGGGCGGCAGTTTTAACGTACCAGCCTGGGTCAGGTAGTTCAGAAGTTTCCACGCCTTCTGGCATTCCCTCTGATCCAACTTATTGCATGTCTCGGTCCATTTCTGCCTTTTGGCCTCGGCACTCGCCCTTTTGACCTGCTCAGTTAGTTTATCGTACTCGCGGCGCGCCTCGGCCGTTTTGCTTCGGCTCCCCCTCTTCCGAGCGGCTTGCCACTGCCTAACTTTGCAAGGGCTGTAGTCATAAATGGCCTAAACTTGCGTTTCGGAAGGCTCTGAGGGACTGTCCTACGTGCGGCACCCAAGAGAGCTTCAATGATCTCCTTGTAAACAACGGTATCCACCCTCTCCAAGGCAGCATCTGTTGCTACTCTGAAGGCGTCCCAATTTTGCCTTTGAATAGACCCAGCACCTTCGCTTAGCTCCTGGGTTTCTCTCGGGTGGAGGAATATCCACTGAGACGAGAATGGGTTTATGATCGCTGCCAGCGCAGTCAAGCACTTTGAAAGAGGTGTTACAGGCCAGGTCAACCAAACCAAGGGTTAAATCCGATCTCGTTTCGCTCCAATTGCTACCGTGGTACAAGATGGGGTCTGAATCCTTGTCCTGCAACCGAACTAAGCTTGTAATATTACAATTCTCCTCAATCCTTTTGCCTGCCGCATCGGTACGTTCGTATCTCCATGCCGGAGACATGGCGTTGAAATCACCAACTGTGCCAAGTAGAGTATCCTCAGATGTTATTATGCTGATCTCCGACTTGGGGGGGGGGGGGTAAACATTGACAAAAAGATATTTCCTCTCATCCTTATAGACATCTATGGCAAGTGTATCCGTTTTTCCGTGGGAGGCATGGGCGCTACTCGGCTGTCCATTTAAAGAGTTCTTTACCAGGGTAACAAGTCCCTGGCAGTTCTTACACCCACACCGGAAGCACGAATAACCAGTGATGTTAACAGTCCTTAGGCCAACGATGTCTTCTTGTAACATTCCAACATCCACATCATTCTCGTTCAAAAGCTTTGCGACTTCTAGGCTTTTGGGAATTAACCCACGGACATTCAGATGGACAATCCTAAATTCAACCTTACCAGACCGTTTCCCGAGTCTTTGTTTGTCGGTCATGGTGCCGGGCACCATAGGCGGGGTATAGCTTTCGGCATAACCCGTAGACAGTGTCCTACTCGAGTCAAGGGTTGCGGTGTCGAAGACCATAGCTGGGGCAGAGCTTCCGGTATTACCCGGCCGCAAGTTTCGGTTCACCTCTGACAGAGCAATCAGGGTTCCCCGGGGGCTGTAGTCGACATCCCACAGCCACTCTCCTCTTTCCGGCTCAGGGAGAGAATGCACAGACCGGCACAGGAAGACCGGCATCACCCGTAAAAGATGCCCTGCTGCTCGTTTCGGTCGGTTGTCCGCTGACAGAGCATTCAGCGTTACCTGAATACTGGGCTCGGCCTGCCGCAGCCACTTTTGGGGGTTTGCCTCCCCTGCCTCCGCTTGGTCGTACATTCCGGTGTTATGCCAACAGAGCAATCAGCACTAGCCGGGGACCGGGCTCGACCTGCCTCGGCCTCTAGCGTGCTTGTAATATGTAGGTCTGTCTCATTTATGTGGTCGTCTCAAACTAGGGAGATTCATGTGAGTAAGATTGCCAAATTCTTACGAATTTGTATGACTTGGAGAGAGATTTTAAGTAAATGTATTTCTTGTTACACGACGTAGGAGAGTTGGCCTCAGCTAATGCCACAATATTACATGGGCACAGACCGGCACAGGGAGAGAATGCAAAGACCGGCACAGGGAGAGAATGCACAGACCGGCACAGGGAGAATGCACACACCGGCACAGGGAGAGAATGCACACACCGGCACAGGGAGAGAATGCACACACCGGCACAGGGACAGAATGCACACACCGGCACAGGGACAGAATGCACAGACCGGCACAGGGACAGAATGCACACACCGGCACAGGGACAGAATGCACAGACCGGCACAGGGAGAGAATGCACACACCGGCACAGGGAGAGAATGCACACACCGGCACAGGGAGAGAATGCACACACCGGCACAGGGAGAGAATGCACTTACCGGCACAGGGAGAGAATGCACACACCGGCACAGGGAGAGAATGCACACACCGGCACAGGGACAGAATGCACACACCGGCACAGGGACAGAATGCACAGACCGGCACAGGGAGAGAATGCACCGACCGGCAAAGGGAGAGAATGCACACACCGGCACAGGGAGAGAATGCACACACCGGCACAGGGAGAGAATGCACATACCGGCACAGGGAGAGAATGCACACACCGGCACAGGGAGAGAATGCACACACCGGCACAGGGAGAGAATGCACAGACCGGCACAGGGAGAGAATGCACAGACCGGCACAAGGACAGAATGCACACACCGGCACAAGGAGAGAATGCACACACCGGCACAGGGAGAGAATGCACACACCGGCACAGGAAGAGATTGCACACACCGGCACAGGGAGAGAATGCACAGACTGGCACAGGAAGAGAATGCACAGACCGGCGCAAGGAGAGAATGCACAGACCGGCACAGGAAGAGAATGCACAGACTGGCACAGGGAGAGAATGCACAGACTGGCACAGGGAGAGAATGCACAGACCGGCACAGGAAGAGAATGCACAGACCGGCACAAGAAGAGAACAGACCGGCACAGGGAGAGAATGCACAGACCGGCACAAGGACAGAATGCACAGACCGGCACAAGGAGAGAATGCACAGACTGGCACAGGGAGAGAATGCACAGACTGGCACAGGGAGAGAATGCACAGACCGGCACAGGTTGAGAATGCACACACCGGCAGGGGGGGAGACTGCACAGACTGGCAAGGAAGAGAATGCACAGACCGGCACAGGGAGAGAATGCACAGACAGGCACAGGAAGAAAATGCACACACTGGCACAGGAAGAGAATTCACAGACCGGCACATGGAGAGAATGCAAAAACCGGCACAAGGAGAGAACAGACCGGCACAGGAAGACAATGCACAGACCGGCACAGGAAGAGAATGCACACACCGGCACAGGGAGAGAATGCACACACCGGCACAGGGAGAGAATGCACACACCGGCACAGGAAGAGAATGCACACTCCGGCACAGGGAGAGAATGCACAGACTGGCACAGGGAGAGAATGCACACACCGGCACAGGAAGAGAATGCACACACCGGCACAGGGAGAGAATGCACAGACTGGCACAGGAAGAGAATGCACAGACCGGCGCAGGGAGAGAATGCACAGACCGGCACAGGAAGAGAATGCACAGACTGGCACAGGGAGAGAATGCACACACCGGCACATGGAGAGAATGCACAGACTGGCACAGGAAGAGAATGCACAGACCGGCACAGCGAGAGAATGCACAGACAGGCACAGGTAGAAAATGCACACACCGGCACAGGAAGAGAATTCACAGACCGGCACAAGGAGAGAATGCAAAAACCGGCACAAGGAGAGAACAGACCGGCACAGGAAGACAATGCACAGACCGGCATTGGGAGAGAATCAACACACCGGCACAGGGAGAAAATACACCGGTCGGTACAGGGAGAGAATGCACTGACCGTCAATAAATTTCGTAAAACGAGAAATACATGTGAGTAATTATAAAATGTTCAGCCAATTGCCTCTTCTGTGAGTTTTTGCTGATCCCAATGAGCCATTTTTAAATCCTTCTAAAAAAACTTGCTGAAATAGGGCATTCTAAGCTGTGTACAGTCGGGGCGTTGTAAGCTGTGTACAGTCGTGGCGGTGTAAGCTGTGTACAGTCAGGGAATTCTAATCTGTGTACAGTCAGGGCATTCTAAGCTGTGTACGGTGAGGACATTCTAAGCTGTGTATGATCGGGGCGTTGTAAGCTGTGTACAGTCGTGGCGTTCTAAGCTGTATACAGTAGGGGCGTTGTAAGCTGTGTACAGTCGGGGCGTTGTAAGCTGTGTACAGTCGGGGCGTTGTAAGCTGTGTATAGTCGTGGCGTTGTAAGCTGTGTACAGTCGGGGCGTTGTAAGCTGTGTACAGTCGGGGCGTTGTAAGCTGTGTACAGTCGGGGCTTTGTAAGCTGTGTACAATCGGGGCATTCGAAGCTGTGTACAGTCGGAGCGTTGTAAGATGTGTACAGTCGGAGCGTTGTAAGATGTGTACAGTCGGGGCGTTGTAAGCTGTGTATAGTCGGGGCGTTGTAAGCTGTGTACAGTCGGGGCGTTGTAAGCTGGGTACAGCCCAGACGTTTTAAGCTGTTTATAAGTAATACATCTATAAACGTACTTTACGTTTTAAAGTCCTATTCCCTCAGGAAAAATCAGTCTCTATGTTATAGAGTCTTATATACCTCAGTTTTCTTTATGATATAAACCTACTTGATTTTACAAAGAATAAATGCAATGACAAAAAATTTATTTGAAAATATTCAGAAAAAAAATCAAACAAAAAAAAATGTGTACATTAAATTAGACAAGAAAAAAAAACTTGTAACGAGTTTTGTCAAGGAACTAAAGACTTTTAAAAAAATGTCTCATGAGTTTTAGTTATTCATTTGATTTAATCACGACATCAGCTATTAGCATTTATCGATCATGTTCTGATCAGGCGAAAAAAAATCAGAAATATCTTTTTTTTCATCATTTACGGCAGCTCTTTGAATGCTCTTTCTTTTTGCCTTCTAAAAATTGCGTCCGACAATTAAAACGCAATAGAATAAAATATGATTTACAGCTGTTAGTTGTACAAATAGTGTTGGTATAGCTTAATAACTTACTTGCTAATCTGATAATTTATCCGCTTGGTACTTAATTTCAAATCGGAGAGGGTCGCAAGAACTGTTTAATCCGACAATAATCACATACTAGGTTACCAAGTCTACAGTTTACTGTCTTCTGAATACCTCAGTTACCAAGTCTACAGTTTACTGTCTTCTGAATACCTCAGTTACCAAGTCTACAGTTTACTGTCTTCTGAATACCTCAGTTACCAAGTCTACAGTTTATTGTCTTCTGAATACCTCAGTTACCAAGTCTACAGTTTACTGTCTTCTGAATACCTCAGTTACCAAGTCTACAGTTTACTGTCTTCTGAATACCTCAGTTACCAAGTCTACAGTTTACTGTCTCCTGAATACCTCAGTTTTGCCGCAATGCTCACAATAAGGCTGACGTACTCAAAATTCACACAACCTGATGATGGTTTGCTTTTTTCAACCAATACGATGTGGCTAGCGATTGGCTGTTTTCTTTAAATCTTCTGATCAAAATAAAAGCAATAAAACTTGTTTTATGATTTCATTCATCGCGAAAAAAAGAGAGGGGCTAAACTTGACAAGAACAAATCAATAGTTGTTTTTTCTTCTGTAAACCAACTGGTAATTCTAAATGCCTCTATTCTCTTCAAACCTGTGTCACCTGCGACTACAGTCTGGGACAAAAGCCCCATAGAACTAAGACCTCTAGAACAAATGCGATTTTTCTTTTTTTTCAATTTTCCTAGCTATAGCCTAGGCTGTTCTTATGAATATACAAACGTGGCTGTTGCCTAAGACAAGACTTTTATAGAGCCATCCACAAGGAATGTGAATCGAAGCACCTTGGTACTAAATGATTGGGAATAAACAGATAAAGCCACAGTATTCACAGATATTTTAACAAACTACATTTTTGCGAGCGGCGACCTTAGCATTTTTTCCAAGGCGCCAAATTATGTATATTTGCCTAGGGACCCCGATCGTACCTTTCCCAAGGGTCCCAAAAATACCTTTCCTATGACCTCCTAATATACCTTTTCCCATGGCCCCCAATATACCGTTACATAGGCCCAAAATTTAACGAGGCCCAACACAGCCGCCTAGCCAACGAGGCCCAACACAACCGCCTCGCTAACGAGGCCCAACACAGCCGCCTAGTTTGTCTTATCTCATGTTTAAAGTAATTCAAAAAGTGATTATTTGAAGTACAGTAGGTTATACAATGAACTCTCTTGGCGATATGTTGGAAATAGTTGGGAACACCAAAGTTGACCTAATCGTACTTATTTTATACGTTAATGGTTCTCAAAATGTAGAAAGAAATTTGGATGGATCTCAAGAAAAGTCTAATTAAAGAATCGACAATATAAGTATGCAAATATACTCATGTATTACTTTATTTGTTACAAAACTAATATCGTGGTCATTTGCAAAGTTAAAAAGGACAGCAAGAGAAAGACAGATAGATCAAAAGACTTCAGAAAGTACGCAAAGAGTTTAGGTTGGGTGGGGGGATACGCGCTGCACATTGCTGAAAACATGAAATAGGGGAAAACATGATCATAAAAACAAGACATGAAATGGGGGAAAACATGACCATAAAAACAATACATGAAATGGGGGAAAACATAATCATAGAAACAATACATGAAATATGGAAAACATGATCATAGAAACAATACATGAAATATGGAAAACATGACCATAAAAACAATACATGAAATATGGAAAACATGACCATAAAAACATTACATGAAATAGGGGAAAACATGATCATAGAAACAATACATGAAATATGGAAAACATGATCATAAAAACAATACATGAAATGGGGGAAACATGATCATAAAACAATACATGAAATGGGGGAAAACATGACCGTAAAACAATACATGAAATATGGAAAACATGACCATAAAAACAATACATAAAATATGGAAAAAATGACCATAAAAACAATACAGAAAATATGGAAAACATTTCCATAAAAACAATACGTAAAATCGGGGAAAACATGACCATAAAAACAATACATGAAATGGGAAAAACATGACCATAAAAACAATACATGAAATATGGAAAACATGACCACAAAACAATACATGAAAATATGGAAAACATGACCATAATAACAATAAATGAAATATGGAAAACATGACCATAAAAACAATACAGGAAATATGGAAAACATGACCATAAAAGCAATACATGAAATATGGAAAAAACGACCATAAAAACATTACATGAAATGGGAAAAACATGACCATAAAAACAATACAGGAAATATGGAAAACATGACCATAAAAGCAATACATGAAATATGGAAAAAATGACCATAAAAACAATACATGAAATATGGAAAAAAATGACCATAAAAACAATACAGGAAATATGGGAAACATTTCCATAAAAACAATACGTAAAATCGGGGAAAACATGACCATAAAAACAATACATGAAATATGGAAAACATGACCATAAAAACATTACATGAAATGGGGAAAACATGACCATAAAAACAATACATGAAATATGGAAAACATGACCATAAAAACATTACATGAAATATGGAAAACATGACCATAAAAACATTACATGAAATGGGGGAAACATGATCATAAAAAAATACATGCAAGTTAGTTGTTTTTTTTTTTTTTTTAAGAAATAGCAAGAGAAATAGCAATATCTAAGCAAGAGAAAACCTTTAAAATCAATTAGAAAAAGATATGTAATTTTAAAATAATGTACTCTGTTAGCTTTCATAGACTTTAGTGTGTTTAGCATGTGGAATAAATTAGAATTTTGTACAATTGTTAAGATTCCTAATGTTTTAGGACTAATACGTTTGAAAGCTGAGAGAACAAATTCATTGATAAGGAGTATTTTAGTTTTTGTTTATTTAATTAAAAACTGAAATAATTTCCAAACTACTACATTCTATAGTTACAACAGTTTAGAAAAGAAGACGAAGGGAGCTAGTTATCATTCTTCTATATTTGCACACAATATGTTTGGACAGAAAGTCTGATAAATTCATTCCAGCAGCTTCTAAAGCAGAAACAATCAAGCTCTCTGGACAATTACTTTTAAAGTTCTATCCAAACTTTACATAAGCTATTTAAGTCTTTCAAAATAACCAACCTCACCCCCCCCCACCCCAAATTACGTGCATGACCTGAGACCCCCCCCCCGCGCGCCCCCACTTTGGGGTATTTTGTACACCGATCATTTCCATTTTTTTTTGTAGAAATAAACTTTTGGCATAATTTAATAATTATTAGAATTAATAATTATAATAAAAATTTTATTAATTATTGTTGGATCTTCAAAAAACCATAATGTCAAGTGGTCCCCTATTTGGAAAGGCTTCGGCAAATCGATATATACATATATATATATATATTTTTTTTTTACAAGAGAGCTGTCTGGTGAGTAGTAAATCTTTATTATGGTTACTGACTCCATTGGAGACATTTACAATATAACTAAAAGCAAATCATCAGAGGTGTGCTTGATATTAAAAGATTAAAATATATTTAAGTTCAATCATTTCTAATTAAAACTGAAGCATTTTTAGATAAATTCAATGCTAAACCACGACGTTTTCATATTTGAAACGTATGATAATATAAGTTCACAACCGTGTAATAGTTTTATATATTGATATCTTCTGAGGACAACTATGAACTATTACTATAAGTTAATAAAATAACATTGACTTCTTACTTCATTAAAAAAATATGTTTAATAAAACAATAAAGTACAACGAGTCTTGTATATGTATGTTATTGTCGTATCCCACTTGTGCTCTAATTAAATCAGACGACACAACTCCTTGTATTGTAAAAGAATTAACTGAACTTTTTAATGCGTGATATTTACAGATGAGAATATGATGATACAATATAAACACTTGAGAAGATGAATCGATAAATCCCATGTTTAATTCTATAATTTAACACACACGATAAATACTAAGATCAATATTAGATGAGAGATGTGGCAATAAATCACAAGTAACTGCTATCACTATAAACCAGTACACGAGTCTATAACTATTATAACTCTCGACTGCGCTGTCCACTTAGTCCACGTGTTATATCTGGTATCCCCTTCATGGGTCTCTAGTCTCTCTCTCTTGTGTGTGTCTCCGTCTCTCTACAACCGTGGTAACTTCCCTATTTATAAAATATATCACCCCCTCATATTGCATCATTGGATTGCATCACTGGGGTGATTGCATCACTGGGTTGATTGCATCACTGGGTGATTGCATCAAATGTATTTTTTTATTTCCCATTTTACTGGGGTGATTGCATCATGGGTGTGATTGCATCACTGGTGTGATTGCATCAAATCTATTTTTGGATTTCCCATTTTACTGGGGTGATTGCATCACTGATGATTGCATCATGCATGCCTGACCCTGCAAGCACTTACAAGGGATAGGACACCCCCAATATCCCCAAAAAAATGTCATTACCTAATGAAATTTTGGCAATAGCAACAATTTAAAATAAAATCATCTAATATTACTTTCTTGCCATTGTTTATAGCATTACATGCTTATGATATATCATTATTAATTATTCTATTATTTCTCAATCTTTTCAATAAAACAAAATGTAATACATGTCAATCTTCAAAAAATATAAATGCAATTACATCTCTATACATATGTCAATAATAAACGAATGTGTAACAAACTTTGAAAAGAAAAAAAAATATATATATGGTTCTCCTTGAGTAGATGTGTAGTCCATCATCTCATCAACATCAGGACGACGATAGATATGTGTAACATGTTTCTTACTACACTGTCTTGCTTCAATGATGTCAGGTGAAAGTTTAAGCACAAAAAATCAATAATTGTCTTTTCACATAATAGTCTCTACACAAAATAGTCTCTATACTAATAAATGTCCAAGGCAAAATTGTTTTCACAGTGTTCACATTTAACATTGTCAGGATGACAATATGAGCAACGACTGCTCACAGTAACGATGAATTGTTCCATTAACTGCGACGAAAAATTGAGCAAAGTGTGCTCAACGATAACGATGAATTGCTCCATTAACTGCAACGAAAAGTTGAGCAAAGTGTGCTCAACGATAACTTGCGTTGATAAAAACAGTCTTGTGACATCAGCTCAAACAACAATAACTTAATCAACGTACATTTGTGTGTGACAAAATCGTTGACAACTCAATGACGATGACGACAGCATAAAATCTCCATTTAAGTAGTAATACACATTCATTAATTGTCTGTAGATGTCCCAATTATCATTCTCGACAATAGATCTGGTATATGATTGTTTGTACCCTTTATGTATTTAATCTGGAATTTGTAGTCAGTTAGTAACAAATGCCATCGCATGATTCTTGCATTATTTATTACTTTTTGAGACGTTAATGGTTTATGATCCACAAGTATGGTAAATTCATTACCTAGTGAATGTTTCTGTAGTTTTTGTACTGACTAGACTATGGCCAACGCTTCTAATTCAATAACAGAACAGTTTTTCTCTGCACAAGTCAGTTTTCTACTGATAAATTTCACAGGTCTGTTTTATCCATCAATTTCAATCATTATACAAGCACCCAATCCTTTCCTTGAAGCATCTGTGGCAAGTATTATTGGTCTGTTTAAATCAAAAGGTACCAGTATCTGGTCGCCTCTGAATTTGTCTATATTATCATTAAGTGCCTTCTGACACTGTTCTGACCCAATAATTTTGGTAGGTTGACTTTTCTTTGTTAACACTATCAAGGGTTCCAGTAGCTGAGAAAAGTTGTGAAAAAATCCTCGGTAAAAATTACAGAGTCCTAAGATGGCTCTCACTTCTTTCTTTGTGGTAGGTACTTTGATGTTTAAGACCTATTCTTTTATCTCTTCTTGCATGCTGCAACCACCTCGTCCTATCTTAAAACCCAAAAAATTTATTTCTTGTTGACCTATTTTGCATTTCTCTGGTGCTACAGTTAATCCATTCTCTCGCAACCTGCCAAATACCGTCTCTAGTACAGTTAAATGATCTTCCCAGTTTTCAGGGAAAATACATATATCGTCCACGTAGTGAACAATATTCTTCACACCTTTGAATATCTGCCTCATCATTTTACTAAATGTAGCCGTGCTGTTAACAAGGCCAAAGGGCATTCTTGTCCATTGATAGAGGCCATATTTTGTTTGAAATGCAGCATACTGCTTCGAATTCTGTTCTAGTGGAATCTGCCAAAACCCTCTCGTCATGTCGAGGTGAGTAAATATCTTTCCTTTTGCAATGTCATTGATTAAATCTTCCGCTATGGGTAGTGGTTCTCTATCGATTAGAGTCAGTTGATTGATCTTACGATAATCACAACAAATTCTCGGTTCTCCGTTTTTCTTCTTCACAATAACGATAGGTGAAGCATAGCTAGAGTATGATCGCTCAATCAGTCCTTTATTTAACATGGCTTGCAACTCTTGTTCTACTTGATCTTGATATTTCAGGGGTATATTGTATGGTTTCACTTTGATTGGTTTGGCATCTGTTAACTTTATAGTATGCTCTATACACTTTGTACTTCCAGGTTCCTTGTCTATAATATCTTTATATTTCATTAATAAATTGTTTACTCGAGTTCTGACAACTTCTGGTACATTATGAGGTAAGATGATACCCAGTTTCTTTGATTGTTGTCTCATGTCTAACACTGGTATATCTTTTAATTCTTCGTCTTCTTGACTAATTGTTAAAGCACATAACTTTTCTTCCTCATGTTTTGAATGTATCTAAAGTACCTGTTCTGCCAAATGCTCAGGTAAGCTGTCCAGTTTTCTAAGGCGATTTATATGGAATGTTCTGTGATTACCTTTGATGTTCACTATAAAATCAACGTCTATTATCTCATAGAGACCTTGCCACTCCTGCTTAAAACCATTTTTTGTAGGTAGCAATACTAGCACCTCATCACCTGTTTGCAAGCATCTCAAATGTCTGTGAATGTTGATTGGCAATCTATCTTGTTCATGCCTGCCCTTCAAATTTTCTGTGGCAATTTGATTTGCATAAACAATTTTTTCTCTCGTTTGTGTAACTAAGTCATAAGGTGTTAACTTTTGTCTGTTTGGCATAATGTTTTCAACAAATAAACTAATAGGTCCTCTAGCGTTAGCACCAAATACAAGTTCAAAAGGGCTGTATCCTGTTGCTGCATGAGGTATTTCTCTATATGCAAACAACACCATTGGGAGAAACAAATCCCAATCTGCTTTTTTGTCCTGTACAACCTTCTTTAGCATAACTTTCAGCGTTTGATTTGCACGTTCTACAGAACCATTGGATTGCGGATGGTATCTTGCTGAAAATGTTTGAGTAATATCTAAAAGATTTGTAAATGCTGCCGTTATTTGTGACCGAAACTGAGTTCCGTTGTCTGAATGTACAACTTCAGGAAAGCCAAATCTAGTGAACACAGACATCATGGCACTACACACACTCTCAGCAGTAATTTGTGTGAGTTGAATCGCTTCTAACCACCGTGTAGCCATGCAGATTATGGTTAATACATAGCGATGTTTTTTTGAAGACATTATAGGCATAGGCCCGATGATATCGACTGCAACTCTTTGAAAAGGTTTCTGAGAAATGTCCATGGGTTGAATTGGAGCCAGATGTTTAGGACCAATGTGATTGTGTGTTTTGCATTCTTGACAAGCATCAATATAACTATGTATATCTTTTTTGTATCCTGGCCAAAAGCAATGTCTTGCAATCCTTTGCAATGTCTTTGTTTTTCCCATGTGTCCTGCCAGTGGGTTTGAGTGAGCACTTTGCAGCAATAGTAGCCTCATTGTTTTTGGAATAACCAATTGTGTGATGTTTTCATTTTTTGATTGTACTTTTCTTACTAGTACACCAGCCATCAATTCATATTGCGTATCATACTTGTTGCTTTTCTTTAAATTCTCAACAATTTGCCTCAACTGTACATCATTTTTTTTTTCTTTAACAAAATGTTTCTTGTCTATGTTCATCAGCACCAATTTATTTGTATCTTTGATAATTTGTTCTGCATTTGTATTACTTTCCTGCATCATATCTTTCTGTTTTGTTTGTTGTCTAGTCATCACAGCTAAAAATTGTTCTTTGTGATCTTCTAAATGTTCCATTTTATTGCAAAGCTTGTGAATAAGATTTGCCTTCATATTATTATAACAGTCTGAGTACTTAGTAGCTATTGCATTTGCTTTCTTGTGTACTGTTATTTTATTTTTAAGAAGCATAATCTTCTCTTCTTCCGTGGTTAATCTGTCTATATTGTCTTCCATGCGTTGTATGAAGCAACATATTTCTTCTGTTCCATTCCATTTTTGTTCAAATAACAATCTTTGTTGTTTATCATGTATACAGTTGTCATTAATGAAAGTTCTCTTTTTATCGATGCAGACACAACAAATTTCTATATCTTCATTTCTTTTTCTTTGTATCCAGTTAGTTACAAGAGTTTCTGTGTTATCTTTCGATACTCCTGGCACATGACCAATAATCAAATCACATACAGGATTATCTAGTATAATAGCTTCACATATACCAGCCAACCATGGTGAGTCTATTTTAATAGTTGCTACGTCACACGACTTTATAGTACCATCTCCTAGCTTGATGTGTGTTTTCTTTAACATGTACTGGTCTTTGTTAACCAGACTTCTTTTAACAACTACAGTAGTACAACCTGAATCTCTAAGACATTTTCTTTGTTGACCATTAACGATAGCAGGATGAAATATTATTTGACCTTTTGTATTTATAATATTTGCACAGTATTGTTCTGTTTCACCATTATCTTGAACTTTCTGTTTTGGATATTCTCTATCAGCATACTTTTGCGTAGAATTAAGTTCTGGTCTGTTTCTGTTTTGACGTAAGTAAAGTTTTTCACCGTCATCTTGAACTTTCTGGTTTTGATACCTTCTATTAGCATACTTTTCAGTAGAATAATGTTCTGATCTGTTTCTATTTTGACGTAAGTCAAGTTTTTCTGGTCTATGTTGTTCTAGTTCTTTCTTTCTCAAGTAGCAGAACTTCAAAATGTGACCTTTTCTCTTACAATAGTGACAAATTCTTCTTTCAAAATAAACATTATTATCTTTAGATTGACTCATGTATCTTGGTTTGTATATATCATTCTTTAATTTGTATGTTTCATTCCGTGGTTTGAATTTATCGATAGATGCACAAATGTCTGATATACTTATTTTATCATTGGGATAGCAATCTTTATAGTCACTTAGAACTTTTATTAGGTCTTTGACAGTTTTTACATTCCTTTGTTTAATGAAGGAAAACACTTCTCTAGTGCACATGTTAAGAATCTTGTCGACTACCATCATTTCCAAAATCTCAGTTGGTTTATTAATGTCAACCTCTGCCATCATAAGCCATGATTTTAAATCACTCATAACTAAATCAATGAACTGTTGAGGTTGTTCTTTATTTGACATTTTTAGTTCATGAAATCGGTGACGATAATGTTCTTCTGTTTTATTAAAATATTTCAGAAGTTTCATCTTTATATCTTCATAACTCAACTCAGCATAGTTATGTATTGTCATGATTGCTTTTCTTGCATCATCTTTTACAAGCTTGAAAAGTTCTGACTTCCAGTCACTGATCGGAATTTTTTGTAGCTGACATTGTTGTTCAAAGAATTGTAAACATGTGTCAATATCTTCAGTTTTACCATTAAAAGGTTGCATTTTTAATTTAGTCGAGTAATTTCCTTTTGATTCTTCTATAACAGTTGTTTTATTTGCAGCTATTCTTGCTAGTTCTAGTTCATGATTTCTTTTTCTTTCTAATTCTTCATAGTTTCTTTTTCTTTCTAATTCTTCATAGTTTCTTTTTCTTTCTAATTCTTCATAGTTTCTTTTTCTTTCTAATTCTTCATAGTTTCTTTTTCTTTCTAATTCTTCATCAATTCTTTTTAATTCTCTTTCTTTTATTCTCTCATCTCTTTCTCTATCCTCATTTTCTTTTTTGTCTATATATTCCAACAATTTATCACCTTTGAGACCTAATTCTTCTCCTCTAATTTTGTATTGTCTCCATTTTTCTTCATCTGGGGTACTAGCCATTGTTATTTTCAGACGTATAAACAAATGAAAACGTTGGAATGTCACGTGGTAATATAACTAATCCAAAATATGTCGAGAAATATTTCAAGAATAAAATGTTATTCTTACCGTTAAGTTTCATAAAATTCTTCCTTTGTAACGTATGTCCAATGAAGGAATGCACAAATAACGAAGTCCTTTAACACTGTAGAGACGTACAACTGGATTTACTTTCGCTTTTCGCTGCCACCAAATAATACATAGGTTTACTATTCCATGAGACCATGTGGCAATATCAATCACAACTGTTCCATCGTTGTATAATACTATATACACTACACATAGATAAAATGCTAAAAATCGATATTCGAGGAGGATACCAGGATTATACTTTCTTTTAACTGTTGATGATTCAGATAAAATCCAGTCTCTTCGAAATATACTATTTTATCAACTCAAGTGTTACTCACCACTGGGGTGTTTTTACCGCTGCCACCAGATAAATACCAGGATTAATATTAGATGAGAGATGTGGCAATAAATCACAAGTAACTGCTATCACTATAAACCAGTACACGAGTCTATAACTATTATAACTCTCGACTGCACTGTCCACTTAGTCCACGTGTTATATCTGGTATCCCCCTCATGGGTCTCTAGTCTCTCTCTCTTGTGTGTGTGTCTCCGTCTCTCTACAACCGTGGTAACTTCCCTATTTATAGGATATATCACCCCCTCATATTGCATCATTGGATTGCATCACTGGGGTGATTGCATCACTGGGGTGATTGCATCACTGGGTTGATTGCATCAAATCTATTTTTGGATTTCCCATTTTACTGGGGTGATTGCATCATGGGTGTGATTGCATCACTGGTGTGATTGCATCAAATCTATTTTTAAATTTCCCATTTTACTGGGGTGATTGCATCACTGATGATTGCATCATGCATGCCTGACCCTGCAAGCACTTACAAGGGATAGGACAGTTATGGAGTCTTGTATATCTATGTTATGGAGTCTTGTATATCTATGTTATGGAGTCTTGTATATCTATGTTATGGAGTCTTGTATATCTATGTTATTGAGTCTTGTATATCTATGTTATTGAGTATTGTATATCTATGTTATGGAGTCTTGTATATCTATGTTATGGAGTCTTGTATATCTATGTTATGGAGTCTTGTATATCTATGTTATAGAGTCTTGTATATCTATGTTATAGAGTCTTGTATGTCAATGTTATGGAGTCTTATATCGTAATGCTGATCACAAATGTCTTTTAATTATAACACAATATGCAGTGTTCTATCACTGAATATTAACCAAGTACGAAACATTTTCCTCTTTCACAATATAAATATATGTGTGTGTGTGTGCGTGCGTGTGTGTGTGTAGTATTTACATATTTTTATAGGATTAAACATATCGATTCTGTACAGCATCTTATTAGTTTTTAGCTGCATAAGAATTTGATTGATTAACTTCCTCATAGGTTTTTTATGGACACTACACAGTAGACCTCCTCAGCCGGCGCCGCATTTTGTCCGCCGTTAAATTAACCGTCTTATTACTTAATCTGTTGCACATTACCTTGATGACCATATCAGCCCTGTCTTGAAAAGCTTTTCTGTTGATCACAAAAGCTGTTCATAATTAGCTGCCTTTACAAACTATACTACAGTCTAGGGCCCTCCTCTACAAACTATGCTGCTGTCTAGGGCCTCCTCTACAAACTATACTACAGTCTAGGGCCCTCCTCTTGTTTTCGGCAGGTAGCCAGGCTAACTTTTCGTTGGGCCACCCTGTACCATGACTACTCTTTTCCATTAGGCAACCAAAACTGCAATAGTCTAAGGTGCCCCCAAACACCTAAAACAGTAGTGATTCTGAGTAGTGCGGAGCTTGCGTGTATGGGACGTCTAGTCATCGTCAGTAAGACAACCAGTATGTGAGGAAGAATATTATAAAGAATTAGGAAGGTAAGCCTGTTAACAAAAGATAAACAAATCGATTGGTTACTTGTTGATATGTAAATCTTTTTTGTCACAATAAAACACGTTTTATTGCACACAGTGGATTGGACGAAAATAAATTAATTTATTGTTAGTAAAGAGTCTGTTCAAAAGTAGACTATTATTTGTTGTGACATCTTGAGTTAGGCTTCTCTGTATATATCTATGTATAGTTCTATTAATATATGCGTGTATGTGTTACGGCCGATGTTTGCCAATGTCGGCGATATACAAAGTTAGTGTAAGCTACATTACCTAGTAAGTGCGACCGTGGTCACAGAGTGAAGCAACATACCAACTGGTAGACGTTTCAGGTGGCCATTTATTACTGAGGGTCTGCCAAATATTAAGGTCGGCCTTACAAAGTGAGGGGTCCGAGTGGAAATTTTAGGCATGGCTTCAATGTATTTTAAAAGTTTACTATATGATGCACATAGGAAAAATAGACTGAAAATCAATCGAAATGCAGAAAATAATAAATTCCATTTAGCCGACCAACTAGATGTAATCAAAGTTTTATAATTCATTATTGTCAATAAGTAAATTTTATAAGTAACAAAGATGTAAACACATCATTTAACATTATTTAGCCACAGAAAAAGATCTATTAAAATCATTTATTTATGCGTGAATAATCCACATGTAGTTGCAATTATTTGTTCATACTTCTATATATCATGAGACATTCAAAAAGTTTACCCAGTATATGAGTGTCGGGATATTAAGTCTTCTGCGCTCAAATCCTCTATGTCCTATATGCGCCTCTACAGGAATCATTTTATTACCTTTCATTGTCAGAAAATAATTGTGTGTAAATTTTATATAATGTCTGTACATTATTTTAGAATATGGTCAAAACTAAACTACCTTTTACATATTTAATCACAATTTCTTAATCATTCAACTTTGTTTAATCAATATGTCATCCTATGTTGGGCTCAGGAAACATGTGATTTGTAAAGTTGGCATTTTATTATACGTAAAGTAATGAATTTAGTCTAATTTCTGTACAGTATACACGTGATTCTAACATGATAATTGTATAATCATGTCAAACTAGTCTTTTGATATTCCTGTTTTCCTGCTACTTTGTCCATGTGTGTATAGATACAATAGCAGATAAAGGTTGTTGGGGGGGGGGGGCTTCATGTGAACAGCAAAAATATAACTATTGGTGGGGGCCAAGGGTCAGTTTCTAACATGTGACTTGTGTGGTGTGTATCTGAACTTGTGGACATTGGATGTGTACCTGACAGTCAATACAGAACTGGTGGACATTGGTTGTGTACTTGACAGTCAATACAGAACAGGTGGATATTGGATGTGTACTTGACAGTCAATGCAGAACTGGGGGACATTGGATGTGTACTTGATAGTCAATGCAGAATCGTGAAAGTTAGCAAACAAATTGGTATTATATAACATTCTTAAAATTGTAGTGACCCACTTTAAAGCAGCCTTGGAGTGTCCAAATCCCACTCATCTAAATGTTTTTCTTTCACAAACTAAACAATTTAAACTTTTTCCAGCAAAAAAAATAACATTGTTAACTTTAATACAAGTTTATTTTCTTACATGATAAAAAATGAGAAATAGTGTCATGAACAGGTTGAGCTACATTATATAGAACCACAAAGTGATGAAACAAATATTTCATGGCTTCATTATAGTTTCAATCTAACAGGGATGAATAAAATTATACACTTTCCTCAGTAAATTACTTATTCTAGCAGTGGTCTGATTCATTCAGAACAGTATATCAAGTAAATATTTTATTTTGATTTCTGGTGTGCAGACGCAGTAGGTCACTAAGTCCAGCTCATCAGTTCTCCTCTTGGGCATTGGGGCGTATTCCTCTTCAACTTCTTGGTTTCCATCTGGTGGATAATTAACAGTTCAATTATAATCCACAGTTTTTACATTAGTAAATGCCTATTTAAATATGTTAGCATACATTTTATGTTTATATTTGACTATTTAGCAACACACAGAAACTAAACTACAAACCCAAATTTATATTTTGTTACCCACTTGTTTTTCCATGCAATGTGTCTACATAAGTTGTTATTACCTCCAAAGTATACTGTTAAGAATCATTGTATATTTTGGGGATGTCTCTTATAATAAACTCAAAATGACCATAAGCTTCAATAAATCCCAACATGAAGATAATTTTAAATAACAGGACAGTAACACAATGTTAACTTGACATATACTGAATTCATCTATGACATTAAACACTTAACGTATTGAACACAGGTACTGACAATGTTAACTTGACATATCTCTAACAATGTTAACTTGACATATAATGAATTCCTCTCTGACATAAAACACCCTACATATTGAACACAATTACTGACAATGTTAACTTGACATATCTCTGACAATGTTAACTTGACATATCTCTGACAATGTTAACTTGACATATAATGAATTCCTCTCTGACATAAAACACCCTGCATATTGAACACAGATACTGACAATGTTAACTTGACATACACTGAATTCCTCTCTGACATAAAACACCCTACATATAGAACACAGGTTATGTTATTATTACTGTTTCTGGCAACTGAAACAACTAGGCGTGGGGAGCGGGTGTCGGCAGTTTTAGCCCGGTGTCGGTGTCAGCATCAGTACTTTGCCCGGTGTTGGCGTTTGTACTTTGCCCAGTGTCGGCGTTTGTACTTTGTCCAGTGTCGGCATTTGTACTTTGTCCGGAGTGGGTGTCGCCGCAAAAAAAATGAGGGATATTTATTCAATATCAGCAAGAGCAGGAATGATGATAAGTAAATTGTAGGCTGGGAAACATCTGTCTAGGGCAGAGGTGGGCAAACATTTTCTACAGAGGGCCACATTAAACACTTGCTTGTTATTGGCGGGCAGTAGATATATTTTGTTTACTTCAATTACAATTTACAACAAATGAAAATATGAACTAATGACATACCATGTACATGTATTTGTCATTTATTTTACTTTCACACTCTATTACACATGCACATTACATTTTGAAATATGAACTAAATTAGTAGCTGATCCAACGCAAGAGAGTAACACAAAAAGTCTTTGCTTGCATCTCTAAATTAATGCATCAAATTGTCACTTATCTTTACAACACGCCTGACTACAGTTCTCATTGATAAAGAAATGCTGTCAAATTTTGTTCTCTGTGCTGGATATATAATGCTTGCTTCATCTGACAACCATTCCTTGAGGAACTCGCTGTCAGAAAAAGGCTTGTTCCGTTTTACAATCTTATGGAACAGCACCAGACTGGCTTTGGTTGCAACATTTTGTATTACAGACTTTTTGGTGAAAACAGTTTGCTGCTTCTTTAAATTGTTAACCAGCCTCTGACATTTCCTTTTTCTCATTTTGTTAAATAAATTGTCCCCAAAATCGAAATGTTTTGTTAGGTGGTGTCTTTTTAAGTTGTACTCCTCAAGGACTCTCACACAATAATGACACAGAAAGCAGTCTGTTTTTCTCCCAATGTTGATGAAACAGTATTTAGAAGTCCATTAGTCATTAGAAACATGACATTCGTCCTTTTTTTTTTGGCAACACTCATGGTTAAATCAACGTCTATTCGATTTTAATTTACATTTTTTACAAAACCTTTCAAAATGTAAATTGTAAACAAGGCCTCTTCCGGTTGAGCAGAAAAGCGTTCAAATAAGGAGGGTAACAATTAATGGCTAGTAATCACTAATGTTCTGGAGGCATAAAATCAATTAAATATCCATAGATTCAAACCAATAGTCGGAATAAAATTCTAAAAAAAAAAACCTCTAAACAAAGAAATTCAACATCGACATAGGATCGCTACATGTGCATGCAAATGTGCTGCATAAAATACTCTGATGGGCTGCATGCGGCCCGCAGTTTGCCACCCCTGATCTAGGGGATGAACAGACATCAGCTAAAGAAATATGTCACGAGAACAATGCAATAAGGTTTGAAATGATTATACCTACAATTTATGAGTTTTAAATTTTTTTTTTTTTTGCTTAATTCGAAAATATTACTGAATAGAAAGTAGAATACATTACATAAATTAGCATACTGATCAGCACAAAATGTCTCCTGCCACCAAAACACAAGTCAAATTTAACTGGATCGGATGTATTGTTTCCCCTGGAAAGATACATACGTTTTTTTTTTAATTTTGTAACTATATACAAAATTAACTAATCATTATTCATGCCTACAGAAAATAAAAGATCTGTTTTTCTGTGTGGTTGAAAACATCTTTCACATTCGAGCTTAAAATTCAGATAATGATGTCATTGGAAAGATTTATTAGTGTTGTTTTTTTTGTAAAAATGTCTTTAATCCATCCCCAAACCACAATAAGACAATTTTAGCACAATTCAGTGGGGAATACAAGTTTACACATAAAGACTTTTATACAATTCTTAAATATATAAAATGATAAAAATATTTTGTTGCTAATTTTGTTTCAAAATGTAAAAATTGTATATGATTAATGTTGAATGCATTAGTAACCAAAGTAAAAATTGTATATGATTAATGATGAATGCATTAGTCACCAAAGTAAAAATTGTACAAAAGAGAAAACAAGCAATTAAGCCTGTTCCATTCTGGACACAGGACGTGTTAGAGCATTTTCGTATTATGTATCAGTACGTTTGTTAGCTTTCAGTAAATATTTGTAAATTTTGGAAATGTTTATAAATTCAATTGTGTAATGCATATATTTGTAAAAAAAAAAATTATAAAGACGTTTCTTTATATTTGAAAAAAAATTATTGTCTCTTAAATCTAACTACAAGTGGTTTGTGGTTACTGAAATAGGACTCATAGTTGAAAACATTCTAAATTATAGTCATTTAATCGTCCGAAAACTCCGTCAATTGTTGCATAGCTCTGATACTTTCAATTAAACTCAGAACACAAGCTTACTATTTCATTTGATGAGTTTCTTAATAAATCTTGGTGAAACTACGTGCTGCAGTATTTCGCACCAAATGAACGGGTTATTGAACGTATAAGGTGTATATATAATATATAAGCCCATTAGGAGCCCTGAAGCCCGGCCCTCAGGGGTCCTATCGAGAAATGAACTTTTGATGTACACATGGCAGGCCAAGACCTACAAAATGATATATACATCATGGGTCTAGGACTTATAGTTGCTGAGATATAGCGATCCTTTATTAATATAGCTTATATAGTAAAAAACGGTACTAAGGCCCCTTTTACGGCCCTCAGAGGTCAGATCGCGAAATGGAAAAAAGTCATTTCTTGGCAGGCCAAGACCTACAAAATGATATATACATCATGGGTCTAGGACTTATGGTTGTTGAGATCTAGGGTGATGACGGACGGACAGACAGACAGACAAAACGGGGACAATAGAGCATTTTTTTTCGAAAATGCTCTAAAAAAGCATTAAATATAAATGCAATTTTTTTTCTACCAAATTATTTAGCACACAAAAAAAAAAACCTCCAGCGTTTTTCATTTCTTTTTCCTTTCATGGAGTGGGACGGGTTAAGAGATAGATCAGATGGGAGTTCAATAAAATGTTTTATAATGTCACAAAAAATGTTTTAAAAAATACACGTAAATTTAGGCAAAAAAAATGGGGTGCATGGTAGCCCTTTTAGATATTGTATTACTAAAGAAAATAAAGACAGATACATAAATTACTTTCTGACAAAGATGTCTTATGTATAGCCCAACTAAACAGATGTCAAAGGCTAACTAGCCCCCCCCCCCCCCCGGAGTCATTCCATGTCAACTCAAACAGTTTTTTGACAATTGTTCACCCGACCCCCTGAGATCTTTCTGAAATCTTTATGGCTTGTGGTACATTCAAAGTTGGGTAATTCTTGAAAATTTCAGGTCATTAGGTCAAAAACTTTCCGAGATATGATTTTTTTAAATTTTAAAGGTAGTCACGAGCTCGCATGACATTTACATTTTCGCGATACTTGAATGTGAATATTTCAAAAACTAAAAGAGGTATCAGGCTGAAATTTTCAGTATTTACTCATTGTTTTATCGTAAGTTGAATGGTGTATTTCTCTCAAGTGTAGCTTGCACACAGAATGCCCTAAAAAATTCCAAACTTTGCACTTCAGACAGTTTTCATCAATATTTCACCCGGTATAGCCAAGAGCCTATAAGACATGAAATGATGTTTGTTATACAATTAGTAAGTACCATATATGTGTTTATTATTTTGATAGAGAATTCCTGTTAATCAATAATAGTGTACTCATGGTGGGCCCCTTTAAGCATCATGGTCGTCCATTTTTGCGCGCATTGCGACCCCCAGATGACCATGTGGACAGTATTTACACTTTTCATATTTTGCACACTTGTTAACCTTGGCAAGTACTAGCTATGGTGAAAATTTTATATTGGTGTCTTGACGCCTTCTTGGTGAAAAATCTGCATGAAATTGCATGATTTCTACACTATCGTGGACCGTAGTAATTTTGAATGTTTGAACTGACATCTTTGATGGACTGGGTTTTCTTATGTGAATTTCATTTTTTTACTTGACAAATGTATTCTGATATGTTTCTAAGTGAATAAGTACTTTTAAATGAATTTTTTGTGTAACATTTGCTTGCAAAAACATCTTGAATGTAATGCAACAAGTGTCAATTTTTTTCAATGGTTTATTAATTATTTCATTTTATATCACTGTATGTTCAGATTTCATGTAATTTAAATAAAAATTATGAAATTTTTTTTTTTATTTTACAAGAAAAATTTACTTTCATAAAATTTTATGATAATTTATTAATATTTGATCTTTGGAGCCTTTGTTAATAGGTCACATGAGTACTCATTTCTTTGTTTTCTTTTATCTTATTATTGATATAACTTATTCCTCTATGTGACATCATAATTTATAGAACTAATATATATATATATATATATATATATATAACAGAACTCAGTGCAGTACACAATATAACAAATACTTTAATACAACTATAATACATTATGGCACTGATTGGTTTATTGGGTGCATAACAGAACACTCTGTTGAACATCAAGATATCTTGGTCAAGTTCATGAACAGAACACCTTCAAACAGATTAACTTGGCCAAGTCGTGACGATATCTGCTGGATACCATTCACTAATGTACTGTGCAATCTTCCACCACCAATGTTGTCTGGCAGCTCATCAAGACAGTATTGCTATGATGATGTGCATTTTGCCAATGGCAAGAAACAGTTTGATAGTAGGACTGTGTGTACATAGATAAGATACCATCAGTTAACTGCATTGGTAGCATAATGAGCATACGCTGTTATCCGCCTTTCATGGTTGCTTGTTTGGTTGACAAAAACAAACAATCTGTAATTTGATTTTGTAACTTAAAACTAACTGTATTTTTTCATAAAATTTGATTGACATTTCATTACTATGCTGATTTACCATAATACACGTTAATGTACAAAAAAAAACAAAAAACGACTTATTGTTTTTAATATGAAATAAGTAAGAAACCATTGAAAAAATTTTTTTCACACTTTTTGCATTGCATTCATGATGTTTTTGGAAGCAAATATTACATAAAAAATTCATTTAAAAGTACTTATTCACTTAGAAACATATCAGAATACATTTGTCAAGTAAAAAAGTGAAATTCACATAAGAAAACCCAGTCCATCAAAGATGTCAGTTCAAACATTCAAAATTACTACGGTCCACGATAGTGTAGAAATCATGCAATTTTATGCAGATTTTTCACCAAGAAAACGTTAAGACAACAACATGAAATTTTCACCATAGCTAGTACTTGCCAAGGCTAACAAGTGTGCAAAATATGAAAAGTGTAAATACTGTCCATATGGTCATCTGGGGGTCGCAACGCATGCAAAAATGGACGATCATGATGTTTAAAGGGGCCCACCATGAGTACACTATTATTGATTAACAGGAATTCTCTATCAAAATAATAAACACATATATGGTACTTACTAATTGTATAACAAACATCATTTCATGTCTTATAGGCTCTTGGCTATACCGGGTGAAATATTTATGAAAACTGTCTGAAGTGCAAAGTTTGGAATTTTTTAGGGCATTCTGTGTGCAAGCTACACTTGAGAGAAATACACCATTCAACTTAAGATAAAACAATGAGTAAATACTGAAAATTTCAGTCTGATACCTCTTTTAGTTTTTGAAATATTCACGTTCAAATATCGCAAAAATGTAAATGTCACGCGAACTCGCGACTACCCTTAAAAATTTAAAAAATCATATCTCGGAAAGTTTTTGACCAAACGGCCTGAAATTTTCAGGAATCACTCAACTTTGAATGTACCACAAGCCATGAACATTTAAAAAATATCTGAGGGGGTCGGGTGAACACCACTGGTTGAGTTGACATGGAATGACCCCCCCCCGGTCATTTTAAGAGCCCAAAATGTACAAATCCATCCCCTACTTCCATGTATCTTTTGGTTTAGTTATGTTCTTTACAATCTGCCCCAACATGTTGAAGAATAGTTGCATGTGCTGAAGCATTGCAAGCGTCATTCTGGTACAATCAGGGGTGGACTGGGGAGTTCAAGCGGCCCGGTAAAAAAAACAAAAAGCGGCCCTATCTTCATGAATTTTATTTTCCTTGTGCATTTTTTCCATCCAAACCAGAGGGCCGAGGCCTCCAAAGTCATGGGTCACTTTACAAATTACATTATACAATAACAAAAAACAACGATAAATCCACCGGCGGCGGAACGAAATATTTTAAGGGGGGGGGGCAAGCCAAATTTAAGGGGGGGGCGCCGCCCCTTGAAAATTTAAGGAGGGGCAAGACAAAATGTGACCGAAGGACAAATTTTACCCCCTTAATTCTATAATAGAATATAGTAATTCTGTAGCAAGTATTTAATCGATATTATTAAAAAATAATATATTAAAAAATAAAAATGAACATTGAGCACTTCTGTCGTCAACTGATTCGTAATGTGAGTTTGTTTACAAATTTAATAGTGAAATTAGATCAGAAAATTACTGATAATTATCATGAATGATGATAAATATGAAACCGGAAACGGGAAACTCAATAAACAAAAAGTAATTTATGAAAAGATAATAAATAATTGTATTTTCTTTAAAAATTACATTTGCCGTCATTCGGTAGATAGCAATACTTCTCTATACTTATAAGACGCATTTGCTATCTGTCTGTCTGTTCCCTTAAAACTCAAGATCCAGACAACCAAATAACGTGAAATTTGATACACGCAGAGGCGCAACCGTGGGGGGGGGGGCAGGGGGGCTTGAGCCACCCCCCCAGGCCAAATCATCAATACTTAATTTACGTTATAAAGTTACAAAAAAGACTGTCAAACTGTCTTTTTTCAATATGTGAGCATTTTTTGCTGTTTGCGCCACTGGGTACACGTACACAAAATTACATGGGGAATGTTCTTAAACAGGTTTCGTTCCATCTCAATGGGTACTTTAATTGTAATTAATTATTTTGGATATCAAAGACATGAAAATTGGCAAACTTTTACCCCGATTTCAGGTTTTACGAGCTTCTCTCCCACATAGCTAACTTACTATAAATATGATCGGTACGGGGAACCAAATATCACATTACTTACTACATTATTACATTCCATTTCTTCATCCATAGGAATTGTCATCTTTTGATACAGTCATGCCTAAGAGAGATAGAGAGGGAGAAAGGGAGGGAAAGAGGGAGGGAGGGAGAGAGAGAGGGGGGAGAGGGAGGGAGGGAAAGAGGGAGAGAGAGGGAGGTGAGAGAGAGGGAGGAGAGAGAGGGAGGGAAAGAGGGAGGGAGGGGAGGGAGAGAGAGGGAGAGGAACTGCCAAAAATGTTGTGTATCACATTGCTTTAAGATAAATGTACCCTTTTATTGCAATTTGCATGCAAATAAACCCTTTTTTACGCGTCTTATTTTAAATCTTAATTAAACGTCAAATTACGCTTCTTAAATAAACAGAAAACATTATTTTAAACCCGGACAAAGCCGGGTACTTGCAACTAATTTAAAAATATGCCACAACAACTCTCAATAATGTGATTACTGTAAAATGTCAATTAATTATATTTTCTTTCAAATATTAAATTTAAGAAATAAATTAAATGAATTATGAAAATGAAAATGATACATATAAACTAAAATGAATTACAAAGTTAAAAAAGTTAAAATTGTAGGGGGGGGGGGCAGACTGGAAATTCAAGGGGGGGCGCCGCCCCCCTTAAAAGTTTTAGGGGGGGGCGCTGCCCCCCCCTGCCCCCCCCTGCTCCGCCGCCAGTGGATAAATCGCATATATAATTTATAATTGTATATAAAATATCCAGAATGCGTCAATTCAAGTTATAAATCAATTTATTCGGACTCACTGTGATGGTGTTTATAGTATAAGCAACTTCTTTAAGCTGGGTGCCATTTCGGCTACATGATCTATAATTGTGTCATTATTCAGTTCACTTAAAACATCGGTTTCTGTTGACATTAGCAAGGTGTGTAGAAGACAATGAGCTTCACAAGCGATTCTTAATGTATTTCAGTTTAGAGAAAGATCTCTCACAAGCTACTTGGGTAGAAGACAGAGACAGTAAAAGTTTATATGCACTAAAGAGATGCGTGTATGTTCGCCCATAGAAACTGTATTTATGTAGTACAGAAAAGCAGCAAACAGTACATTTTTTGCAAAGTTTGCATTTTTAAAGTTCCTCACTCTCATCCACAACTTGGTCGTCCCAGAGTTCATGTCAGTGAATCTTCACTGACGATGTCCTCTACTGAATCATCGAACATTTGGAGAAGGTATTCGTCGGGGACAGAATTGTATTTTTAAATTTGTCCCATTTCTGCGCAACCAAGTTAGCTCTTCTCTGAGATTAATCGCTGTGGCGCTTTCATCAAATTTAACGAGAATACTGCGAAGGCGCTGCATCGCTGATGTAGCCAAACCTTGTTTTTTAATATCCACAAAATTCTGTGGAACGAGACAGGCAATATCTGCGTATAAGGAATCATGACTTTCAAATCGATTTTCAATAGAATTTACAATTTTGTACATGATGCAGTTATGAACTTCAATGCGATATCTGTCCGCTGCATTATTTCCTACTACCTTGTGCGTTCTTCTCTCATCAGACATTGCTTTTAGTTTGTGTAAACGTTTCCCTAAAAAAATTTCCTCAATGGTAATTTCAACATTTTCTTCTTCCAACTTGTTATTCAATTCAATGAACAATGATGAGTTTGGATCATCAAAATTTCCAAATATTTTTAACGCACTTTCTTTGGCCCACCATCGAGTTTCACCAATAATATTTAATCTTTGGTGTATAGATTTATGTTGGTGGTCGACCCAAACATCCATTCTTTTATACGATTCTCAAAAGAACGCCGCACATGAGTTCAGCAGTTGAAAAAGGCTAACTGAAGAGGTCGTGGTTTGAATGGTATCACTTAGAACAATATTCAAAACATGTGCTAAGCACCAGACATGAATTAGATGAAGTGCAACGTCACTCAGCCATTTAGTAAACCCAATGTACTGTCCTTGCATATTGGCTGCCCCATCTGTAGCATTATCGACACAATATTCAATATTTATGTTACATTCAATGAGTTTCTCTTGAAATAATTCAAACATACCTTTTCCAGTAGAAGATGTACAGTTTGCAACGCATATCAATCGCTCATGCACTTTATCTGTTACATATCTTATAATTATTGAACATTGGTCCTTCACACTTACATCCTGAGTTGTATCTAATTGAACTGAAAACATACCAGCAGATTTAATTTCCTCCAAAATGGTTTTCTTTATTATTATTCTCATTGCATCAATGATACATTTCAATGCCGTCTTCGATATGAGGGTAATCAAATTTCCTCTCCCCTTATTCGCCGAATTAGATGCATGTCTTTTCTCAATAACCATATCAAGATGATGTTTTTAATTATTGGGTCAAATTTTGACAAGAGTAATAATATTTCCAAGAAATTCCCATGATCGATTGTATCGTCGTTTATGCAGCATCATTTTTTGACCGATAACTAAGACCACGTTTTCTATTATTTTCAGAATCTCAATTACTCTTTCCAGCACTTGTCTATTTTCTTGAACTTGTTGGAACCTTTTTTTATTTTGCTGAGAGAATAAAATGCTATCAATGTCTCTTTCACTTACAGACATTATATAAGCTTCCACACACTTCTCGTGATATTTACTGTTTTCATGTTCCTCTAATCTTTGATGCACATGTTTCCAGGAATTCATACCCGCAGTGAATGAGTTCATATCGTCAGTCTTGCTATATGCTAAGCATACTGTCAAAACAAAGCTTTAGATTCTTTACAGTATGACACCCAATTCCTATTGATACCATTGCTTCTGAAAAATACTCGATGGGCATTTTTAAATGGTAGATCAGTTTCACTCGCACTTGGTTGTATTGGGTGAAATTAAAACAAGCAATTAAGCCTGTTCCATTCTGGACACAGGACGTGTTAGAGCATTTTCATGTTATGTATCAGTACGTATGCTATCTTTCAGTAAATATTTGTAAATTTTGGAAATGTTTATAAATTCAATTGTGTAATGCATATATCTGTAAAAAATTAATTATAAAGACGTTTCTTTATATTTGAAAAAAAATTATTTTCTCTTAAATCTAACTACAAGTGGTTTGTGGTTACTGAAATAGGACTCATAATTGAAAACATTCGAAATTATAGTCATTTAATCGTCCGAAAACTCCGTCAATTGTTGCATAGCTCTGATACTTTCAATTAAACTCAGAACACAAGCTTACTATTTCATTTGATGAGTTTCTTAATAAATCTTGGTGAAACTACGTGCTGCAGTATTTCGCACCAAATGAACGGGTTATTGAACGTATAAGGTGTATATATAATATATAAGCCCATTAGGAGCCCTGAAGCCCGGCCCTCAGGGGTCCTATCGAGAAATGAACTTTTGATGTACACATGGCAGGCCAAGACCTACAAAATGATATATACATCATGGGTCTAGGACTTATAGTTGCTGAGATATAGCGCTCCATTATTAATATAGCTTATATAGTAAAAAACGGTACTAAGGCCCCTTTTACGGCCCTGAGAGGTCAGATCGCGAAATGAAAAAAAGTCATTTCTTGGCAGGCCAAGACCTACAAAATGATATATACATCATGGGTCTAGGACTTATGGTTGTTGAGATCTAGGGTGATGACGGACGGACGGACGGACGGACAGACAAAACGGGGACAATAGAGCATTTTTTTTTTCGAAAATGCTCTAAAAATGATTGTAAAGTATTCTGTCGAGGACGTTTGAAGAAGTAACTGGTGTTTTTATCAACGATAAGTGAAGAATCATTTTCGGGATTTAGATCTGCCACTGCCAGCGTTGTTTTCATAAATATTGTGTTGTCAGTTTATTCCGTAACATTTTCTAAATGTAAGGTGGGAATCAACTTTGTTGGCACTACTGAATGCTGATCATCGCTTTGATTTGTGTCGGGTTGTGTACTTGTAGAAGGTGTTTGTTGAGAGACGGTGTCTTTAGTTTGAATTGGAGTGGCTTTAAATAAATCGACTAGATTTCGGCATTTAGCTCCATCTTTACCAAGAATTTTTAGTTTCTTATCTCTTAATTTCTCCGCATCACCTTTACATTTACATTTAATTAAGACTAATTATAATTAACTAACAAATAAAAAATATTTTTTATCAAAGCAAACTCAGCGGAAGTAGAATGGAAGATGTAAAGTCTAACATGGCGATTAACCGTGAACATCCCTAGTACGGAGCTCTTTATTGACGTAAGAGTACGGCCACTGTTGGTTTGGCCATTATGGACTGCCATTTTGGTTGTTGCCTCTAATATCACCGCATATTAGTTATTACTTATTATATCACCGGTCCTGGCGGCCCACCGGGAATCTTCCCGGTGTCCCGGCGGCCCAGTCCACCCCTGGGTATAATCTTAAATACCAGCATTGCAAGCGGCCTTCTGGTAAATTCTTAAATACTAGCATTGCAAGCGGCCTTCAGGTACAATCTTAAATACCAGCATTGTAAGTGGTATTATGATACAATCTTAAATACCAGCATTGCAAGTGGTCTTCTGGTACATTCTTAAATACCAGCAATGCAAGTGGCCTTCTGGTACATTCTTAAATACCAGCATTGCAAGCGGCCTTCTGGTACAATCTTAAATACCAGATTTGCAAGCGGCCTTCTGATACCTCAGTGAAATGATAAGATGCAAAATGAAATAACCGAAAAAATTTGATATAATAATATTTTTTGCTGAAATCTTATATTTGGATTAAATTTAAATCAATTATTAGAAAGCTGGACTTTTCCCCTATAAAACTGTTATAAATATAATTGCACTCGATTATTGGCGCGAATTCGCCGCGCCCTTTAAAACACCCTATAATTATTTTAAAAAATTTCCCCGACGCGATGGCCGAAGCGACGGATTTTCAGTCTCTACAATAACACTCATAGTGCTTAAGAAAAAAAAAATTTAGGACGTATCGAATATCAGATGTAAGTAAAACCACGAAAAATAAAGTAAAATACCATAACTATCAATATATTGCAAAAAAGTATGTTTCTGTGAAATAATAAACTAGCTATAAATGATTAGGCTATATTTAGCCTACTGTGATTTGCGACTGATTCCCTCGAAGTCTGAAATCACCCCTACATACTTTGAAGAACAACCCAATTTTTTCTCGCGAATGAAAAACGTTAATGTTTATTTTTTCCAATCCATAACATGTTAAAATATTTTTAAAAGTTATAAAAAATGAGGAAAAGCTTTTTTATTAAAGTTATTTTGATTTTTCTAAAATCGTCTAGAAATCGAAAGTTGGTTGAATTGTCTCGCCGGGAAAAAAAACTAATGAGACTAAGACTAACTTTACCGTATTTGAATTTTAATTATATTAATGAATGAACTATTAAATTCGATTTACTGTTCATAATAATATCTGATTGGGAATGTTTAATTACAATATATATTACATACTGATATGTTTAAATAAATGTTAATATAATAGTTATAGTGTATAACTATATAAAGAAGAAAGTTCTCTGTTTGACTACACAACAGATTTAGTACAGTAAATACATGTATAGATCCACAAAGATATAGGCCTAAGCTATTAATATAGTAGTCTAACATGTATATTATAAATACAACCCTATATTTAGCTTATTTGTGTATTCATATTTTTTTAAAATGTGTTTTATTTTTTTTTTTAGATGATGAGCAATTCAGTATTTTAGTGACATTATTTATAGCAGTAATATTTCTTACTCTAAAAATGCAGTGTTCCACAAACTAATAGTAGACCCTACTTCATTTAGTCAAGAACTGTAGGAGACATGTATCTGGTGGAAAGGGCAGGGGATCACTTTGTCAAACTATCACAGTCAATGCAAGATGTGCTGTTTCTCAGTGAAATTGTTGAATGCAATTCAAATATTTCAGTCAGTATTGTGTACTACACATATGGCAATACAGGACATACTATACTGTCCTCCAGTTAATTTTGCTACAGAACTAATGAAAAAGCTATAAATAAAATGATAATATATTTTTTTGTTGTTGTATGTGAAGAATTAAGATAAGATCATCACATAACTTTTCCAAATAACTTCAACAATTGTAATGTACACAAACAACTGTTGATGTTATGTAAAAGTTCTAAAAGCTACCAAAATGAAAGCACAGATGGGATTATTACAAGGCATATGCTGATTTTGTAAATGTCAATTTAATAATTCATCTAACTCTTAAATAGAATCCAAATTTGCCCCAGCAAGAAATAATACCAATTTAATATTTCAAAGATTTATGTAATCATTTCTCAGAATAAATCATAATGAATTTTAAAAAAAATTCAATCATGACATATGCATATGTTACAAATAATAAAGATTTTGAACTATGGAATACTTGAGACAATATCCACAAAGAAATAAAGAACAGTAATATTGTTAATTTGATATACATGTACTGATAAAATTATTTTAATATTATATATAGTGTAGTACTTGTTTATAATTGTTCTTCAACTACTATTATTAAATTTGTGTCAAGCACTCACAGGACATATTTATTGTTATTTTTTTGTGTGGAAAAGGATGATAAAATCATGCTGTAGTACAAATTTATCACTTACAGTTAAAGATGTAAATTGAAAAAAATATTTAGCTTTAGATGACATTCATATTAATTGTCATAATTGTGCTTATGGCATTTATTTAAAAATGAGTGGATATATCTCTTTAATTTTGTTAAAAAATAAAATCATTTGATGATGTTAAATAGTTCAGACAATTGAATTTGCTTCACTTTGATATAATTTTACAGATAAAATTGAATTTTTTATGATTTTTTTAGTATGGTGCATTTTTTGCTTTTTTTTGTACACATGATGAATAATTATGCTTGTCTAACTCATTGTTTTTAATTGTTAAGTACAATGTTTAAACAGTTACATTGTTCACACTTTACTTTTTAAAATGATACCAAAACCATTTTTGTGGGTTTGCTAGTTTTTTATATATAAGCGTTTAAAAAATGGCAATTTTCATTTTTTTACCTCCCTTTTAAATTTTACAAAAAGCTGTGTTGACCCATAATTGACCCCAAAAAAAAAAACATAGCATTCCATTTTCTAAAAGTTCTTGAAAAAATTGAGTATGTTATTTACATACTAGTGTCTGATTTCCTTAAATTTTGCATATCTGGGAGCAATATTTTTTGGAATATTTACCCCCAAAGTGGGCTCTTGAGCATATTGAAAATTATCTTAAAATTTGACAACATAAAAAAATTCATAACTTCCTTCAATTTTGAAATATATACAGGGCTCGATTTACCGCCGGGGATGCCGGGGTTATCCCCCGGCTCTGCTTTAGCTAATATATCCCAGCCGGGGATGAAGTCATAGACATCTATCCCCGGCCTAGCAGAATTTTTTTTTCAGCCCCGGCACTGGTTTTTTCTTAAATTGAGCACTGCTTATATAGACAAATATGGCATCAATAATCTTAGAATTACTCATATTTTGTAGCCAAGGTGTAGTAATTAATTAATTGTAAAGGAAAAATCAATTTGGGGTACCTAATTATAGTGCTCTCCAAGTTAAATGAAGAAAAGAAATATTATGTAAGTAAAAATAAGAATAAAATAACAAGACGGGACAAATGGATCTGTAACGTAAAAACAAAACAACAACAATTGAATCGTGAAATGAATACAGACTAGGAAATTGGATTATATTTGGATAGCGCACATGAGATTACAGACCATAATGACGTCACACTACAGTTGGTAAAATTTGACAGTAAAACAAACAGTACGGAAACATCTAACAAAAAGAAACAAACTTTACTTGTGTTAATTGGGGCGAAGAACAACCAAACAATACCAAAAGGTATTAAACACATAAACGGTGTGTATCCCCTTAAAAACACAATAAAATTTGGAACTAAAAAGATTTCTAAACAAAAGCTAATCTTCTGCGTAGAAAGTAATAGACATAGAACAAAAAATTAAAATAAGAGCATTTTACAGTAGTACTTAAACTTAAATCAACTTATCTGATCGTCCACTTGATGCTGTATACTCTCTGCGTTGCGTCGATGAATACTGGGAACTTCACTTATAATTATTAACTTAATTATTAACAGTTATCGTCAAATTTTAAAATCACTTTTAATGTTAATGTTCAATTCACAGAGAAAAAAAAAGAAACGTTTCAAAATTTTAAATTTATAGAATGTTAATGGAGTTCACAGTTCAATAAAACTTAAATGATTCACCAGAGGAAAGTTTCGAACTTCACAGCATCAGTGTTGTTCAAAACATCTGGTAGCAGTAACACGTTATGAAATTCTTTTCGCTGGGAGTGCAGCAATCTTCACCGTCGTCAAAAATTTCGCAGGGCTAGCTTTATCTATTACGTAATTCGTTGTTGTTGGGCTTGCATTCGTCAGTTTTCACCTGCTTAGTGTGTATTAGACTTTGTTGCGTGTTTTTCACTTCACTGCTCTCGTAGTTATTGGTGTACTGTTTACTGGTCTTTATTAATCAATTTTCTCGTTCTCAGTCTCTTCTTCTTTACCGTCTGCCACCAAATATAACGTTCTAGTGCAATGGCAGTGCTTCTATTTCTATTTTTGATTTTAGGCTTTCATTGGAGGCGTTTACTGCGTGTCACTTACTTTCACATACAATCAATCAATAATGTAGTTGAGTCAATCACGGTTCAAAATCTTTAATTAGACTTCATACAAAGATAATAATGAACACAATAAATCAAACCTAACTGGTTCTACGCTGTCCCGAAAGATGTGTAGACTAATAAAGTAAAGTATAATTTAAACATAACTGTACATTAACACACTTCTTTGTCTTGATTCGCTATATGGTTTGCAGTTTGTCTTCGGTCTTTTTGTCTTTTGTCCCCTCTTCTCTGTTGAAAATTAACTAACATCTCATTATATTAGTGTATAAAAAAGGGCCGCTTTATCAACTAGGCACAGTAGGCACCTACTGTGCCTAGGGCCTACGGACTTTTCTAGGGCCTGCGAAAGCCAGAACATAAAGTGAAAACAAATTCAGAATGCCAGTAAATTTTAATAATGTTTGTATTAAATTAACAATATATAACTGTGTGAGATGAGCACCTGAGCAAGTCAAGCTGCAGTGCTGTAGATCTGTAAATTACAATATGTTAACTTTCCGGCTCTTTGTCTTAGCAAAGTCACATATGACATCCTCATTTGTTATTTCCCTCATCAAATCCTTTTCAATTGAAAGTAATGCCAGGTAGGATAGTCGTGTTTGTCCCATCGTTGACCGAAGATATGTTTTTATCAATTTGAGCACTTGTTCCAAAAATTGAAAGATAGATCCGAAAGCAATATTTACATTTGGGAAACTTGTCACCAACCTATTCTGTATTTGTGCTGTAAGCATTTCAGCCACAGTTTTCTTGTCAGCAAACATCCGTGAGAACAAAATAAATTCTTCCACATCTGATGGGTACATCTCAATAAGTGGCTTGGCTTTCGGAACTGTTTGAGCAGTTGACAGATCTGTCCAGAAGAAAGTTGAACCTTTCATGTAGTGCTGTGTAGGGTGCTCGCCGTTTTCCCATCTCAGTAATAAATCTGATAACATAAAAAGTCTGAGTACGGAATTTTTCACTAGGACTCATACCTAAAACCGGATCATTATCATCCACAACTTTATGATTATCATGAAATCGGTGTCAATGACGTTTGCGTTGTGTACATTCTTTATAGTCCATTTGTGAGAGCTCTTTTGTTATACCTTCGTACATTTCAAATTTATCGCGTGTATCATGAAAGTTAAGAACAAAACTGAGATACAAGTTGATGATGTTCGTTAACTCAATCCCATGCTCCTGTAGAGCTTTGTTGACAATATCAATTTTTTGGAACAAGTCTTTCAAAATCACACATATTAGCACTGTCTCGAAATGATCCAACTTCTTTATGAAATTAGAATGAACAGAAGAAAACCTCTACAACAATTTCACTTTTGAGAACAGAGTGAACAACAACTGTCAGCTGATCCACATGACTGATGTCAGGAGTGGAATTGATAATGATTCCATAATATTTAGCATTCTTAATTTCAGACAGTATCTGCGTCAATACTTTGGATCCCATTAACTCAATAAATTCATCACATATACTGGTAGAAAGATATTATACATTCCCCTTTACGGGGTTTCCATGTCTCTCAATGGGTTCCTATAGAAAGGGATCAAATTCAGCTAAAAGGTCAATGCAACTAAAGTAATTTCCATTGTTAAAACAGTTATGTAAATGGCTGTCACCGCGAAAAGCTAACCCTCTTTTAGCAAGAAATATTATCACTAGGGCTGCTGATTAAACTGCGTTAATTTGCGATTAACGCGTCAAAAAAAATTTGCGATTAAAATTTTTAACGCAATACCTAAATGCGTTAATTTGACCAAAATGCTGAAAGTTCACCAAATCGATAAATAACGGATTTTCACGCTACAAGTTGCGTTCACTTATTAAGTAGATCTACCACCCCCACCCTGTCACAATTTACACACACCCTCACCCCTAGGTACGTAGACAAAAGCCCCAATTGTAATATAAAATGAAGATGTTTTGTTATATAGCCCTTCGATAAGTGAACCTCCTGTTCCCTTGCTATAACCAAAATGAAACGAAAGAAAGAATCTTTAATGTTGACACACGAAAGAAAGAACAACAGAAGATGAAAAATGAAAGCCGACCTTTCAAAATTTTAGCTTTGAACGTTTGAAAATTGCCATACGGTAACATTAAAGAGTCTCACTTTACAAGATATTTTTTTTATTAATATAACTGACAGACCGATAAAAAAATTAAATTTTCTTTTCTGTTGTTCACTAAAACATTGAAATAATAGTTGATAGTAAGAAAGTAAATGAATGAAAGAATAACATCGCGGCACAAAACAAAAACTTCAAAAAAAAAGATTAAAAGTAAATTTGTCCTTCAACTCGACGACCGTAGTAGTATTGGTGGGGTAAACGTCACGTCTACGTAAAATCATAGCAGCTGTAAGACCTTAAAACAAGAGGATTGTCTTTTATGACGCGTGCTCCTAGTTTGAAACAATGGAACCGGTGTCAACTTGTTTTTGGTACATCTATAAGTGGAGAGAGAGAGTGTGTTAAAAATGTGACTTGGTGGGGAAAGAGGGGGGGGTTGGAATAAAGAAAAAAAACGCGTTAATAATAAGTGAGCGATAACTTTCTGGCTATACTATCATTTTATGAAAGAAAAGTTACATTTGAGATATAAATGAAGTGTGTATTTTTTTTTATGGGAAGTGGAGGGTAGGGTAAACAGACGTACGTGTGGGCGATGTGAAGCAAAATATGACAGGGAGGGAGGGAAGAGGGGTTGACATACGTCATTAGTCCGGAAACTACGGTACGAAAAAAAAAGGTTAGGCATTGTTGTTAAATAAAAAGAAACGAATTCGCATCATTGACGTGATTGATACATATCCATAAACTGGTCTCACTATGCTAATGCTTAATAATTATGTTATAATTCTTTATACCTCTTTCGTAAATTAAAATGACTTGTTTATTATGCCAATGTTATGCTTTGATATTATGACATATTAGTTTGAATACAAACAAATGTATTATTGTATACATGTATATTGTGTCGATTAAAATGTGCGTTAATTTGCGATTAAAATTTTTAATCATGCGTTATTTTCGATCAATTTTTTTAATCGAACAGCAGCTCTAATTATCACAGCAACAATTCTCTTGATAACATCATTCCAGTATTTGCACAATTTTCGCTTCTTCTTTTCCAGTTTTTAGTCAATATTAGATATCTAATGACATTCTAACATCCTTGACAGAGCAGCATAATAACTTCTTAGATGTGCATTTATTTCCCAATCAGCTCGATCACTTGAATAACTGTATTCTTTGTCATGCAGCTCATGCTTCAAACCGGCAGCTCATGCTTCAAACCGGCAGCTCATGCTTCAAACCGGCAGCTCATGCTTCAAACCGGCATCTCCTACTGACCCTGTAGGCAAATCAAACACAGCAGCTTCAGCATGACCCATAATAGAATTTGTAGATACCTTTTCCTTTGTAGCATTTGTTTCTATTGTTTCACTTTTTTTCTGCACAGTCCGGCAACATTATTTCAGGTATTGCGGGATTGTTGGTGCACATTGTGGCCGAAGAAGTAAACGAAATGTCATTATCACTAGTATTACTAGTATTACCAGTAATGCAATCAGTCTCTTTGCTAATAAATTGCAGCAACGAACCCTGAATTTTTTTTCAATGCTTTTTCTTTCTCCTCCTTTTTCTTCCGCTTCTCAAATCCACTCTCGTGTTTCCTCTTGTATCCATCAGACATGGTTATTTAAAAGTACTTTCGTTACTTTTTAAAATTTTGTAAGAAAAAAGAAGCACACGATTAACGATAAACAACGAATGTGAAGCGCATGATGTAACACCGGAATTACTACGTCATCACTGCATAGAGTCTGCAAAGAATAATTAACAATGCGGAAAGTTTATTTAGTTTTAAAATCGCAAAGAAGTGCGGATGCATTCTTGAAAAAAATATTAAAAATGAAGTCGGGGAGGGCCTACGACTTTAAAAGTGCCTAGGGCCTACGATGGCCTTAAAACGGCCATGGTATTAAACCGTCCCATGATGCTAGGACCCCAATTTTTTCTGATCGGCTAACGAGACAGTAGTGCTCCCCCTCTGACATCTGAGACGAAGACCGATGTCTAATAGATCTAATTTACTAAACTGCGATGTCTAATAGATCTAATCTACTAAACTGCGATGTCTAATAGATCTAACTTATTACACTGCGATGTCTAATAGTAGATCTAATTTACTAAACTGCGATGTCTAATAGATCTAACTTACTAATCTACGATGTCTAAGAGATCTAACTTACTAAACTGCGATGTCTAATAGATCTAACGTACTACACTGCGATGTCTAATAGATCTAACGTACTAAACTGCGATGTCTAAGAGATCTAACTTACTAAACTGCGATTTCTAATAGATCTAATTTACTAAACTGCTATGTCTAATAGATCTAACTTACTAAACTGCGCTGTCTAATAGATCTAACTTACTAAACTGCGATGTCTAATAGATCTAACTTACTAAACTGCGATGTCTAATAGATCAAACTTACTAAACTGCGATGTCTAATAGATCTAACTTACTAAACTGCGATGTCTAATAGATCTAACTTACTAAACTGCGATGTCTAATAGATCTAACTTACTAAACTGCGATGTCTAATATATCTAACTTACTAAACTGCGATGTCTAATAGATCTAATTTACAAAACTGCGATGTCTAATAGATCTAACTTACTAAACTGCGATGTCTAATAGATCTAACGTACTAAACTGCGATGTCTAATAGATCTAACTTACTAAACTGCGATGTCTAATAGATCTAACTTACTAAACTGCAATGTCTAATAGATCTAACTTACTAAACTTCGATGCCTAATAGATCTAACTTACTAAACTGCGATGTCTAATAGATCTAACTTACTAAACTGCGATGTCTAATAGATCTAACGTACTAAACTGCGATGTCTAATAGATCTAACTTACTAAACTGCGATGTCTAATAGATCTAACTTACTAAACTGTGATGTCTAATAGATCTAACTTACTAAACTGCGATGTCTAATAGATCTAACGTACTAAACTGCGATGTCTAATAGATCTAACGTACTAAACTGCGATGTCTAATAGATCTAACTTACTAAACTGCGATGTCTAATAGATCTAACTTACTAAACTGCGATGTCTAATAGATCTAACTTACTAAACTGCGATGTCTAATAGATCTAACTTACTAAACTGCGATGTCTAATAGATCTAACGTACTAAACTGCGATGTCTAATAGATCTAACTTACTAAACTGCGATGTCTAATAGATCTAACGTACTAAACTGCGATGTCTAATAGATCTAACTTACTAAACTGCGATGTCTAATAGATCTAACTTACTAAACTGCGATGTCTAATAGATCTAACTTACTAAACTGCGATGTCTAATAGATCTAACTTACTAAACTGCGATGTCTAATAGATCTAACTTACTAAACTGCGATGTCTAATAGATCTAACTTACTAAACTGCGATGTCTAATAGATCTAACTTACTAAACTGCGAAGTCTAATAGATCTAACTTACTAAACTGCGATGTCTAATAGATCTAACTTACTAAACTGCGATGTCTAATAGATCTAACGTACTAAACTGCGATGTCTAATAGATCTAACTTACTAAACTGCGATGTCTAATAGATCTAACTTACTAAACTGCGATGTCTAATAGATCTAACGTACTAAACTGCGATGTCTAATAGATCTAACTTACTAAACTGCGATGTCTAATAGATCTAACTTACTAAACTGCGATGTCTAATAGATCTAACTTACTAAACTGCGATGTCTAATAGATCTAACTTACTAAACTGCGATGTCTAATAGATCTAACGTACTAAACTGCGATGTCTAATAGATCTAACGTACTAAACTACGATGTCTAATAGATCTAACTTACTAAACTGCGATGTCTAATAGATCTAACTTACTAAACTGCGATGTCTAATAGATCTAACTTACTAAACTGCGATGTCTAATAGATCTAACTTACTAAACTGCTATGTCTAATAGATCTAACGTACTAAACTGCGATGTCTAATAGATCTAACTTACTAAACTGCGATGTCTAATAGATCTAACGTACTAAACTGCAATGTCTAATAGATCTAACTTACTAAACTGCGATGTCTAATAGATCTAACTTACTAAACTGCGATGTCTAATAGATCTAACTTACTACACTGCGATGTCTAATAGATCTAACGTACTAAACTGCGATGTCTAATAGATGTAACGTACTAAACTGCGATGTCTAATAGAACGAACGTACTAAACTGCGATGTCTAATAGATGTAACTTACTAAACTGCGATGTCTAAAAGATCTAACTTACTAAACTGCGATGTCTAATAGATCTAACTTACTAAACTGCGATGTCTAATAGATCTAACTTACTAAACTGCGATGTCTAATAGATCTAACGTACTAAACTGCGATGTCTAATAGATCTAACGTACTAAACTGCGATGTCTAATAGATCTAACTTACTAAACTGCGATGTCTAATAGATCTAACTTACTAAACTGCGATGTCTAATAGATCTAACTTACTAAACTGCGATGTCTAATAGATCTAACGTACTAAACTGCGATGTCTAATAGATCTAACTTACTACACTGCGATGTCTAATAGATCTAACGTACTAAACTGCGATGTCTAATAGATCCAACTTACTAAACTGTGATGTCTAATAGATCTAACTTACTAAACTGCGATGTCTAATAGATCTAACTTACTAAACTGCGATGTCTAATAGATCTAACTTACTAAACTGCGATGTCTAATAGATCTAACTTACTAAACTGCGATGTCTAATAGATCTAACTTACTAAACTGCGATGTCTAATAGATCTAACGTACTAAACTGCGATGTCTAATAGATCTAACTTACTAAACTGCGATGTCTAATAGATCTAACTTACTAAACTGCGATGTCTAATAGATCTAACTTACTAAACTGCGATGTCTAATAGATCTAACTTACTAAACTGCGATGTCTAATAGATCTAACTTACTAAACTGCGATGTCTAATAGATCTAACTTACTAAACTGCGATGTCTAATAGATCTAACTTACTAAACTGCTATGTCTAATAGATCTAACTTACTAAACTGCGATGTCTAATAGATCTAACTTACTAAACTGCGATGTCTAATAGATCTAACTTACTAAACTGCGATGTCTAATAGATCTAACGTACTAAACTGCGATGTCTAATAGATCTAACTTACTAAACTGCGATGTCTAATAGATCTAACTTACTAAACTGCGATGTCTAATAGATCTAACGTACTAAACTGCGATGTCTAATAGATCTAACTTACTAAACTGCGATGTCTAATAGATCTAACGTACTAAACTGCGATGTCTAATAGATCTAACTTACTAAACTGCGATGTCTAATAGATCTAACTTACTAAACTGCGATGTCTAATAGATCTAACTTACTAAACTGCGATGTCTAATAGATCTAACTTACTAAACTGCGATGTCTAATAGATCTAACTTACTAAACTGCGATGTCTAATAGATCTAACTTACTAAACTGCGATGTCTAATAGATCTAACTTACTAAACTGCGATGTCTAATAGATCTAACGTACTAAACTGCGATGTCTAATAGATCTAACTTACTAAACTGCGATGTCTAATAGATCTAACTTACTAAACTGCAATGTCTAATAGATCTAACTTACTAAACTGCGATGTCTAATAGATCTAACTTACTAAACTGCGATGTCTAATAGATCTAACTTACTAAACTGCGATGTCTAATAGATCTAACGTACTAAACTGCGATGTCTAATAGATCTAACTTACTAAACTGCGATGTCTAATAGATCTAACTTACTAAACTGTGATGTCTAATAGATCTAACTTACTAAACTGCGATGTCTAATAGATCTAACGTACTAAACTGCGATGTCTAATAGATCTAACTTACTAAACTGCGATGTCTAATAGATCTAACTTACTAAACTGCGATGTCTAATAGATCTAACGTACTAAACTGCGATGTCTAATAGATCTAACTTACTAAACTGCTATGTCTAATAGATCTAACTTACTAAACTGCGATGTCTAATAGATCTAACTTACTAAACTGCTATGTCTAATAGATCTAACTTACTAAACTGCGATGTCTAATAGATTTTAACTTACTAAACTGCGATGTCTAATAGATCTAACGTACTAAACTGCGATGTCTAATAGATCTAACTTACTAAACTGCGATGTCTAATAGATCTAACTTACTACACTGCGATGTCTAATAGATCTAACGTACTAAACTGCGATGTCTAATAGATCTAACTTACTAAACTGCGATGTCTAATAGATCTAACGTACTAAACTGCGATGTCTAATAGATCTAACTTACTAAACTGCGATGTCTAATAGATGTAACTTACTAAACTGCGATGTCTAAATAATCTAACTTACTAAACTGCGATGTCTAATAGATCTAACTTACTAAACTGCGATGTCTAATAGATCTAACTTACTAAACTGCGATGTCTAATAGATCTAACGTACTAAACTGCGATGTCTAATAGATCTAACTTACTAAACTGCGATGTCTAATAGATCTAACGTACTAAACTGCGATGTCTAATAGATCTAACTTACTAAACTGCAATGTCTAATAGATCTAACTTACTAAACTGCGATGTCTAATAGATCTAACTTACTAAACTGCGATGTCTAATAGATCTAACTTACTAAACTGCGATGTCTAATAGATCTAACTTACTAAACTGCGATGTCTAATAGATCTAACTTACTAAACTGCGATGTCTAATAGATCTAACTTACTAAACTGCGATGTCTAATAGATCTAACGTACTAAACTGCGATGTCTAATAGATCTAACTTACTAAACTGCGATGTCTAATAGATCTAACTTACTAAACTGCGATGTCTAATAGATCTAACGTACTAAACTGCGATGTCTAATAGATCTAACTTACTAAACTGCTATGTCTAATAGATCTAACTTACTAAACTGCGATGTCTAATAGATCTAACTTACTAAACTGCGATGTCTAATAGATCTAACTTACTAAACTGCGATGTCTAATAGATCTAACTTACTAAACTGCGATGTCTAATAGATCTAACGTACTAAACTGCGATGTCTAATAGATCTAACTTACTAAACTGCGATGTCTAATAGATCTAACTTACTAAACTGCGATGTCTAATAGATCTAACGTACTAAACTGCGATGTCTAATAGATCTAACTTACTAAACTGCGATGTCTAATAGATCTAACTTACTAAACTGCGATGTCTAATAGATCTAACTTACTAAACTGCGATGTCTAATAGATCTAACTTACTAAACTGCGATGTCTAATAGATCTAACTTACTAAACTGCGATGTCTAATAGATCTAACTTACTAAACTGCGATGTCTAATAGATCTAACTTACTAAACTGCGATGTCTAATAGATCTAACGTACTAAACTGCGATGTCTAATAGATCTAACTTACTAAACTGCGATGTCTAATAGATCTAACTTACTAAACTGCGATGTCTAATAGATCTAACTTACTAAACTGCGATGTCTAATAGATCTAACTTACTAAACTGCGATGTCTAATAGATCTAACGTACTAAACTGCGATGTCTAATAGATCTAACTTACTAAACTGCGATGTCTAATAGATCTAACGTACTAAACTGCGATGTCTAATAGATCTAACTTACTAAACTGCGATGTCTAATAGATCTAACTTACTAAACTGCGATGTCTAATAGATCTAACTTACTAAACTGCGATGTCTAATAGATCTAACGTACTAAACTGCGATGTCTAATAGATCTAACGTACTAAACTGCGATGTCTAATAGATCTAACGTACTAAACTGCGATGTCTAATAGATCTAACTTACTAAACTGCGATGTCTAATAGATCTAACTTACTAAACTGCGATGTCTAATAGATCTAACTTACTAAACTGCGATGTCTAATAGATCTAACTTACTAAACTGCGATGTCTAATAGATCTAACTTACTAAACTGCGATGTCTAATAGATCTAACTTACTAAACTGCGATGTCTAATAGATCTAACTTACTAAACTGCGATGTCTAATAGATCTAACTTACTAAACTGCGATGTCTAATAGATCTAACGTACTAAACTGCGATGTCTAATAGATCTAACTTACTAAACTGCGATGTCTAATAGATCTAACTTACTAAACTGCGATGTCTAATAGATCTAACGTACTAAACTGCGATGTCTAATAGATCTAACTTACTAAACTGCGATGTCTAATAGATCTAACTTACTAAACTGCGATGTCTAATAGATCTAACTTACTAAACTGCGATGTCTAATAGATCTAACTTACTAAACTGCGATGTCTAATAGATCTAACTTACTAAACTGCGATGTCTAATAGATCTAACTTACTAAACTGCGATGTCTAATAGATCTAACTTACTAAACTGCGATGTCTAATAGATCTAACGTACTAAACTGCGATGTCTAATAGATCTAACTTACTAAACTGCGATGTCTAATAGATCTAACGTACTAAACTGCGATGTCTAATAGATCTAACTTACTAAACTGCGATGTCTAATAGATCTAACTTACTAAACTGCGATGTCTAATAGATCTAACTTACTAAACTGCGATGTCTAATAGATCTAACTTACTAAACTGCGATGTCTAATAGATCTAACTTACTAAACTGCGATGTCTAATAGATCTAACGTACTAAACTGCGATGTCTAATAGATCTAACTTACTAAACTGCGATGTCTAATAGATCTAACTTACTAAACTGTGATGTCTAATAGATCTAACTTACTAAACTGCGATGTCTAATAGATCTAACTTACTAAACTGCGATGTCTAATAGATCTAACTTACTAAACTGCGATGTCTAATAGATCTAACTTACTAAACTGCGATGTCTAATAGATCTAACGTACTAAACTGCGATGTCTAATAGATCTAACTTACTAAACTGCGATGTCTAATAGATCTAACTTACTAAACTGCGATGTCTAATAGATCTAACTTACTAAACTGCTATGTCTAATAGATCTAACTTACTAAACTGCGATGTCTAATAGATCTAACTTACTAAACTGCGATGTCTAATAGATCTAACGTACTAAACTGCGATGTCTAATAGATCTAACTTACTAAACTGCGATGTCTAATAGATCTAACTTACTACACTGCGATGTCTAATAGATCTAACGTACTAAACTGCGATGTCTAATAGATGTAACTTACTAAACTGCGATGTCTAATAGATCTAACGTACTAAACTGCGATGTCTAATAGATCTAACTTACTAAACTGCGATGTCTAATAGATCTAACTTACTAAACTGCGATGTCTAAATAATCTAACTTACTAAACTGCGATGTCTAATAGATCTAACTTACTAAACTGCGATGTCTAATAGATCTAACTTACTAAACTGCGATGTCTAATAGATCTAACGTACTAAACTGCGATGTCTAATAGATCTAACTTACTAAACTGCGATGTCTAATAGATCTAACGTACTAAACTGCGATGTCTAATAGATCTAACTTACTAAACTGCGATGTCTAATAGATCTAACTTACTAAACTGCGATGTCTAATAGATCTAACTTACTAAACTGCGATGTCTAATAGATCTAACTTACTAAACTGCGATGTCTAATAGATCTAACTTACTAAACTGCGATGTCTAATAGATCTAACTTACTAAACTGCGATGTCTAATAGATCTAACTTACTAAACTGCGATGTCTAATAGATCTAACGTACTAAACTGCGATGTCTAATAGATCTAACTTACTAAACTGCGATGTCTAATAGATCTAACTTACTAAACTGCGATGTCTAATAGATCTAACTTACTAAACTGCGATGTCTAATAGATCTAACTTACTAAACTGCTATGTCTAATAGATCTAACTTACTAAACTGCGATGTCTAATAGATCTAATTTACTAAACTGCTATGTCTAATAGATCTAACTTACTAAACTGCGATGTCTAATAGATTTTAACTTACTAAACTGCGATGTCTAATAGATCTAACGTACTAAACTGCGATGTCTAATAGATCTAACTTACTAAACTGCGATGTCTAATAGATCTAACTTACTAAACTGCGATGTCTAATAGATCTAACTTACTAAACTGCGATGTCTAATAGATCTAACTTACTAAACTGCGATGTCTAATAGATCTAACGTACTAAACTGCGATGTCTAATAGATCTAACTTACTAAACTGCGATGTCTAATAGATCTAACTTACTAAACTGCGATGTCTAATAGATCTAACTACTAAACTGCGATGTCTAATAGATCTAACTTACTAAACTGCGATGTCTAATAGATCTAACTTACTAAACTGCGATGTCTAATAGATCTAACGTACTAAACTGCGATGTCTAATAGATCTAACTTACTAAACTGCGATGTCTAATAGATCTAACTTACTAAACTGCGATGTCTAATAGATCTAACTTACTAAACTGCGATGTCTAATAGATCTAACTTACTAAACTGCGATGTCTAATAGATCTAACGTACTAAACTGCGATGTCTAATAGATCTAACTTACTAAACTGCGATGTCTAATAGATCTAACTTACTAAACTGCGATGTCTAATAGATCTAACTTACTAAACTGCGATGTCTAATAGATCTAACTTACTAAACTGCGATGTCTAATAGATCTAACTTACTAAACTGCGATGTCTAATAGATCTAACGTACTAAACTGCGATGTCTAATAGATCTAACTTACTAAACTGCGATGTCTAATAGATCTAACGTACTAAACTGCGATGTCTAATAGATCTAACTTACTAAACTGCGATGTCTAATAGATCTAACTTACTAAACTGCGATGTCTAATAGATCTAACTTACTAAACTGCGATGTCTAATAGATCTAACTTACTAAACTGCGATGTCTAATAGATCTAACTTACTAAACTGCGATGTCTAATAGATCTAACGTACTAAACTGCGATGTCTAATAGATCTAACTTACTAAACTGCGATGTCTAATAGATCTAACTTACTAAACTGCGATGTCTAATAGATCTAACTTACTAAACTGCGATGTCTAATAGATCTAACTTACTAAACTGCGATGTCTAATAGATCTAACTTACTAAACTGCGATGTCTAATAGATCTAACGTACTAAACTGCGATGTCTAATAGATCTAACTTACTAAACTGCGATGTCTAATAGATCTAACTTACTAAACTGCGATGTCTAATAGATCTAACTTACTAAACTGCGATGTCTAATAGATCTAACTTACTAAACTGCGATGTCTAATAGATCTAACTTACTAAACTGCGATGTCTAATAGATCTAACGTACTAAACTGCGATGTCTAATAGATCTAACTTACTAAACTGCGATGTCTAATAGATCTAACTTACTAAACTGCGATGTCTAATAGATCTAACTTACTAAACTGCGATGTCTAATAGATCTAACTTACTAAACTGCGATGTCTAATAGATCTAACGTACTAAACTGCGATGTCTAATAGATCTAACTTACTAAACTGCGATGTCTAATAGATCTAACTTACTAAACTGCGATGTCTAATAGATCTAACGTACTAAACTGCGATGTCTAATAGATCTAACTTACTAAACTGCGATGTCTAATAGATCTAACGTACTAAACTGCGATGTCTAATAGATCTAACTTACTAAACTGCGATGTCTAATAGATCTAACTTACTAAACTGCGATGTCTAATAGATCTAACTTACTAAACTGCGATGTCTAATAGATCTAACTTACTAAACTGCGATGTCTAATAGATCTAACTTACTAAACTGCGATGTCTAATAGATCTAACGTACTAAACTGCGATGTCTAATAGATCTAACTTACTAAACTGCGATGTCTAATAGATCTAACGTACTAAACTGCGATGTCTAATAGATCTAACTTACTAAACTGCGATGTCTAATAGATCTAACTTACTAAACTGCAATGTCTAATAGATCTAACTTACTAAACTGCGATGTCTAATAGATCTAACTTACTAAACTGCGATGTCTAATAGATCTAACTTACTAAACTGCGATGTCTAATAGATCTAACGTACTAAACTGCGATGTCTAATAGATCTAACTTACTAAACTGCGATGTCTAATAGATCTAACTTACTAAACTGTGATGTCTAATAGATCTAACTTACTAAACTGCGATGTCTAATAGATCTAACGTACTAAACTGCGATGTCTAATAGATGTAACTTACTAAACTGCGATGTCTAATAGATCTAACTTACTAAACTGCGATGTCTAATAGATCTAACGTACTAAACTGCGATGTCTAATAGATCTAACTTACTAAACTGCTATGTCTAATAGATCTAACTTACTAAACTGCGATGTCTAATAGATCTAACTTACTAAACTGCTATGTCTAATAGATCTAACTTACTAAACTGCGATGTCTAATAGATCTAACTTACTAAACTGCGATGTCTAATAGATCTAACGTACTAAACTGCGATGTCTAATAGATCTAACTTACTAAACTGCGATGTCTAATAGATCTAACTTACTACACTGCGATGTCTAATAGATCTAACGTACTAAACTGCGATGTCTAATAGATGTAACTTACTAAACTGCGATGTCTAATAGATCTAACGTACTAAACTGCGATGTCTAATAGATCTAACTTACTAAACTGCGATGTCTAATAGATCTAACTTACTAAACTGCGATGTCTAAATAATCTAACTTACTAAACTGCGATGTCTAATAGATCTAACTTACTAAACTGCGATGTCTAATAGATCTAACTTACTAAACTGCGATGTCTAATAGATCTAACGTACTAAACTGCGATGTCTAATAGATCTAACTTACTAAACTGCGATGTCTAATAGATCTAACGTACTAAACTGCGATGTCTAATAGATCTAACTTACTAAACTGCGATGTCTAATAGATCTAACTTACTAAACTGCGATGTCTAATAGATCTAACTTACTAAACTGCGATGTCTAATAGATCTAACGTACTAAACTGCGATGTCTAATAGATCTAACTTACTAAACTGCGATGTCTAATAGATCTAACTTACTAAACTGTGATGTCTAATAGATCTAACTTACTAAACTGCGATGTCTAATAGATCTAACTTACTAAACTGCGATGTCTAATAGATCTAACTTACTAAACTGCGATGTCTAATAGATCTAACTTACTAAACTGCGATGTCTAATAGATCTAACTTACTAAACTGCGATGTCTAATAGATCTAACTTACTAAACTGCGATGTCTAATAGATCTAACTTACTAAACTGCGATGTCTAATAGATCTAACTTACTAAACTGCGATGTCTAATAGATCTAACGTACTAAACTGCGATGTCTAATAGATCTAACTTACTAAACTGCGATGTCTAATAGATCTAACTTACTAAACTGCGATATCTAATAGATCTAACTTACTAAACTGCGATGTCTAATAGATCTAACTTACTAAACTGCGATGTCTAATAGATCTAACTTACTAAACTGCGATGTCTAATAGATCTAACGTACTAAACTGCGATGTCTAATAGATCTAACTTACTAAACTGCGATGTCTAATAGATCTAACGTACTAAACTGCGATGTCTAATAGATCTAACTTACTAAACTGCGATGTCTAATAGATCTAACTTACTAAACTGCGATGTCTAATAGATCTAACTTACTAAACTGCGATGTCTAATAGATCTAACTTACTAAACTGCGATGTCTAATAGATCTAACTTACTAAACTGCGATGTCTAATAGATCTAACTTACTAAACTGCGATGTCTAATAGATCTAACTTACTAAACTGCGATGTCTAATAGATCTAACTTACTAAACTGCGATGTCTAATAGATCTAACTTACTAAACTGCGATGTCTAATAGATCTAACGTACTAAACTGCGATGTCTAATAGATCTAACTTACTAAACTGCGATGTCTAATAGATCTAACTTACTAAACTGCGATGTCTAATAGATCTAACGTACTAAACTGCGATGTCTAATAGATCTAACTTACTAAACTGCGATGTCTAATAGATCTAACTTACTAAACTGCGATGTCTAATAGATCTAACTTACTAAACTGCTATGTCTAATAGATCTAACTTACTAAACTGCGATGTCTAATAGATCTAACTTACTAAACTGCGATGTCTAATAGATCTAACGTACTAAACTGCGATGTCTAATAGATCTAACTTACTAAACTGCGATGTCTAATAGATCTAACTTACTAAACTGCGATGTCTAATAGATCTAACTTACTAAACTGCGATGTCTAATAGATCTAACGTACTAAACTGCGATGTCTAATAGATCTAACTTACTAAACTGCGATGTCTAATAGATCTAACTTACTAAACTGCGATGTCTAATAGATCTAACTTACTAAACTGCGATGTCTAATAGATCTAACTTACTAAACTGCGATGTCTAATAGATCTAACGTACTAAACTGCGATGTCTAATAGATCTAACTTACTAAACTGCGATGTCTAATAGATCTAACTTACTAAACTGCGATGTCTAATAGATCTAACGTACTAAACTGCGATGTCTAATAGATCTAACTTACTAAACTGCGATGTCTAATAGATCTAACTTACTAAACTGCGATGTCTAATAGATCTAACTTACTAAACTGCGATGTCTAATAGATCTAACTTACTAAACTGCGATGTCTAATAGATCTAACTTACTAAACTGCGATGTCTAATAGATCTAACTTACTAAACTGCGATGTCTAATAGATCTAACTTACTAAACTGCGATGTCTAATAGATCTAACTTACTAAACTGCGATGTCTAATAGATCTAACTTACTAAACTGCGATGTCTAATAGATCTAACGTACTAAACTGCGATGTCTAATAGATCTAACTTACTAAACTGCGATGTCTAATAGATCTAACTTACTAAACTGCGATGTCTAATAGATCTAACTTACTAAACTGCGATGTCTAATAGATCTAACTTACTAAACTGCGATGTCTAATAGATCTAACTTACTAAACTGCGATGTCTAATAGATCTAACGTACTAAACTGCGATGTCTAATAGATCTAACTTACTAAACTGCGATGTCTAATAGATCTAACTTACTAAACTGTGATGTCTAATAGATCTAACTTACTAAACTGCGATGTCTAATAGATCTAACGTACTAAACTGCGATGTCTAATAGATCTAACTTACTAAACTGCGATGTCTAATAGATCTAACTTACTAAACTGCGATGTCTAATAGATCTAACGTACTAAACTGCGATGTCTAATAGATCTAACTTACTAAACTGCTATGTCTAATAGATCTAACTTACTAAACTGCGATGTCTAATAGATCTAACTTACTAAACTGCTATGTCTAATAGATCTAACTTACTAAACTGCGATGTCTAATAGATTTTAACTTACTAAACTGCGATGTCTAATAGATCTAACGTACTAAACTGCGATGTCTAATAGATCTAACTTACTAAACTGCGATGTCTAATAGATCTAACTTACTAAACTGCGATGTCTAATAGATCTAACGTACTAAACTGCGATGTCTAATAGATCTAACTTACTAAACTGCGATGTCTAATAGATCTAACGTACTAAACTGCGATGTCTAATAGATCTAACTTACTAAACTGCGATGTCTAATAGATCTAACTTACTAAACTGCGATGTCTAAATAATCTAACTTACTAAACTGCGATGTCTAATAGATCTAACTTACTAAACTGCGATGTCTAATAGATCTAACTTACTAAACTGCGATGTCTAATAGATCTAACGTACTAAACTGCGATGTCTAATAGATCTAACTTACTAAACTGCGATGTCTAATAGATCTAACGTACTAAACTGCGATGTCTAATAGATCTAACTTACTAAACTGCGATGTCTAATAGATCTAACTTACTAAACTGCGATGTCTAATAGATCTAACTTACTAAACTGCGATGTCTAATAGATCTAACTTACTAAACTGCGATGTCTAATAGATCTAACTTACTAAACTGCGATGTCTAATAGATCTAACTTACTAAACTGCGATGTCTAATAGATCTAACGTACTAAACTGCGATGTCTAATAGATCTAACTTACTAAACTGCGATGTCTAATAGATCTAACTTACTAAACTGCGATGTCTAATAGATCTAACGTACTAAACTGCGATGTCTAATAGATCTAACTTACTAAACTGCGATGTCTAATAGATCTAACTTACTAAACTGCGATGTCTAATAGATCTAACTTACTAAACTGCGATGTCTAATAGATCTAACTTACTAAACTGCGATGTCTAATAGATCTAACTTACTAAACTGCGATGTCTAATAGATCTAACGTACTAAACTGCGATGTCTAATAGATCTAACTTACTAAACTGCGATGTCTAATAGATCTAACTTACTAAACTGCGATGTCTAATAGATCTAACTTACTAAACTGCGATGTCTAATAGATCTAACTTACTAAACTGCGATGTCTAATAGATCTAACGTACTAAACTGCGATGTCTAATAGATCTAACTTACTAAACTGCGATGTCTAATAGATCTAACTTACTAAACTGCGATGTCTAATAGATCTAACTTACTAAACTGCGATGTCTAATAGATCTAACTTACTAAACTGCGATGTCTAATAGATCTAACTTACTAAACTGCGATGTCTAATAGATCTAACTTACTAAACTGCGATGTCTAATAGATCTAACTTACTAAACTGCGATGTCTAATAGATCTAACTTACTAAACTGCGATGTCTAATAGATCTAACTTACTAAACTGCGATGTCTAATAGATCTAACTTACTAAACTGCGATGTCTAATAGATCTAACGTACTAAACTGCGATGTCTAATAGATCTAACTTACTAAACTGCGATGTCTAATAGATCTAACGTACTAAACTGCGATGTCTAATAGATCTAACTTACTAAACTGCGATGTCTAATAGATCTAACTTACTAAACTGCGATGTCTAATAGATCTAACTTACTAAACTGCGATGTCTAATAGATCTAACGTACTAAACTGCGATGTCTAATAGATCTAACGTACTAAACTGCGATGTCTAATAGATCTAACGTACTAAACTGCGATGTCTAATAGATCTAACTTACTAAACTGCGATGTCTAATAGATCTAACTTACTAAACTGCGATGTCTAATAGATCTAACTTACTAAACTGCGATGTCTAATAGATCTAACTTACTAAACTGCGATGTCTAATAGATCTAACGTACTAAACTGCGATGTCTAATAGATCTAACGTACTAAACTGCGATGTCTAATAGATCTAACTTACTAAACTGCGATGTCTAATAGATCTAACTTACTAAACTGCGATGTCTAATAGATCTAACTTACTAAACTGCGATGTCTAATAGATCTAACTTACTAAACTGCGATGTCTAATAGATCTAACTTACTAAACTGCGATGTCTAATAGATCTAACGTACTAAACTGCGATGTCTAATAGATCTAACTTACTAAACTGCGATGTCTAATAGATCTAACTTACTAAACTGCGATGTCTAATAGATCTAACTTACTAAACTGCGATGTCTAATAGATCTAACTTACTAAACTGCGATGTCTAATAGATCTAACGTACTAAACTGCGATGTCTAATAGATCTAACTTACTAAACTGCGATGTCTAATAGATCTAACTTACTACACTGCGATGTCTAATAGATCTAACTTACTACACTGGGATGTCTAATAGATGTAACTTACTAAACTGCGATGTCTAAAAGATCTAACGTACCAAACTGCGATGTCTAATAGATCTAACTTACTAAACTGCGATGTCTAATAGATCTAACTTACTAAACTGCGATGTCTAATAGATCTAACGTACTAAACTGCGATGTCTAATAGATCTAACTTACTAAACTGCGATGTCTAATAGATCTAACTTACTAAACTGCGATGTCTAATAGATCTAACTTACTAAACTGCGATGTCTAATAGATCTAACTTACTAAACTGCGATGTCTAATAGATCTAACTTACTAAACTGCGATGTCTAATAGATCTAACTTACTAAACTGCGATGTCTAATAGATCTAACTTACTAAACTGCGATGTCTAATAGATCTAACTTACTAAACTGCGATGTCTAATAGATCTAACTTACTAAACTGCGATGTCTAATAGATCTAACTTACTAAACTGCGATGTCTAATAGATCTAACGTACTAAACTGCGATGTCTAATAGATCTAACGTACTAAACTGCGATGTCTAATAGATCTAACTTACTAAACTGCGATGTCTAATAGATCTAACTTACTAAACTGCGATGTCTAATAGATCTAACTTACTAAACTGCGATGTCTAATAGATCTAACTTACTAAACTGCGATGTCTAATAGATCTAACTTACTAAACTGCGATGTCTAATAGATCTAACTTACTAAACTGCGATGTCTAATAGATCTAACTTACTAAACTGCGATGTCTAATAGATCTAACTTACTAAACTGCGATGTCTAATAGATCTAACGTACTAAACTGCGATGTCTAATAGATCTAACTTACTAAACTGCGATGTCTAATAGATCTAACTTACTAAACTGCGATGTCTAATAGATCTAACTTACTAAACTGCGATGTCTAATAGATCTAACTTACTAAACTGCGATGTCTAATAGATCTAACTTACTAAACTGCGATGTCTAATAGATCTAACTTACTAAACTGCGATGTCTAATAGATCTAACTTACTAAACTGCGATGTCTAATAGATCTAACTTACTAAACTGCGATGTCTAATAGATCTAACTTACTAAACTGCGATGTCTAATAGATCTAACTTACTAAACTGCGATGTCTAATAGATCTAACTTACTAAACTGCGATGTCTAATAGATCTAACTTACTAAACTGCGATGTCTAATAGATCTAACTTACTAAACTGCGATGTCTAATAGATCTAACGTACTAAACTGCGATGTCTAATAGATCTAACTTACTAAACTGCGATGTCTAATAGATCTAACGTACTAAACTGCGATGTCTAATAGATCTAACTTACTAAACTGCGATGTCTAATAGATCTAACTTACTAAACTGCGATGTCTAATAGATCTAACTTACTACACTGCGATGTCTAATAGATCTAACGTACTAAACTGCGATGTCTAATAGATGTGACTTACTAAACTGCGATGTCTAATAGATCTAACGTACTAAACTGCGATGTCTAATAGATCTAACTTACTAAACTGCGATGTCTAATAGATCTAACTTACTAAACTGCGATGTCTAATAGATCTAACTTACTAAACTGCGATGTCTAATAGATCTAACTTACTAAACTGTGATGTCTAATAGATCTAACGTACTAAACGGCGATGTCTAATAGATCTAACGTACTAAACTGCGATGTCTAATAGATCTAACTTACTAAACTGCGATGTCTAATAGATCTAACTTACTAAACTGCGATGTCTAATAGATCTAACTTACTAAACTGCGATGTCTAATAGATCTAACTTACTAAACTGCGATGTCTAATAGATCTAACTTACTACACTGCGATGTCTAATAGATCTAACGTACTAAACTGCGATGTCTAATAGATCTAACTTACTAAACTGTGATGTCTAATAGATCTAACTTACTAAACTGCGATGTCTAATAGATCTAACTTACTAAACTGCGATGTCTAATAGATCTAACTTACTAAACTGCGATGTCTAATAGATCTAACGTACTAAACTGCGATGTCTAATAGATCTAACTTACTAAACTGCGATGTCTAATAGATCTAACTTACTAAACTGCGATGTCTAATAGATCTAACTTACTAAACTGCGATGTCTAATAGATCTAACTTACTAAACTGCGATGTCTAATAGATCTAACTTACTAAACTGCGATGTCTAATAGATCTAACTTACTAAACTGCGATGTCTAATAGATCTAACTTACTAAACTGCGATGTCTAATAGATCTAACTTACTAAACTGCGATGTCTAATAGATCTAACTTACTAAACTGCGATGTCTAATAGATCTAACTTACTAAACTGCGATGTCTAATAGATCTAACTTACTAAACTGCGATGTCTAATAGATCTAACTTACTAAACTGCGATGTCTAATAGATCTAACTTACTAAACTGCGATGTCTAATAGATCTAACTTACTAAACTGCGATGTCTAATAGATCTAACTTACTAAACTGCGATGTCTAATAGATCTAACTTACTAAACTGCGATGTCTAATAGATCTAACTTACTAAACTGCGATGTCTAATAGATCTAACTTACTAAACTGCGATGTCTAATAGATCTAACTTACTAAACTGCGATGTCTAATAGATCTAACGTACTAAACTGCGATGTCTAATAGATCTAACTTACTAAACTGCGATGTCTAATAGATCTAACGTACTAAACTGCGATGTCTAATAGATCTAACTTACTAAACTGCGATGTCTAATAGATCTAACGTACTAAACTGCGATGTCTAATAGATCTAACTTACTAAACTGCGATGTCTAATAGATCTAACGTACTAAACTGCGATGTCTAATAGATCTAACTTACTAAACTGCGATGTCTAATAGATCTAACTTACTAAACTGCGATGTCTAATAGATCTAACGTACTAAACTGCGATGTCTAATAGATCTAACTTACTAAACTGCGATGTCTAATAGATCTAACTTACTAAACTGCGATGTCTAATAGATCTAACTTACTAAACTGCGATGTCTAATAGATCTAACGTACTAAACTGCGATGTCTAATAGATCTAACTTACTAAACTGCGATGTCTAATAGATCTAACGTACTAAACTGCGATGTCTAATAGATCTAACTTACTAAACTGCGATGTCTAATAGATCTAACTTACTAAACTGCGATGTCTAATAGATCTAACTTACTAAACTGCGATGTCTAATAGATCTAACTTACTAAACTGCGATGTCTAATAGATCTAACTTACTAAACTGCGATGTCTAATAGATCTAACGTACTAAACTGCGATGTCTAATAGATCTAACTTACTAAACTGCGATGTCTAATAGATCTAACTTACTAAACTGCGATGTCTAATAGATCTAACTTACTAAACTGCGATGTCTAATAGATCTAACTTACTAAACTGCGATGTCTAATAGATCTAACTTACTACACTGCGATGTCTAATAGATCTAACGTACTAAACTGCGATGTCTAATAGATCTAACTTACTAAACTGCGATGTCTAATAGATCTAACTTACTAAACTGCGATGTCTAATAGATCTAACTTACTAAACTGCGATGTCTAATAGATCTAACTTACTAAACTGCGATGTCTAATAGATCTAACTTACTAAACTGCGATGTCTAATAGATCTAACTTACTAAACTGCGATGTCTAATAGATCTAACTTACTAAACTGCGATGTCTAATAGATCTAACTTACTAAACTGCGATGTCTAATAGATCTAACTTACTAAACTGCGATGTCTAATAGATCTAACTTACTAAACTGCGATGTCTAATAGATCTAACTTACTACACTGCGATGTCTAATAGATCTAACTTACTAAACTGCGATGTCTAATAGATCTAACTTACTAAACTGCGATGTCTAATAGATCTAACGTACTAAACTGCGATGTCTAATAGATCTAACTTACTAAACTGCGATGTCTAATAGATCTAACTTACTAAACTGCGATGTCTAATAGATCTAACTTACTAAACTGCGATGTCTAATAGATCTAACTTACTAAACTGCGATGTCTAATAGATCTAACGTACTAAACTGCGATGTCTAATAGATCTAACTTACTAAACTGCGATGTCTAATAGATCTAACTTACTAAACTGCGATGTCTAATAGATCTAACTTACTAAACTGCGATGTCTAATAGATCTAACTTACTACACTGCGATGTCTAATAGATCTAACTTACTAAACTGCGATGTCTAATAGATCTAACTTACTAAACTGCGATGTCTAATAGATCTAACGTACTAAACTGCGATGTCTAATAGATCTAACTTACTAAACTGCGATGTCTAATAGATCTAACTTACTAAACTGCGATGTCTAATAGATCTAACTTACTAAACTGCGATGTCTAATAGATCTAACGTACTAAACTGCGATGCTCTAATAGATGTAACTTACTAAACTGCGATGTCTAATAGATCTAACTTACTAAACTGCGATGTCTAATAGATCTAACTTACTAAACTGCGATGTCTAATAGATCTAACTTACTAAACTGCGATGTCTAATAGATCTAACTTACTAAACTGCGATGTCTAATAGATCTAACTTACTAAACTGCGATGTCTAATAGATCTAACGTACTAAACTGCGATGTCTAATAGATCTAACTTACTAAACTGCGATGTCTAATAGATCTAACTTACTAAACTGCGATGTCTAATAGATCTAACTTACTAAACTGCGATGTCTAATAGATCTAACTTACTAAACTGCGATGTCTAATAGATCTAACGTACTAAACTGCGATGTCTAATAGATCTAACTTACTAAACTGCGATGTCTAATAGATCTAACTTACTAAACTGCGATGTCTAATAGATCTAACTTACTAAACTGCGATGTCTAATAGATCTAACTTACTAAACTGCGATGTCTAATAGATCTAACTTACTAAACTGCGATGTCTAATAGATCTAACGTACTAAACTGCGATGTCTAATAGATCTAACTTACTAAACTGCGATGTCTAATAGATCTAACTTACTAAACTGCGATGTCTAATAGATCTAACTTACTAAACTGCGATGTCTAATAGATCTAACTTACTAAACTGCGATGTCTAATAGATCTAACGTACTAAACTGCGATGTCTAATAGATCTAACTTACTAAACTGCGATGTCTAATAGATCTAACTTACTAAACTGCGATGTCTAATAGATCTAACTTACTAAACTGCGATGTCTAATAGATCTAACTTACTAAACTGCGATGTCTAATAGATCTAACGTACTAAACTGCGATGTCTAATAGATCTAACTTACTAAACTGCGATGTCTAATAGATCTAACTTACTAAACTGCGATGTCTAATAGATCTAACTTACTAAACTGCGATGTCTAATAGATCTAACGTACTAAACTGCGATGTCTAATAGATCTAACTTACTAAACTGCGATGTCTAATAGATCTAACTTACTAAACTGCGATGTCTAATAGATCTAACTTACTAAACTGCGATGTCTAATAGATCTAACTTACTAAACTGCGATGTCTAATAGATCTAACGTACTAAACTGCGATGTCTAATAGATCTAACTTACTAAACTGCGATGTCTAATAGATCTAACTTACTAAACTGCGATGTCTAATAGATCTAACTTACTAAACTGCGATGTCTAATAGATCTAACTTACTAAACTGCGATGTCTAATAGATCTAACTTACTAAACTGCGATGTCTAATAGATCTAACTTACTAAACTGCGATGTCTAATAGATCTAACTTACTAAACTGCGATGTCTAATAGATCTAACTTACTAAACTGCGATGTCTAATAGATCTAACTTACTAAACTGCGATGTCTAATAGATCTAACGTACTAAACTGCGATGTCTAATAGATCTAACTTACTAAACTGCGATGTCTAATAGATCTAACGTACTAAACTGCGATGTCTAATAGATGTAACTTACTAAACTGCGATGTCTAATAGATCTAACGTACTAAACTGCGATGTCTAATAGATCTAACTTACTAAACTGCGATGTCTAATAGATCTAACGTACTAAACTGCGATGTCTAATAGATCTAACTTACTAAACTGCGATGTCTAATAGATCTAACTTACAAAACTGCGATGTCTAATAGATCTAACGTACTAAACTGCGATGTCTAATAGATCTAACTTACTAAACTGCTATGTCTAATAGATCTAACTTACTAAACTGCGATGTCTAATAGATCTAACTTACTAAACTGCGATGTCTAATAGATCTAACGTACTAAACTGCGATGTCTAATAGATCTAACTTACTAAACTGCGATGTCTAATAGATCTAACGTACTAAACTGCGATGTCTAATAGATCTAACTTACTAAACTGCGATGTCTAATAGATCTAACTTACTAAACTGCGATGTCTAATAGATCTAACTTACTAAACTGCGATGTCTAATAGATCTAACTTACTAAACTGCGATGTCTAATAGATCTAACTTACTAAACTGCGATGTCTAATAGATCTAACTTACTAAACTGCGATGTCTAATAGATCTAACTTACTAAACTGCGATGTCTAATAGATCTAACTTACTAAACTGCGATGTCTAATAGATCTAACTTACTAAACTGCGATGTCTAATAGATCTAACTTACTAAACTGCGATGTCTAATAGATCTAACTTACTAAACTGCGATGTCTAATAGATCTAACTTACTAAACTGCGATGTCTAATAGATCTAACTTACTAAACTGCGATGTCTAATAGATCTAACTTACTAAACTGCGATGTCTAATAGATCTAACGTACTAAACTGCGATGTCTAATAGATCTAACGTACTAAACTGCGATGTCTAATAGATCTAACTTACTAAACTGCGATGTCTAATAGATCTAACTTACTAAACTGCGATGTCTAATAGATCTAACTTACTAAACTGCGATGTCTAATAGATCTAACTTACTAAACTGCGATGTCTAATAGATCTAACTTACTAAACTGCGATGTCTAATAGATCTAACTTACTAAACTGCGATGTCTAATAGATCTAACTTACTAAACTGCGATGTCTAATAGATCTAACGTACTAAACTGCGATGTCTAATAGATCTAACTTACTAAACTGCGATGTCTAATAGATCTAACTTACTAAACTGCGATGTCTAATAGATCTAACGTACTAAACTGCGATGTCTAATAGATCTAACTTACTAAACTGCGATGTCTAATAGATCTAACTTACTAAACTGCGATGTCTAATAGATCTAACTTACTAAACTGCGATGTCTAATAGATCTAACTTACTAAACTGCGATGTCTAATAGATCTAACTTACTAAACTGCGATGTCTAATAGATCTAACGTACTAAACTGCGATGTCTAATAGATCTAACTTACTAAACTGCGATGTCTAATAGATCTAACTTACTAAACTGCGATGTCTAATAGATCTAACTTACTAAACTGCGATGTCTAATAGATCTAACTTACTAAACTGCGATGTCTAATAGATCTAACTTACTAAACTGCGATGTCTAATAGATCTAACTTACTAAACTGCGATGTCTAATAGATCTAACTTACTAAACTGCGATGTCTAATAGATCTAACTTACTAAACTGCGATGTCTAATAGATCTAACGTACTAAACTGCGATGTCTAATAGATCTAACTTACTAAACTGCGATGTCTAATAGATCTAACTTACTAAACTGCGATGTCTAATAGATCTAACTTACTAAACTGCGATGTCTAATAGATCTAACTTACTAAACTGCGATGTCTAATAGATCTAACTTACTAAACTGCGATGTCTAATAGATCTAACGTACTAAACTGCGATGTCTAATAGATCTAACTTACTAAACTGCGATGTCTAATAGATCTAACTTACTAAACTGCGATGTCTAATAGATCTAACTTACTAAACTGCGATGTCTAATAGATCTAACGTACTAAACTGCGATGTCTAATAGATCTAACGTACTAAACTGCGATGTCTAATAGATCTAACTTACTAAACTGCGATGTCTAATAGATCTAACTTACTAAACTGCGATGTCTAATAGATCTAACTTACTAAACTGCGATGTCTAATAGATCTAACTTACTAAACTGCGATGTCTAATAGATCTAACTTACTAAACTGCGATGTCTAATAGATCTAACTTACTAAACTGCGATGTCTAATAGATCTAACTTACTAAACTGCGATGTCTAATAGATCTAACTTACTAAACTGCGATGTCTAATAGATCTAACTTACTAAACTGCGATGTCTAATAGATCTAACTTACTAAACTGCGATGTCTAATAGATCTAACGTACTAAACTGCGATGTCTAATAGATCTAACTTACTAAACTGCGATGTCTAATAGATCTAACTTACTAAACTGCGATGTCTAATAGATCTAACTTACTAAACTGCGATGTCTAATAGATCTAACTTACTAAACTGCGATGTCTAATAGATCTAACGTACTAAACTGCGATGTCTAATAGATCTAACTTACTAAACTGCGATGTCTAATAGATCTAACGTACTAAACTGCGATGTCTAATAGATCTAACTTACTAAACTGCGATGTCTAATAGATCTAACTTACTAAACTGCGATGTCTAATAGATCTAACTTACTAAACTGCGATGTCTAAAAGATCTAACGTACCAAACTGCGATGTCTAATAGATCTAACTTACTAAACTGCGATGTCTAATAGATCTAACTTACTAAACTGCGATGTCTAATAGATCTAACGTACTAAACTGCGATGTCTAATAGATCTAACTTACTAAACTGCTATGTCTAATAGATCTAACTTACTAAACTGCGATGTCTAATAGATCTAACTTACTAAACTGCGATGTCTAATAGATCTAACTTACTAAACTGCGATGTCTAATAGATCTAACTTACTAAACTGCGATGTCTAATAGATCTAACTTACTAAACTGCGATGTCTAATAGATCTAACTTACTAAACTGCGATGTCTAATAGATCTAACTTACTAAACTGCGATGTCTAATAGATCTAACGTACTAAACTGCGATGTCTAATAGATCTAACTTACTAAACTGCGATGTCTAATAGATCTAACTTACTAAACTGCGATGTCTAATAGATCTAACTTACTAAACTGCGATGTCTAATAGATCTAACTTACTAAACTGCGATGTCTAATAGATCTAACTTACTAAACTGCGATGTCTAATAGATCTAACTTACTACACTGCGATGTCTAATAGATCTAACGTACTAAACTGCGATGTCTAATAGATCTAACTTACTAAACTGCGATGTCTAATAGATCTAACTTACTAAACTGCGATGTCTAATAGATCTAACTTACTAAACTGCGATGTCTAATAGATCTAACTTACTAAACTGCGATGTCTAATAGATCTAACGTACTAAACTGCGATGTCTAATAGATCTAACGTACTAAACTGCGATGTCTAATAGATCTAACTTACTAAACTGCGATGTCTAATAGATCTAACTTACTAAACTGCGATGTCTAATAGATCTAACTTACTAAACTGCGATGTCTAATAGATCTAACTTACTAAACTGCGATGTCTAATAGATCTAACGTACTAAACTGCGATGTCTAATAGATCTAACTTACTAAACTGCGATGTCTAATAGATCTAACTTACTACACTGCGATGTCTAATAGATCTAACGTACTAAACTGCGATGTCTAATAGATGTAACTTACTAAACTGCGATGTCTAATAGATCTAACGTACTAAACTGCGATGTCTAATAGATCTAACTTACTAAACTGCGATGTCTAATAGATCTAACTTACTAAACTGCGATGTCTAATAGATCTAACTTACTAAACTGCGATGTCTAATAGATCTAACTTACTAAACTGCGATGTCTAATAGATCTAACTTACTAAACTGCGATGTCTAATAGATCTAACTTACTAAACTGCGATGTCTAATAGATCTAACGTACTAAACTGCGATGTCTAATAGATCTAACTTACTAAACTGCGATGTCTAATAGATCTAACTTACTAAACTGCGATGTCTAATAGATCTAACTTACTAAACTGCGATGTCTAATAGATCTAACTTACTAAACTGCGATGTCTAATAGATCTAACTTACTAAACTGCGATGTCTAATAGATCTAACTTACTAAACTGCGATGTCTAATAGATCTAAATTACTAAACTGCGATGTCTAATAGATCTAACTTACTAAACTGCGATGTCTAATAGATCTAACTTACTAAACTGCGATGTCTAATAGATCTAACTTACTAAACTGCGATGTCTAATAGATCTAACTTACTAAACTGCGATGTCTAATAGATCTAACTTACTAAACTGCGATGTCTAATAGATCTAACTTACTAAACTGCGATGTCTAATAGATCTAACTTACTAAACTGCGATGTCTAATAGATCTAACGTACTAAACTGCGATGTCTAATAGATCTAACTTACTAAACTGCGATGTCTAATAGATCTAACTTACTAAACTGCGATGTCTAATAGATCTAACTTACTAAACTGCGATGTCTAATAGATCTAACGTACTAAACTGCGATGTCTAATAGATCTAACGTACTAAACTGCGATGTCTAATAGATCTAACTTACTAAACTGCGATGTCTAATAGATCTAACTTACTAAACTGCGATGTCTAATAGATCTAACTTACTAAACTGCGATGTCTAATAGATCTAACTTACTACACTGCGATGTCTAATAGATCTAACGTACTAAACTGCGATGTCTAATAGATCTAACTTACTAAACTGCGATGTCTAATGCGATGTCTAATCTAACGTACTAAACTGCGATGTCTAATAGATCTAACTTACTAAACTGCGATGTCTAATAGATCTAACTTACTAAACTGCGATGTCTAATAGATCTAACTTACTAAACTGCGATGTCTAATAGATCTAACTTACTAAACTGCGATGTCTAATAGATCTAACTTACTAAACTGCGATGTCTAATAGATCTAACTTACTAAACTGCGATGTCTAATAGATCTAACTTACTAAACTGCGATGTCTAATAGATCTAACTTACTAAACTGCGATGTCTAATAGATCTAACTTACTAAACTGCGATGTCTAATAGATCTAACGTACTAAACTGCGATGTCTAATAGATCTAACTTACTAAACTGCGATGTCTAATAGATCTAACTTACTAAACTGCGATGTCTAATAGATCTAACTTACTAAACTGCGATGTCTAATAGATCTAACTTACTAAACTGCGATGTCTAATAGATCTAACGTACTAAACTGCGATGTCTAATAGATCTAACTTACTAAACTGCGATGTCTAATAGATCTAACTTACTAAACTGCGATGTCTAATAGATCTAACTTACTAAACTGCGATGTCTAATAGATCTAACTTACTAAACTGCGATGTCTAATAGATCTAACTTACTAAACTGCGATGTCTAATAGATCTAACTTACTAAACTGCGATGTCTAATAGATCTAACTTACTAAACTGCGATGTCTAATAGATCTAACTTACTAAACTGCGATGTCTAATAGATCTAACTTACTAAACTGCGATGTCTAATAGATCTAACGTACTAAACTGCGATGTCTAATAGATCTAACTTACTAAACTGCGATGTCTAATAGATCTAACTTACTAAACTGCGATGTCTAATAGATCTAACTTACTAAACTGCGATGTCTAATAGATCTAACTTACTAAACTGCGATGTCTAATAGATCTAACTTACTAAACTGCGATGTCTAATAGATCTAACTTACTAAACTGCGATGTCTAATAGATCTAACTTACTAAACTGCGATGTCTAATAGATCTAACTTACTAAACTGCGATGTCTAATAGATCTAACTTACTAAACTGCGATGTCTAATAGATCTAACTTACTAAACTGCGATGTCTAATAGATCTAACTTACTAAACTGCGATGTCTAATAGATCTAACGTACTAAACTGCGATGTCTAATAGATCTAACTTACTAAACTGCGATGTCTAATAGATCTAACTTACTAAACTGCGATGTCTAATAGATCTAACTTACTAAACTGCGATGTCTAATAGATCTAACTTACTAAACTGCGATGTCTAATAGATCTAACGTACTAAACTGCGATGTCTAATAGATCTAACTTACTAAACTGCGATGTCTAATAGATCTAACGTACTAAACTGCGATGTCTAATAGATCTAACTTACTAAACTGCGATGTCTAATAGATCTAACTTACTAAACTGCGATGTCTAATAGATCTAACTTACTAAACTGCGATGTCTAATAGATCTAACTTACTAAACTGCGATGTCTAATAGATCTAACTTACTAAACTGCGATGTCTAATAGATCTAACTTACTAAACTGCGATGTCTAATAGATCTAACGTACTAAACTGCGATGTCTAATAGATCTAACTTACTAAACTGCGATGTCTAATAGATCTAACTTACTAAACTGCGATGTCTAATAGATCTAACTTACTAAACTGCGATGTCTAATAGATCTAACTTACTAAACTGCGATGTCTAATAGATCTAACTTACTAAACTGCGATGTCTAATAGATCTAACGTACTAAACTGCGATGTCTAATAGATGTAACTTACTAAACTGCGATGTCTGATAGATCTAACTTACTAAACTGCGATGTCTAATAGATCTAACGTACTAAACTGCGATGTCTAATAGATCTAACTTACTAAACTGCGATGTCTAATAGATCTAACTTACTAAACTGCGATGTCTAATAGATCTAACTTACTAAACTGCGATGTCTAATAGATCTAACTTACTAAACTGCGATGTCTAATAGATCTAACTTACTAAACTGCGATGTCTAATAGATCTAACTTACTACACTGCGATGTCTAATAGATCTAACGTACTAAACTGCGATGTCTAATAGATCTAACTTACTAAACTGTGATGTCTAATAGATCTAACTTACTAAACTGCGATGTCTAATAGATCTAACTTACTAAACTGCGATGTCTAATAGATCTAACTTACTAAACTGCGATGTCTAATAGATCTAACGTACTAAACTGCGATGTCTAATAGATCTAACGTACTAAACTGCGATGTCTAATAGATCTAACTTACTAAACTGCGATGTCTAATAGATCTAACTTACTAAACTGCGATGTCTAATAGATCTAACTTACTAAACTGCGATGTCTAATAGATCTAACTTACTAAACTGCGATGTCTAATAGATCTAACTTACTAAACTGCGATGTCTAATAGATCTAACTTACTAAACTGCGATGTCTAATAGATCTAACTTACTACACTGCGATGTCTAATAGATCTAACGTACTAAACTGCGATGTCTAATAGATCTAACTTACTAAACTGCGATGTCTAATAGATCTAACTTACTAAACTGCGATGTCTAATAGATCTAACTTACTAAACTGCGATGTCTAATAGATCTAACGTACTAAACAGCGATGTCTAATAGATCTAACGTACTAAACTGCGATGTCTAATAGATCTAACTTACTAAACTGCGATGTCTAATAGATCTAACTTACTAAACTGCGATGTCTAATAGATCTAACTTACTAAACTGCGATGTCTAATAGATCTAACGTTACTAAACTGCGATGTCTAATAGATCTAACTTACTAAACTGCGATGTCTAATAGATCTAACTTACTAAACTGCGATGTCTAATAGATCTAACTTACTAAACTGCGATGTCTAATAGATCTAACTTACTAAACTGCGATGTCTAATAGATCTAACTTACTAAACTGCGATGTCTAATAGATCTAACTTACTAAACTGCGATGTCTAATAGATCTAATTTACTAAAACTGCGATGTCTAATAGATCTAACTTACTAAACTGCGATGTCTAATAGATCTAACGTACTAAACTGCGATGTCTAATAGATCTAACTTACTAAACTGCGATGTCTAATAGATCTAACTTACTAAACTGCAATGTCTAATAGATCTAACTTACTAAACTTCGATGCCTAATAGATCTAACTTACTAAACTGCGATGTCTAATAGATCTAACTTACTAAACTGCGATGTCTAATACATCTAACGTACTAAACTGCGATGTCTAATAGATCTAACTTACTAAACTGCGATGTCTAATAGATCTAACTTACTAAACTGCGATGTCTAATAGATCTAACTTACTAAACTGCGATGTCTAATAGATCTAACGTACTAAACTGCGATGTCTAATAGATCTAACGTACTAAACTGCGATGTCTAATAGATCTAACTTACTAAACTGCGATGTCTAATAGATCTAACTTACTAAACTGCGATGTCTAATAGATCTAACTTACTAAACTGCGATGTCTAATAGATCTAACTTACTACACTGCGATGTCTAATAGATCTAACGTACTAAACTGCGATGTCTAATAGATCTAACTTACTAAACTGCGATGTCTAATAGATCTAACGTACTAAACTGCGATGTCTAATAGATCTAACTTACTAAACTGCGATGTCTAATAGATCTAACTTACTAAACTGCGATGTCTAATAGATCTAACTTACTAAACTGCGATGTCTAATAGATCTAACTTACTAAACTGCGATGTCTAATAGATCTAACTTACTAAACTGCGATGTCTAATAGATCTAACTTACTAAACTGCGATGTCTAATAGATCTAACTTACTAAACTGCGATGTCTAATAGATCTAACTTACTAAACTGCGATGTCTAATAGATCTAACTTACTAAACTGCGATGTCTAATAGATCTAACGTACTAAACTGCGATGTCTAATAGATCTAACTTACTAAACTGCGATGTCTAATAGATCTAACTTACTACACTGCGATGTCTAATAGATCTAACGTACTAAACTGCGATGTCTAATAGATCTAACTTACTAAACTGCGATGTCTAATAGATCTAACTTACTAAACTGCGATGTCTAATAGATCTAACTTACTAAACTGCGATGTCTAATAGATCTAACTTACTAAACTGCGATGTCTAATAGATCTAACTTACTAAACTGCGATGTCTAATAGATCTAACGTACTAAACTGCGATGTCTAATAGATCTAACTTACTAAACTGCGATGTCTAATAGATCTAACTTACTAAACTGCGATGTCTAATAGATCTAACTTACTAAACTGCGATGTCTAATAGATCTAACTTACTAAACTGCGATGTCTAATAGATCTAACTTACTAAACTGCGATGTCTAATAGATCTAACTTACAAAACTGCGATGTCTAATAGATCTAACTTACTAAACTGTGATGTCTAATAGATATAACGTACTAAACGGCGATATCTAATAGATCTAACGTACTAAACTGCGATGTCTAATAGATCTAACTTACTAAACTGCGATGTCTAATAGATCTAACTTACTAAACTGCGATGTCTAATAGATCTAACTTACTAAACTGCGATGTCTAATAGATCTAACTTACTAAACTGCGATGTCTAATAGATCTAACGTACTAAACTGCGATGTCTAATAGATCTAACTTACTAAACTGTGATGTCTAATAGATCTAACTTACTAAACTGCGATGTCTAATAGATCTAACTTACTAAACTGCGATGTCTAATAGATCTAACTTACTAAACTGTGATGTCTAATAGATCTAACGTACTAAACGGCGATGTCTAATAGATCTAACGTACTAAACTGCGATGTCTAATAGATCTAACTTACTAAACTGCGATGTCTAATAGATCTAACTTACTAAACTGCGATGTCTAATAGATCTAACGTACTAAACTGCGATGTCTAATAGATCTAACTTACTAAACTGCGATGTCTAATAGATCTAACTTACTAAACTGCGATGTCTAATAGATCTAACTTACTAAACTGCGATGTCTAATAGATCTAACTTACTACACTGCGATGTCTAATAGATCTAACGTACTAAACTGCGATGTCTAATAGATCTAACTTACTAAACTGCGATGTCTAATAGATCTAACGTACTAAACTGCGATGTCTAATAGATCTAACTTACTAAACTGCGATGTCTAATAGATCTAACTTACTAAACTGCGATGTCTAATAGATCTAACGTACTAAACTGCGATGTCTAATAGATCTAACTTACTAAACTGCTATGTCTAATAGATCTAACTTACTAAACTGCGATGTCTAATAGATCTAACTTACTAAACTGCGATGTCTAATAGATCTAACGTACTAAACTGCGATGTCTAATAGATCTAACTTACTAAACTGCGATGTCTAATAGATCTAACTTACTAAACTGCGATGTCTAATAGATCTAACTTACTAAACTGCGATGTCTAATAGATCTAACTTACTAAACTGCGATGTCTAATAGATCTAACTTACTAAACTGCGATGTCTAATAGATCTAACTTACTAAACTGCGATGTCTAATAGATCTAACTTACTAAACTGCGATGTCTAATAGATCTAACTTTCTAAACTGCGATGTCTAATAGATCTAACGTACTAAACTGCGATGTCTAATAGATCTAACTTACTAAACTGCGATGTCTAATAGATCTAACTTACTAAACTGCAATGTCTAATAGATCTAACTTACTAAACTGCGATGTCTAATAGATCTAACTTACTAAACTGCGATGTCTAATAGATCTAACTTACTAAACTGCGATGTCTAATAGATCTAACGTACTAAACTGCGATGTCTAATAGATCTAACTTACTAAACTGCGATGTCTAATAGATCTAACTTACTAAACTGCGATGTCTAATAGATCTAACTTACTAAACTGCGATGTCTAATAGATCTAACTTACTAAACTGCGATGTCTAATAGATCTAACGTACTAAACTGCGATGTCTAATAGATCTAACGTACTAAACTGCGATGTCTAATAGATCTAACTTACTAAACTGCGATGTCTAATAGATCTAACTTACTAAACTGCGATGTCTAATAGATCTAACTTACTAAACTGCGATGTCTAATAGATCTAACTTACTACACTGCGATGTCTAATAGATCTAACGTACTAAACTGCGATGTCCAATAGATGTAACTTACTAAACTGCGATGTCTAATAGATCTAACGTACTCAACTGCGATGTCTAATAGATCTAACTTACTAAACTGCGATGTCTAATAGATCTAACTTACTAAACTGCGATGTCTAATAGATCTAACTTACTAAACTGCGATGTCTAATAGATCTAACTTACTAAACTGCGATGTCTAATAGATCTAACTTACTAAACTGCGATGTCTAATAGATCTAACTTACTAAACTGCGATGTCTAATAGATCTAACTTACTAAACTGCGAAGTCTAATAGATCTAACTTACTAAACTGCGATGTCTAATAGATCTAACTTACTAAACTGCGATGTCTAATAGATCTAACGTACTAAACTGCGATGTCTAATAGATCTAACTTACTAAACTGCGATGTCTAATAGATCTAACTTACTACACTGCGATGTCTAATAGATTTAACGTACTAAACTGCGATGTCTAATAGATCTAACTTACTAAACTGCGATGTCTAATAGATCTAACTTACTAAACTGCGATGTCTAATAGATCTAACTTACTAAACTGCGATGTCTAATAGATCTAACTTACTAAACTGCTATGTCTAATAGATCTAACGTACTCAACTGCGATGTCTAATAGATCTAACGTACTAAACTACGATGTCTAATAGATCTAACTTACTAAACTGCGATGTCTAATAGATCTAACTTACTAAACTGCGATGTCTAATAGATCTAACTTACTAAACTGCGATGTCTAATAGATCTAACTTACTAAACTGCTATGTCTAATAGATCTAACTTACTAATCTGCGATGTCTAAGAGATCTAACTTACTAAACTGCGATGTCTAATAGATCTAACGTACTACACTGCGATGTCTAATAGATCTAACGTACTAAACTGCGATGTCTAATAGATCTAACGTACTACACTGCGATTTCTAATAGATCTAATTTACTAAACTGCTAGGTCTAATAGATCTAACTTACTAAACTGCGATGTCTAATAGATCTAACTTACTAAACTGCTATGTCTAATAGATCTAACGTACTACACTGCGATGTCTAATAGATCTAACTTACTAAACTGCTATGTCTAATAGATCTAACTTACTAAACTGCGATGTCTAATAGATCTAACTTACTAAACTGCGATGTCTAATAGATCTAACTTACTAAACTGCGATGTCTAATAGATCTAACTTACTAAACTGCGATGTCTAATAGATCTAACTTACTAAACTGCGATGTCTAATAGATCTAACTTACTAAACTGCGATGTCTAATAGATCTAACTTACTAAACTGCGATGTCTAATAGATCTAACTTACTAAACTGCGATGTCTAATAGATCTAACTTACTAAACTGCGATGTCTAATAGATCTAACTTACTAAACTGCGATGTCTAATAGATCTAACTTACTAAACTGCGATGTCTAATAGATCTAACGTACTAAACTGCGATGTCTAATAGATCTAACTTACTAAACTGCGATGTCTAATAGATCTAACTTACTAAACTGCAATGTCTAATAGATCTAACTTACTAAACTGCGATGTCTAATAGATCTAACTTACTAAACTGCGATGTCTAATAGATCTAACTTACTAAACTGCGATGTCTAATAGATCTAACGTACTAAACTGCGATGTCTAATAGATCTAACTTACTAAACTGCGATGTCTAATAGATCTAACTTACTAAACTGCGATGTCTAATAGATCTAACTTACTAAACTGCGATGTCTAATAGATCTAACTTACTAAACTGCGATGTCTAATAGATCTAACTTACTAAACTGCGATGTCTAATAGATCTAACTTACTAAACTGCGATGTCTAATAGATCTAACTTACTAAACTGCGATGTCTAATAGATCTAACTTACTAAACTGCGATGTCTAATAGATCTAACTTACTAAACTGCGATGTCTAATAGATCTAACTTACTAAACTGCGATGTCTAATAGATCTAACGTACTAAACTGCGATGTCTAATAGATGTAACTTACTAAACTGCGATGTCTAATAGATCTAACGTACTAAACTGCGATGTCTAATAGATCTAACTTACTAAACTGCGATGTCTAATAGATCTAACTTACTAAACTGCGATGTCTAATAGATCTAACTTACTAAACTGCGATGTCTAATAGATCTAACTTACTAAACTGCGATGTCTAATAGATCTAACTTACTAAACTGCGATGTCTAATAGATCTAACGTACTAAACTGCGATGTCTAATAGATCTAACTTACTAAACTGCGATGTCTAATAGATCTAACTTACTAAACTGCGATGTCTAATAGATCTAACTTACTAAACTGCGATGTCTAATAGATCTAACTTACTAAACTGCGATGTCTAATAGATCTAACTTACTAAACTGCGATGTCTAATAGATCTAACTTACTAAACTGCGATGTCTAATAGATCTAACGTACTAAACTGCGATGTCTAATAGATCTAACGTACTAAACTGCGATGTCTAATAGATCTAACGTACTACACTGCGATGTCTAATAGATCTAACTTACTAAACTGCGAGGTCTAATAGATCTAACTTACTAAACTGCGATGTCTAATAGATCTAACTTACTAAACTGCTATGTCTAATAGATCTAACGTACTACACTGCGATGTCTAATAGATCTAACTTACTAAACTGCTATGTCTAATAGATCTAACTTACTAAACTGCGATGTCTAATAGATCTAACTTACTAAACTGCGATGTCTAATAGATCTAACTTACTAAACTGCGATGTCTAATAGATCTAACTTACTAAACTGCGATGTCTAATAGATCTAACTTACTAAACTGCGATGTCTAATAGATCTAACTTACTAAACTGCGATGTCTAATAGATCTAACTTACTAAACTGCGATGTCTAATAGATCTAACTTACTAAACTGCGATGTCTAATAGATCTAACTTACTAAACTGCGATGTCTAATAGATCTAATTTACAAAACTGCGATGTCTAATAGATCTAACTTTCAAAACTGCGATGTCTAATAGATCTAACGTACTAAACTGCGATGTCTAATAGATCTAACTTACTAAACTGCGATGTCTAATAGATCTAACTTACTAAACTGCAATGTCTAATAGATCTAACTTACTAAACTGCGATGCCTAATAGATCTAACTTACTAAACTGCGATGTCTAATAGATCTAACTTACTAAACTGCGATGTCTAATAGATCTAACTTACTAAACTGCGATGTCTAATAGATCTAACTTACTAAACTGCGATGTCTAATAGATCTAACTTACTAAACTGCGATGTCTAATAGATCTAACTTACTAAACTGCGATGTCTAATAGATCTAACGTACTAAACTGCGATGTCTAATAGATCTAACGTACTAAACTGCGATGTCTAATAGATCTAACTTACTAAACTGCGATGTCTAATAGATCTAACTTACTAAACTGCGATGTCTAATAGATCTAACTTACTAAACTGCGATGTCTAATAGATCTAACTTACTACACTGCGATGTCTAATAGATCTAACGTACTAAACTGCGATGTCCAATAGATGTAACTTACTAAACTGCGATGTCTAATAGATCTAACGTACTAAACTGCGATGTCTAATAGATCTAACTTACTAAACTGCGATGTCTAATAGATCTAACTTACTAAACTGCGATGTCTAATAGATCTAACTTACTAAACTGCGATGTCTAATAGATCTAACTTACTAAACTGCGATGTCTAATAGATCTAACTTACTAAACTGCGATGTCTAATAGATCTAACTTACTAAACTGCGATGTCTAATAGATCTAACTTACTAAACTGCGATGTCTAATAGATCTAACTTACTAAACTGCGATGTCTAATAGATCTAACTTACTAAACTGCGATGTCTAATAGATCTAACGTACTAAACTGCGATGTCTAATAGATCTAACTTACTAAACTGCGATGTCTAATAGATCTAACTTACTAAACTGCGATGTCTAATAGATCTAACTTACTAAACTGCGATGTCTAATAGATCTAACTTACTAAACTGCTATGTCTAATAGATCTAACTTACTAATCTGCGATGTCTAAGAGATCTAACTTACTAAACTGCGATGTCTAATAGATCTAACGTACTACACTGCGATGTCTAATAGATCTAACGTACTAAACTGCGATGTCTAATAGATCTAACGTACTACACTGCGATTTCTAATAGATCTAATTTACTAAACTGCTAGGTCTAATAGATCTAACTTACTAAACTGCGATGTCTAATAGATCTAACTTACTAAACTGCTATGTCTAATAGATCAAACGTACTACACTGCGATGTCTAATAGATCTAATTTACTAAACTGCTATGTCTAATAGATCTAACTTACTAAACTGCGCTGTCTAATAGATCTAACTTACTAAACTGCGATGTCTAATCGATCTAACTTACTAAACTGCGATGTCTAATAGATCTAACTTACTAAACTGCGAAGTCTAATAGATCAAACTTACTAAACTGCGATGTCTAATAGATCTAACTTACTAAACTGCGATGTCTAATAGATCTAACTTACTAAACTGCGATGTCTAATAGATCTAACTTACTAAACTGCGATGTCTAATAGATCTAACTTACTAAACTGCGATGTCTAATAGATCTAATTTACAAAACTGCGATGTCTAATAGATCTAACTTTCAAAACTGCGATGTCTAATAGATCTAACGTACTAAACTGCGATGTCTAATAGATCTAACTTACTAAACTGCGATGTCTAATAGATCTAACTTACTAAACTGCAATGTCTAATAGATCTAACTTACTAAACTTCGATGCCTAATAGATCTAACTTACTAAACTGCGATGTCTAATAGATCTAACTTACTAAACTGCGATGTCTAATACATCTAACGTACTAAACTGCGATGTCTAATAGATCTAACTTACTAAACTGCGATGTCTAATAGATGTAACTTACTAAACTGCGATGTCTAATAGATCTAACTTACTAAACTGCGATGTCTAATAGATCTAACGTACTAAACTGCGATGTCTAATAGATCTAACGTACTAAACTGCGATGTCTAATAGATCTAACTTACTAAACTGCGATGTCTAATAGATCTAACTTACTAAACTGCGATGTCTAATAGATCTAACTTACTAAACTGCGATGTCTAATAGATCTAACTTACTACACTGCGATGTCTAATAGATCTAACGTACTAAACTGCGATGTCCAATAGATGTAACTTACTAAACTGCGATGTCTAATAGATCTAACGTACTAAACTGCGATGTCTAATAGATCTAACTTACTAAACTGCGATGTCTAATAGATCTAACTTACTAAACTGCGATGTCTAATAGATCTAACTTACTAAACTGCGATGTCTAATAGATCAAACTTACTAAACTGCGATGTCTAATAGATCTAACTTACTAAACAGCGATGTCTAATAGATCTAACTTACTAAACTGCGATGTCTAATAGATCTAACTTACTAAACTGCGAAGTCTAATAGATCTAACTTACTAAACTGCGATGTCTAATAGATCTAACTTACTAAACTGCGATGTCTAATAGATCTAACGTACTAAACTGCGATGTCTAATAGATCTAACTTACTAAACTGCGATGTCTAATAGATCTAACTTACTAAACTGCGATGTCTAATAGATCTAACTTACTAAACTGCGATGTCTAATAGATCTAACTTACTAAACTGCGATGTCTAATAGATCTAACTTACTACACTGCGATGTCTAATAGATCTAACGTACTAAACTGCGATGTCTAATAGATCTAACTTACTAAACTGCGATGTCTAATAGATCTAACTTACTAAACTGCGATGTCTAATAGATCTAACTTACTAAACTGCGATGTCTAATAGATCTAACTTACTAAACTGCGATGTCTAATAGATCTAACTTACTAAACTGCGATGTCTAATAGATCAAACTTACTAAACTGCGATGTCTAATAGATCTAACTTACTAAACTACGATGTCTAATAGATCTAACTTACTAAACTGCGATGTCTAATAGATCTAACTTACTAAACTGCGAAGTCTAATAGATCTAACGTACTAAACTGCGATGTCTAATAGATCTAACTTACTAAACTGCGATGTCTAATAGATCTAACGTACTAAACTGCGATGTCTAATAGATCTAACTTACTAAACTGCGATGTCTAATAGATCTAACTTACTACACTGCGATGTCTAATAGATTTAACGTACTAAACTGCGATGTCTAATAGATCTAACTTACTAAACTGCGATGTCTAATAGATCTAACTTACTAAACTGCGATGTCTAATAGATCTAACTTACTAAACTGCGATGTCTAATAGATCTAACTTACTAAACTGCGATGTCTAATAGATCTAACGTACTAAACTGCGATGTCTAATAGATCTAACGTACTAAACTGCGATGTCTAATAGATCTAACTTACTAAACTGCGATGTCTAATAGATCTAACTTACTAAACTGCGAAGTCTAATAGATCTAACTTACTAAACTGCGATGTCTAATAGATCTAACTTACTAAACTGCGATGTCTAATAGATCTAACTTACTAAACTGCGATGTCTAATAGATCTAACTTACTAAACTGCGATGTCTAATAGATCTAACTTACTAAACTGCGATGTCTAATAGATCTAACGTACTAAACTGCGATGTCTAATAGATCTAACGTACTAAACTGCGATGTCTAATAGATCTAACTTACTAAACTGCGATGTCTAATAGATCTAACTTACTAAACTGCGATGTCTAATAGATCTAACTTACTAAACTGCTATGTCTAATAGATCTAACGTACTAAACTGCGATGTCTAATAGATCTAACTTACTAAACTGCGATGTCTAATAGATCTAACTTACTAAACTGCGATGTCTAATAGATCTAACTTACTAAACTGCGATGTCTAATAGATCTAACTTACTAAACTGCGATGTCTAATAGATCTAACTTACTAAACTGCGATGTCTAATAGATCTAACTTACTAAACTGCGATGTCTAATAGATCTAACTTACTAAACTGCGATGTCTAATAGATCTAACTTACTAAACTGCGATGTCTAATAGATCTAACTTACTAAACTGCGATGTCTAATAGATCTAACTTACTAAACTGCGATGTCTAATAGATCTAACTTACTAAACTGCGATGTCTAATAGATCTAACTTACTAAACTGCGATGTCTAATAGATCTAACGTACTAAACTGCGATGTCTAATAGATCTAACTTACTAAACTGCGATGTCTAATAGATCTAACTTACTAAACTGCGATGTCTAATAGATCTAACTTACTAAACTTCGATGTCTAATAGATCTAACTTACTAAACTGCGATGTCTAATAGATCTAACTTACTAAACTGCGATGTCTAATAGATCTAACTTACTAAACTGCGATGTCTAATAGATCTAACTTACTAAACTGCGATGTCTAATAGATCTAACTTACTAAACTGCGATGTCTAATAGATCTAACTTACTAAACTGCGATGTCTAATAGATCTAACGTACTAAACTGCGATGTCTAATAGATCTAACTTACTAAACTGCGATGTCTAATAGATCTAACTTACTAAACTGCGATGTCTAATAGATCTAACTTACTAAACTGCGATGTCTAATAGATCTAACTTACTAAACTGCGATGTCTAATAGATCTAACGTACTAAACTGCGATGTCTAATAGATCTAACTTACTAAACTGCGATGTCTAATAGATCTAACTTACTAAACTGCGATGTCTAATAGATCTAACTTACTAAACTGCGATGTCTAATAGATCTAACGTACTAAACTGCGATGTCTAATAGATCTAACTTACTAAACTGCGATGTCTAATAGATCTAACTTACTAAACTGCGATGTCTAATAGATCTAACTTACTAAACTGCGATGTCTAATAGATCTAACTTACTAAACTGCGATGTCTAATAGATCTAACTTACTAAACTGCGATGTCTAATAGATCTAACTTACTAAACTGCGATGTCTAATAGATCTAACTTACTAAACTGCGATGTCTAATAGATCTAACTTACTAAACTGCGATGTCTAATAGATCTAACTTACTAAACTGCGATGTCTAATAGATCTAACTTACTAAACTGCGATGTCTAATAGATCTAACTTACTAAACTGCGATGTCTAATAGATCTAACTTACTAAACTGCGATGTCTAATAGATCAAACCTACTAAACTGCGATGTCTAATAGATCTAACTTACTAAACTGCGATGTCTAATAGATCTAACTTACTAAACTGCAATGTCTAATAGATCTAACTTACTAAACTTCGATGCCTAATAGATCTAACTTACTAAACTGCGATGTCTAATAGATCTAACTTACTAAACTGCGATGTCTAATACATCTAACGTACTAAACTGCGATGTCTAATAGATCTAACTTACTAAACTGCGATGTCTAATAGATGTAACTTACTAAACTGCGATGTCTAATAGATCTAACTTACTAAACTGCGATGTCTAATAGATCTAACGTACTAAACTGCGATGTCTAATAGATCTAACGTACTAAACTGCGATGTCTAATAGATCTAACTTACTAAACTGCGATGTCTAATAGATCTAACTTACTAAACTGCGATGTCTAATAGATCTAACTTACTAAACTGCGATGTCTAATAGATCTAACTTACTACACTGCGATGTCTAATAGATCTAACGTACTAAACTGCGATGTCCAATAGATGTAACTTACTAAACTGCGATGTCTAATAGATCTAACGTACTAAACTGCGATGTCTAATAGATCTAACTTACTAAACTGCGATGTCTAATAGATCTAACTTACTAAACTGCGATGTCTAATAGATCT